>OZ024866.1:43918409-43925909 GCA_964017155.1 Oasisia sp. SBJ-2009
CAACAAGCATTAGCTCTACACATTTCTACACCGATACCGTGTTTTTAGAAATTTTCAGTTTCACTTTCACTTTCGGTTTTTTTTTTTTAAACGAAAGTGAAAGTGAAAGTTACGGCGACTATAATATGTTACTTTCGTTTTATTACTGAAAGCGAAAGTGAAAGTGAAGTTCACTATACTATATTACTTTCATTATATTACTATTTGTTAAGAACATTTAATATATAACCGTATTCCTTTATATTATCAATATGTGATATATACTTGAAAGTGAAAGTGATATTCACTATAATATTTTACTTTCGTTGTATTACTATTTGGTCAAAACATTTAAAATATAATCAAATTTGCTGTACCTATCGATTAATGACCTGCATCTGTTAAAAGTGAAAGTGGTGTTTACTATAATATATTACTTTCATTATATTACTAGTTGTTCAAAACATTTAATTTGTCACCTGATAATTTTTCCTATCGACAAAGACATATATCTGTTGTGAACGGTTGTTTTTGAATAATGTCGTAGCATAATTTTGAAGTATCTCAGTACAAAATCTTAGCACAGCATATCATATATCCAAAATTTCTTAATCTTGCATAACTTCTTTCTCTTTCAAATCTGTAACTGATGCCTGTGAAGTAGACTGTGACGACCATATTGGTATCTCACGGGCTTTTACGCCGCACCTGTGTCAAAGTGTGACACATGTGTGTACAGAGCCCCCAAGGGGGGTTCTGCCACACATGCGCAAACACGATGACATCAAACTGAAAGTGAATAATCTCACTATAGAGATAAGTCTTGGCAAAAGTAGATGTGTGCCAAGTGATGTGCATAGGTAAATAAAGCCTAGCGGCGTTCACCCATACTTGTCTCATCACAATGGCAAGATACTGTATATGTATATATGCAAATATATGCAGAAAATAATGGATAAGTCCTACTGTGCAAGAAATTGATCAAAGATTAGAGATATACATCTAAATATACACATTCGTTGAAAGGTATTCACCCTAGCTCACACACATGATCACATTTTTTATGATCATATATATAAACTCACCTGCTCACACCCACGGACGTGTATATATAGATGTATTAAATGAAAATATTTAAATATAGAAAGTAAAACTTATTATAATAATTACGTACGTAAACAACAAATAGTATGTATTAAAAACAGAAATTAATTTTAACAACCTATATAGTTAACGTCTAGATATTATAAATTGTACGTAAACAACAAATATTATGTACTAATAATATAAAATAATATACCCAATATAGAAAGACAAAGTCTAACTATTATAAATTATACGTAAACAACAAATATATCAAGCACTAATAACATAAATTAATATACACAATTTAAAAGACAAATTCTAAATATTTCAAACTATGTGTAAACAATAAATATTGTGCATTAATAACATTATTAATTAATAAAAACATTAATATCATAAATAAAGTGTCCACATATATACACAGTAATAATAATAAAATGTCACTGCAAATGTTCTTGTAGTACTCATAATGTCCATTATATGTAGAAAGTCATTGTTCAGAATGTATATCTGTATTTCCGTATTAATGTCGGATCACGTAAACCGTCCTTGTTGTTTAATATACATGCAATGTCAATGTTTATTATATACAGTGCCATTTCCGTTGGCCGAATCCAGGTTAACGTTTTATTGGATATGATCGGTTCGCGCAAACCGCGCGCGCGGCCCGCGTCATAGACTTCGAACATCAAAGGCGGCGCCGCGCCGCGCCGCCCGTCAACGGTTCCAGCGTTTATTTATTCGGCGTTTTTGTAAACAGGTGGCGAACGGGAACGATCCCGCTATTGTTGTCAGTCCTTTTAACAATGTTCAGCACGGCCTTACATGCTCTTTATCTGGGCAAACGACCGTGCCCGAGGATACCGCTCCGTCGCCACTACAACACTCACACTATTCATGTCAACAAAAGCCCGACCCATTCCAATCCGAATCAGGTCTTTTACAATATCCAACTCATACAAATATGGCTTCATATATTAATACAGGATATATCATTACAATTAAGAACTCGGCTTTCGCCTATTTAATAACATGTTCTTAAGATCAACAATTATATTAACAAATATTTAAATGCTTTCATTTATACATGACAATTAGTTTTCAGTGTTAAATATATCTCAGTGAATATAAATACAGTACATTTCACCCATATTTTATATATTGAGGCTATTGACAATATTAATATATTATATTATATTATATAAATATTATATTCGAAATATTATTGTCAACTATAATTATCATAATCATAATTATAATTATAACCACAACCATAATTACAATTATAATTATAACTACAATCACAACCACAACCATCACAATCATTAAAATGCACAGTGATTGTTTACACCCATTTAAAAAATAATATATCATAATCTAAATGCAGTTACCTAATAGGATAATTATTAAAATGCACAGTGGTATTTTACATACATTTTATAACTATTATACTGTGCAGTAAGTTTTTAGAATAATTTTTTGAATAGGCATTAAATATTAATATATGTTTAATATGAATTTTGACAATTTAGATGTTGTCTGCGAATACTTCTAGCCCTCCGCCATCCGAGGGAAGTAAAAAGAAGACATGCAACTCTGTACGGCCCCGGAATACTTACAAACCGGGCATATGTATTTTCGAGAGGACAACTCAGGGTGGATGTAGTCGCAAAGGTATATGTAAAGATTCACCTTCGACATAAGCAATGCGATTATTACGACACCAATATTTACAAAATGTGGATTTATCAAACCTTGCAAAGTCTGCTTTTATACGTAAACGAAGAGTGCGTATAAACATAGTTTTTATACATATATGCGACACCTTAAGAAATTCATGTTTTGCTTGATTGCGCAAAGTCCAAATACAATATTTTACCAGATTAATTAACAGCATTAACAATTCGTTATAACGAGAGACAGTATGTGGTTTGAAAATGTTGAATAAAATAGCATTAAGAGAAATTTTTACTTGACAACCTGTTAATTCTAAAAGTACAGATGAGGCGAAGGACCACAGGCCTTGTAAAACGGAACACTCATAGAACAAATGTGTTAGTGATTCAGTAGACAACTTACATAGATAACATTTCGAATTTCTAGTAATGTTAAACTTGTACAAGTAACTTTGTGTAGGTAAAATTTGGTGGGCGATACGCCATGCAAGATCCCTGTACTTTGGGTCTACAAAGTGGCATTGTACCCATTTCCAGGTCTCAGTAAAGTTAATTGTTGGATGTATTTTCAACACTCTAGCTGGAATACAGCGTGACTCCAACATGTTATGATATATAAATTTAGTTGTTACAGTCTGTCGCTCCATAAAATTGGGCACTCTTTTTACAAATTCACGAAATAATTTAAGCGCTTTTACATAATACAAGGGTATGCGCTCCGAATGAGGGATAAGAAGGCTTGCAAATGAGGGAACATACTTCCTCAGATGCAAGCCAATCCAGTAAACAGCCAAATATTTCCATTTGGCTTTATTGCCTTTAATAAGTTGTAAAACTTGTTTAATCATAAGCGACTGTAGTTTTGTCTCAATATCAACAACATTCAACCCCCCCTTCCGGTAATCATTTATTAATGCCTCTCTTTTAATAGCTTCTGGTTTTCCCATCCATAGAAAGGTGAAAATTAGCTTATTTAGTTTTCGTTTTACTTTCTCAGGCATCAGTATTAGATTACCAACATACCATATTGAGCTGCAAAGAACAACATTCAAAATAGTACTGCGACCTCTAAATGACAGATCCCTACTGCTATACAAATTTACACATTTCTCAAGTTTTACAACAATTCTATCCCAGTTTATTACATCACATTCATTAGTGCCCAGATATACCCCATAAAATTTGTTACATTTACTCGTCCAGTTCAAACCGGCTGGTTGATCTGGACGACCCCTCCACTTACCCAACCACATCCCGAATGTTTTGTGTTTATTTAATTTCGCCCCGGAAACAAGTCCAAACAGTTCAACCAGCATTAAAATTTTCCTAACCGATTTTTCATCTGAAATAAAAAGATTCGTATCATCAGCATATTGACAAATTTTACATTCTTCCGGCGAACCAGGTAAAGAAATTCCTTTAATCATCTGATCATTTCTGATTCTATGGGCGAGAGGCTCCATAGTTAATATATAAAGAAGTGGACTCAAACTACAACCTTGGCGTACACTACATTGCACAGGGAACTCTCTAGAAACAAAGCCATTTACCAATACACTTGAATAGATGTCATTATATAATAGTTTAACAAGAGATATAAATTGTGGACCAAAGCCGAAACCATGTAAAACTTTAAACAAATAGTCATGCGACACTCTATCAAAGGCTTTCGATTGATCTAACGAAATTATTGCAGCCGGCATATTTTTATCATTCACATATTCAATTAAATTCCTAATTAAATGTACATTATCTTGAATCGTGCGACCCGGCACAGAGCATGTTTGGTCCGGGTGCACGATTTCATCCAGTACATTTCTTAACCTTAAAGATAATACTTTTGACAATATTTTGTAGTCACAGTTTAATAAGGATATTGGGCGCCAATTAGACAATAGGTCGGCTTTACTTTTATCTTTACAAATTAAAGTTATAAAACATTGTCTTTGAGATATGGGAAGTGTCCCTTCCACCCAAACCCTGTTTATCAGTTTAACAAAAGACTGACCAATAAAGGGAAATGCAAAGGAATAGAATTCTTTCGGCAGACCATCTGGACCAGGAGATTTATAATTCTCCATTAGTTTAATGGCCTGTCTACATTCTTCAATAGTAATTACGCCTTCACATTCATCACAACTCTCTTCACTTAATGTTGGTAAATCGTGAAGAAAATACTCATCTAATGAGTTATCGACAACTTTTTTACTATACAGAGTCTCATAAAATTTTGAACACTCCTCCTTTATTTCATCAATAGAGGTAATAACTTCTCCCTTATCTGTTTTTAAATTTTTAATACATTTATCAGTGGCTAATTTCTTTTCCTTTTGTAAAAAGAATCTAGTAGGTTTTTCATTATTCTCTAAATATGTAGCCTTAGATCTTATTTTGGCACCTTCTAGAAACTTTTCATTTAAATTATCAACCACACTTTGCGCCTGTTTGATTTGATTTTTCATTTCCACACATGTCCCCCCATCCCTTTCATTTAGTCTAATTAAATGCATTAAATCCCTTTTGGCTTCCTTGAATTCTTCATGATGGACAAATGATATTCTCATAGAATGGGACATAATTAAATTTCGAAAATGCATTTTACAATCCTCCCACCACTCTGCATTCTGGTCAGAGACCGAATCTAAACATTCCCACAAGATCCTAAAATCTTCCTGAAAATGCACATCTTTTAAAATTCTACTATTACATTTCCAGTAACCTGGACCAGTTTCCGTATCACCTAAACACATATTCATTTTTACAATATAATGATCTGAAATAGACTTATTCACAGGTTCATGCATTACAGAGCATACATTATTTAATAGAGATTCAGACAGGTAAAATCGGTCTAAACGACAACTTATTGTATTTAATGAATTTTGCCAAGAATATTCTTTTTTGTCAGGATATAAATTCCGAAATGCATCAAACAAACGATGGTTTTCACATACATTAATTAAATTTTCGCTTCCCAATTCGCCATACAAATCACTCCCCCCACATTTATCGATATTAACATCGATTACACAATTAAAATCACCTCCTAAAATTGTAGGACAATTCCCTTGTAGATAACGATTAAGGGATTTAAAGAAAACCTTACGCTCCCTAGGTATAACAGGAGCATAAACATTCACCAATTTCAACTTTTTATTATTGATTTTAACTACTAAATATATTAATCGCCCCTCACTATCCCTTTCCATAGACATCATTTCGAAATGTAGACCCGGTCTAACCCAAATCCCTACCCCCTTTGAACGATTAGTGCCAAAAGACCAAAATAATTTACCCCCAAAATGCCGATTAAATGTTTTAGCACATTTTAGAGAATAACAATGGGTTTCCTGCAGGAAACATATATCAACTTTATTATACTGTAAACATTGCAATAGTAAGTCACGTTTCTGTAAATCTCCCAATCCCCGACAATTCAAACTACAGAAACGTAAATTAGCCATGACATTAGTTATACATTATACACAGCAGTAAAAACAGTAAACAACACGTCAACAGTCAACAGTACCCTATTCCTCTTCCCCCCCTGGTCTGACGTCCGCGCCGCATTTCTTTTTAAATGCGCCGGACGTCGCCTCGGTGTTCTCATCTACCACCGGCGATTTCCCAGTAGGAAGGGGAATCGCCGATGGCACAGGAGAAACACTGTTGTCCCTCTGACCAACCTCCCTTTTTCTCTTTCTTCGGACTTCCGTCCACTGCGGGATGTCCTCGCCGCCGGAAGACTCTCCCTCTGACATCGCGTCAGACGAAACGTCCGCCCACGACACCCGCAGTGGCTGGAAGTCAGACACACCCAGCGTTACACGCACTCCAACCTCCTCCTTCTTCTCCGCCCTCTCCTTATCTGCCTCCACCTTCCTCGCCACCTCTTCCTTCCTCTCCTTATCTACCCTCTGTAATTCCCTCGCTGCCGCTATCCATACCTTCTTCCCCTTCTTACCCCTAGGCTTCCTGCCCACACCTTTCTTCACCGGCGCCACCGGCTGCTCAGCCGACACAACAGCCGATTGAACAGCCGCTGGCGCACCTCCCTCCGGCGACGCTAGCTGCGCCGCCGCTCTTCCGGCCGCTGTCGCACTAACCTCGTCACCTCCCTCCGACACTTCTTTTACAATCCCTTCCCCCTCACCCTCACCCTCACCCTTACCCTCTGTCACTACCTCCATCTCCTCCTCCTCCTCCTCTATATTTACAGCCGATTCCGCCACTGTTGCTCTCGTCACCTCCCGCAGCGCACTGGCATAAGAACCAGCTGCCGCGCACGTCTCTGACAAGTGGCCATATCGACTACAGTGTCGGCAGAAAGGCGTCGAACATTCTCGACGATAATGTCCTTCCTGCCGGCACCGTAGGCAAAGTGGCTGTCTGCCAGCTATTGTGACAAGGAGTTCTGACTTGTCATTCTCATGAATCAAAGGTATAATGTGCGGAATATCTTGCTTCCGCCCGGACATCACCACCGACCGAACTCCCGTCCTCACACCCTCAAACCCCTTACTCGCACACTTCTCAAAACTTATTGCATGCACTTTCCCATATTTTGAGAGAAAATCAGTAATTACCTCATTGGGCAGGTATGGTGGCGCCCAATGAATTCTAACTTTAAATTGATCACGGTCCGCTGACCTCACCCTGAAAACAAACTTATCCTTAACTAATAACTGACCTGCCGCGAGCAGCAGGTCCTTCGCCTCATCACTACAACAACAAAGGAACCACTCGTTGTTTTTACTCA
>OZ024866.1:43933409-43945119 GCA_964017155.1 Oasisia sp. SBJ-2009
TCTCATCACAATGGCAAGATACTGTATATGTATATATGCAAATATATGCAGAAAATAATGGATAAGTCCTACTGTGCAAGAAATTGCTCAAAGATTAGAGATATACATCTAAATATACACATTCGTTGAAAGGTATTCACCCTAGCTCACACACATGATCACATTTTTTTATGATCATATATATAAACTCACCTGCTCACACCCACGGACGTGTATATATAGATGTATTAAATGAAAATATTTAAACTTATTATAATAATTATAATAATTACGTACGTAAACAACAAATAGTATGTATTAAAAACAGAAATTAATTTTAACAACCTAGATAGTTAACGTCTAGATATTATAAATTGTACGTAAACAACAAATATTATGTACTAATAATATAAAATAATATACCCAATATAGAAAGACAAAGTCTAACTATTATAAATTATACATAAACAACAAATATATCAAGCACTAATAACATAAATTAATATACACAATTTAAAAGACAAATTCTAAATATTTCAAACTATACGTAAACAATAAATATTGTGCATTAATAATATTATTAATTAATAAAAAAAATTAATATCATAAATAAAGTGTCCACATATATACACAGTAATAATAATAAAATGTCACTGCAAATGTTCTTGTAGTACTCATAATGTCCATTATATGTAGAAAGTCAATGTTCAGAATGTATATCTGTATTTCTGTATTAATGTCGGATCACGTAAACCGTCCTTGTTGTTTAATATACATGCAATGTCAATGTTTATTATATACAGTGCCATTTCCGTTGGCCGAATCCAGGTTAACGTTTTATTGGATATGATCGGTTCGCGCAAACCGCGCGCGCGGCCCGCGTCATAGACTTCGAACATCAAAGGCGGCGCCGCGCCGCGCCGCCCGTCAACGGTTCCAGCGTTTATTTATTCGGCGTTTTTGTAAACAGGTGGCGAACGGGAACGATCCCGCTATTGTTGTCAGTCCTTTTAACAATGTTCAGCACGGCCTTACATGCTCTTTATCTGGGCAAACGACCGTGCCCGAGGATACCGCTCCGTCGCCACTACAACACTCACACTATTCATGTCAACAAAAGCCCGACCCATTCCAATCCGAATCAGGTCTTTTACAATATCCAACTCATACAAATATGGCTTCATATATTAATACAGGATATATCATTACAATTAAGAACTCGGCTTTCGCCTATTTAATAACATGTTCCTAAGATCAACAATTATATTAACAACTATTTAAATGCTTTCATTTATACATGACAATTAGTTTTCAGTGTTAAATATATCTCAGTGAATATAAATACAGTACATTTCACCCATATTTTATATATTGAGGCTATTGACAATATTAATATTATTATATTATATTATATAAATATTATATTCGAAATATTAGTGTCAACTATAATTATTATAATCATAATTATAATTATAATTACAACCATAATTACAATTATAATTATAATTACAATCACAACCACAACCATCACAATCATTAAAATGCACAGTGATTTTTTACACCCATTTAAAAAATTATATATCATAATCTAAATGCAGTTACCAAATAGGATAATTATTAAAATGCACAGTGGTATTTTACATACATTTTATAACTATTATACTGTGCAGTAAGTTTTTAGAATAATTTTTTGAATAGGCATTAAATATTAATATATGTTTAATATGAATTTTGACAATTTAGATGTTGTCTGCGAATACTTCTAGCCCTCCGCCATCCGAGGGAAGTAAAAAGAAGACATGCAACTCTGTACGGCCCCGGAATACTTACAAACCGGGCATATGTATTTTCGAGAGGACAACTCAGGGTGGATGTAGTCGCAAAGGTATATGTAAAGATTCACCTTCGACATAAGCAATGCGATTATTACGACACCAATATTTACCAAATGTGGATTTATCAAACCTTGCAAAGTCTGCTTTTATACGTAAACGAAGAGTGCGTATAAACATAGTTTTTATACATATATGCGACACCTTAAGAAATTCATGTTTTGCTTGATTGCGCAAAGTCCAAATACAATATTTTACCAGATTAATTAACAGCATTAACAATTCGTTATAACGAGAGACAGTATGTGGTTTGAAAATGTTGAATAAAATAGCATTAAGAGAAATTTTTACTTGACAACCTGTTAATTCTAAAAGTACAGATGAGGCGAAGGACCACAGGCCTTGTAAAACGGAACACTCATAGAACAAATGTGTTAGTGATTCAGTAGACAACTTACATAGATAACATTTCGAATTTCTAGTAATGTTAAACTTGTACAAGTAACTTTGTGTAGGTAAAATTTGGTGGGCGATACGCCATGCAAGATCCCTGTACTTTGGGTCTACAAAATGGCATTGTACCCATTTCCAGGTCTCAGTAAAGTTAATTGTTGGATGTATTTTCAACACTCTAGCTGGAATACAGCGTGACTCCAACATGTTATGATATATAAATTTAGTTGTTACAGTCTGTCGCTCCATAAAATTGGGCACTCTTTTTACAAATTCACGAAATAATTTAAGCGCTTTTACATAATACAAGGGTATGCGCTCCGAATGAGGGATAAGAAGGCTTGCAAATGAGGGAACATACTTCCTCAGATGCAAGCCAATCCAGTAAACAGCCAAATATTTCCATTTGGCTTTATTGCCTTTAATAAGTTGTAAAACTTGTTTAATCATAAGCGACTGTAGTTTTGTCTCAATATCAACAACATTCAACCCCCCCTTCCGGTAATCATTTATTAATGCCTCTCTTTTAATAGCTTCTGGTTTTCCCATCCATAGAAAGGTGAAAATTAGCTTATTTAGTTTTCGTTTTACTTTCTCAGGCATCAGTATTAGATTACCAACATACCATATTGAGCTGCAAAGAACAACATTCAAAATAGTACTGCGACCTCTAAATGACAGATCCCTACTGCTATACAAATTTACACATTTCTCAAGTTTTACAACAATTCTATCCCAGTTTATTACATCACATTCATTAGTGCCCAGATATACCCCATAAAATTTGTTACATTTACTCGTCCAGTTCAAACCGGCTGGTTGATCTGGACGACCCCTCCACTTACCCAACCACATCCCGAATGTTTTCTGTTTATTTAATTTTGCCCCGGAAACAAGTCCAAACAGTTCAACCAGCATTAAAATTTTCCTAACCGATTTTTCATCTGAAATAAAAAGATTCGTATCATCAGCATATTGACAAATTTTACATTCTTCCGGCGAACCAGGTAAAGAAATTCCTTTAATCATCTGATCATTTCTGATTCTATGGGCGAGAGGCTCCATAGTTAATATATAAAGAAGTGGACTCAAACTACAACCTTGGCGTACACTACATTGCACAGGGAACTCTCTAGAAACAAAGCCATTTACCAATACACTTGAATAGATGTCATTATATAATAGTTTAACAAGAGATATAAATTGTGGACCAAAGCCGAAACCATGTAAAACTTTAAACAAATAGTCATGCGACACTCTATCAAAGGCTTTCGATTGATCTAACGAAATTATTGCAGCCGGCATATTTTTATCATTCACATATTCAATTAAATTCCTAATTAAATGTACATTATCTTGAATCGTGCGACCCGGCACAGAGCATGTTTGGTCCGGGTGCACGATTTCATCCAGTACATTTCTTAACCTTAAAGATAATACTTTTGACAATATTTTGTAGTCACAGTTTAATAAGGATATTGGGCGCCAATTAGACAATAGGTCGGCTTTACTTTTATCTTTACAAATTAAAGTTATAAAACATTGTCTTTGAGATATGGGAAGTGTCCCTTCCACCCAAACCCTGTTTATCAGTTTAACAAAAGACTGACCAATAAAGGGAAATGCAAAGGAATAGAATTCTTTCGGCAGACCATCTGGACCAGGAGATTTATAATTCTCCATTAGTTTAATGGCCTGTCTACATTCTTCAATAGTAATTACGCCTTCACATTCATCACAACTCTCTTCACTTAATGTTGGTAAATCGTGAAGAAAATACTCATCTAATGAGTTATCGACAACTTTTTTACTATACAGAGTCTCATAAAATGTTGAACACTCCTCCTTTATTTCATCAATAGAGGTAATAACTTCTCCCTTATCTGTTTTTAAATTTTTAATACATTTATCAGTGGCTAATTTCTTTTCCTTTTGTAAAAAGAATCTAGTAGGTTTTTCATTATTCTCTAAATATGTAGCCTTAGATCTTATTTTGGCACCTTCTAGAAACTTTTCATTTAAATTATCAACCACACTTTGCGCCTGTTTGATTTGATTTTTCATTTCCACACATGTCCCCCCATCCCTTTCATTTAGTCTAATTAAATGCATTAAATCCCTTTTGGCTTCCTTGAATTCTTCATGATGGACAAATGATATTCTCATAGAATGGGACATAATTAAATTTCGAAAATGCATTTTACAATCCTCCCACCACTCTGCATTCTGGTCAGAGACCGAATCTAAACATTCCCACAAGATCCTAAAATCTTCCTGAAAATGCACATCTTTTAAAATTTTACTATTACATTTCCAGTAACCTGGACCAGTTTCCGTATCACCTAAACACATATTCATTTTTACAATATAATGATCTGAAATAGACTTATTCACAGGTTCATGCATTACAGAGCATACATTATTTAATAGAGATTCAGACAGGTAAAATCGGTCTAAACGACAACTTATTGTATTTAATGAATTTTGCCAAGAATATTCTTTTTTGTCAGGATATAAATTCCGAAATGCATCAAACAACCGATGGTTTTCACATACATTAATTAAATTTTCGCTTCCCAATTCGCCATACAAATCACTCCCCCCACATTTATCGATATTAACATCGATTACACAATTAAAATCACCTCCTAAAATTGTAGGACAATTCCCTTGTAGATAACGATTAAGGGATTTAAAGAAAACCTTACGCTCCCTAGGTATAACAGGAGCATAAACATTCACCAATTTCAACTTTTTATTATTGATTTTAACTACTAAATATATTAATCGCCCCTCACTATCCCTTTCCATAGACATCATTTCGAAATTTAGACCCGGTCTAACCCAAATCCCTACCCCCTTTGAACGATTAGTGCCAAAAGACCAAAATAATTTACCCCCAAAATGCCGATTAAATGTTTTAGCACATTTTAGAGAATAACAATGGGTTTCCTGCAGGAAACATATATCAACTTTATTATACTGTAAACATTGCAATAGTAAGTCACGTTTCTGTAAATCTCCCAATCCCCGACAATTCAAACTACAGAAACGTAAATTAGCCATGACATTAGTTAGTTATACATTATACACAGCAGTAAAAACAGTAAACAACACGTCAACAGTCAACAGTACCCTATTCCTCTTCCCCCCCTGGTCTGACGTCCGCGCCGCATTTCTTTTTAAATGCGCCGGACGTCGCCTCGGTGTTCTCATCTACCACCGGCGATTTCCCAGTAGGAAGGGGAATCGCCGATGGCACAGGAGAAACACTGTTGTCCCTCTGACCAACCTCCCTTTTTCTCTTTCTTCGGACTTCCGTCCACTGCGGGATGTCCTCGCCGCCGGAAGACTCTCCCTCTGACATCGCGTCAGACGAAACGTCCGCCCACGACACCCGCAGTGGCTGGAAGTCAGACACACCCAGCGTTACACGCACTCCAACCTCCTCCTTCTTCTCCGCCCTCTCCTTATCTGCCTCCACCTTCCTCGCCACCTCTTCCTTCCTCTCCTTATCTACCCTCTGTAATTCCCTCGCTGCCGCTATCCATACCTTCTTCCCCTTCTTACCCCTAGGCTTCCTGCCCACACCTTTCTTCACCGGCGCCACCGGCTGCTCAGCCGACACAACAGCCGATTGAACAGCCGCTGGCGCACCTCCCTCCGGCGACGCTAGCTGCGCCGCCGCTCTTCCGGCCGCTGTCGCACTAACCTCGTCACCTCCCTCCGACACTTCTTTTACAATCCCTTCCCCCTCACCCTCACCCTCACCCTTACCCTCTGTCACTACCTCCATCTCCTCCTCCTCCTCCTCTATATTTACAGCCGATTCCGCCACTGTTGCTCTCGTCACCTCCCGCAGCGCACTGGCATAAGAACCAGCTGCCGCGCACGTCTCTGACAAGTGGCCATATCGACTACAGTGTCGGCAGAAAGGCGTCGAACATTCTCGACGATAATGTCCTTCCTGCCGGCACCGTAGGCAAAGTGGCTGTCTGCCAGCTATTGTGACAAGGAGTTCTGACTTGTCATTCTCATGAATCAAAGGTATAATGTGCGGAATATCTTGCTTCCGCCCGGACATCACCACCGACCGAACTCCCGTCCTCACACCCTCAAACCCCTTACTCGCACACTTCTCAAAACTTATTGCATGCACTTTCCCATATTTTGAGAGAAAATCAGTAATTACCTCATTGGGCAGGTATGGTGGCGCCCAATGAATTCTAACTTTAAATTGATCACGGTCCGCTGACCTCACCCTGAAAACAAACTTATCCTTAACTAATAACTGACCTGCCGCGAGCAGCAGGTCCTTCGCCTCATCACTACAACAACAAAGGAACCACTCGTTGTTTTTACTCAAAGGCCCAAAACTTAATACATTCTCTTTAACACATCCACCAAAAATCAACTCCAAACCAGCACAGAAGTCCTCCCGAAAATACATACGGCCCTCCATCGGACCGTACAGAATCACGCATCTCTTCTTTAAACACTTCCACTCGCACGACGAAGGGCGCTTCCCAGCCAACGTCGCCATCTTCAAAACTACAACAGACGCTACAATGTTTCAAGCACCGGTTCGCTGCTTTCAAGTAGCATACAAAAAGGTAACCTGGAAAAGATAAAGGAAACACAACTACACTTTCTTATTAGCCATTCTCTCTTCATATACATCACAAATATGCATATAACAGTAAATTAAATAAATAAATAAATATAAAACAAAATCATGCTTTATTACATAGATACAAATGAGGAAAGCTGTTGAATCTGCGAATGTGTACACCAGTAGTGTTTATATTGCAAACAACATAACACCAGCAGGAATTGAACCTGCTACACGTCACATCTATATATTATAGTAGTAGATATTATGATAGATATTAAGTACACTTTGATCTTAGCCAAAAGGCCGAGAAGCGATGCCGGCACGTGGCACGAATTTGCGACGGCAGTTTCTAGTTTCCGTAGAATTTAAAGTTTCTGAAATATACATTCAAGATGGCCGACGTGGGTGAAGAAACAAATCGAGTCATAATGAGCACCACTGTCGACATCTTCAATCATTGCGAATCGACGGAAAGGTGTTTTGGAGCACAATTTCCATATAGACACACGCATGTCAGGCTATCGCCGCACAAAAGCGCACATTTAAACACTCCTGTACAATATCAATGACAAGTCCCATGCAATGCAAATGCAACACAGCCGGCGCATGCAGATAGTAGAAGATCGAAACTCACCACAGAGCGCAGCGTTTCGTCGAATGCGTGCGTGCGTCCGTCAGGCGCCGCATATTGAAGACGCGTGGCCGGCCGGCCGGCCGGCCGCGTCACTGTATTGTATCACGTCACGTTAGTGGCTACTCCAATCGTAGTATATTGCCAATTGCCAAGGCTGTAAAGCAAACAATAGAACTGTTACAACTGTCTGTCTCCAACAAGCAAGCGCGAAGCCATTCAACGAACGAAGCAGCGAAGCGCTTAAGTCGGTTCCAAGCGAAGCCAAGCGAAGCGACAAACGCAGCGAGCAATCAAAAAGGACAGACAGCGTATGAATTAATTTTTTTCATTGATATCTCCCTGTTGGGAGTGGGCCGATCCCGGAGGTACTGCAATACCGGGCCAACCCGTGGAGAAGTCGGAGCAAGCTCCTGCATCTTCTCCCAGTTCCAAAAATCAGTTTAATATCGAAGTTCCCCAGTGGGGAACGTATCAGATATTAAGCTGATAAGAACAGATACTACACTTTGATCTTAGCCAAAAGGCCGAGAAGCGATGCCGGCACGTGGCACGAATTTGCGACGGCAGTTACTAGTTTCCGTAGAATTTAAAGTTTCTGAAATATACATTCAAGATGGCCGACGTGGGTGAAGAAACAAATCGAGTCATAATGAGCACCACTGTCGACATCTTCAATCATTGCGAATCGACGGAAAGGTGTTTTGGAGCACAATTTCCATATAGACACACGCATGTCAGGCTATCGCCGCACAAAAGCGCACATTTAAACACTCCTGTACAAAATCAATGACAAGTCCCATGCAATGCAAATGCAACACAGCCGGCGCATGCAGATAGTAGAAGATCGAAACTCACCACAGAGCGCAGCGTTTCGTCGAATGCGTGCGTGCGTCCGTCAGGCGCCGCATATTGAAGACGCGTGGCCGGCCGGCCGGCCGCGTCACTGTATTGTATCACGTCACGTTAGTGGCTACTCCAATCGTAGTATATTGCCAATTGCCAAGGCTGTAAAGCAAACAATAGAACTGTTACAACTGTCTGTCTCCAACAAGCAAGCGCGAAGCCATTCAACGAACGAAGCAGCGAAGCGCTTAAGTCGGTTCCAAGCGAAGCCAAGCGAAGCGACAAACGCAGCGAGCAATCAAAAAGGACAGACAGCGTATGAATTAATTTTTTTCATTGATATCTCCCTGTTGGGAGTGGGCCGATCCCGGAGGTACTGCAATACCGGGCCAACCCGTGGAGAAGTCGGAGCAAGCTCCTGCATCTTCTCCCAGTTCCAAAAATCAGTTTAATATCGAAGTTCCCCAGTGGGGAACGTATCAGATATTAAGCTGATAAGAACAGATACTTTTTTTTTCTCTTTCAATATTTTATTCGCATTAAAGTACAGATGTATATACAGTAGAAAAATTGTACAATAATACCATAAAACATTTTTGGTATATTATTATCATAATATACCTATATATGTACAACAAGCATTAGCTCTACACATTTCTACATCGATACCGTGTTTTTAGAAATTTTCAGTTTCACTTTCACTTTCGTTTTTTTTTTTTGAAAAACGAAAGTGAAAGTGAAAGTTACGGCGACTATAATATGTTACTTTCGTTTTATTACTGAAAGCGAAAGTGAAAGTGAAGTTCACTATACTATATTACTTTCATTATATTACTATTTGTTAAGAACATTTAATATATAACCGTATTCCTTTATATTATCAATATGTGATATATACTTGAAAGTGAAAGTGACATTCACTATAATATTTTACTTTCGTTGTATTGCTATTTGGTCAAAACATTTAAAATATAATCAAATTTGCTGTACCTATCGATTAATGACCTGCATCTGTTAAAAGTGAAAGTGGTGTTTACTATAATATATTACTTTCATTATATTACTAGTTGTTCAAAACATTTAATTTGTCACCTGATAATTTTTCCTATCGACAAAGACATATATCTGTTGTGAACGGTTGTTTTTGAATAATGTCGTAGCATAATTTTGAAGTATCTCAGTACAAAATCTTAGCACAGCATATCATATATCCAAAATTTCTTAATCTTGCATAACTTCTTTCTCTTTCAAATCTGTAACTGATGCCTGTGAAGTAGACTGTGACGACCATATTGGTATCTCACGGGCTTTTACGCCGCACCTGTGTCAAAGTGTGACACATGTGTGTACAGAGCCCCCAAGGGGGGTTCTGCCACACATGCGCAAACACGATGACATCAAACTGAAAGTGAATAATCTCACTATAGAGATAAGTCTTGGCAAAAGTAGATGTGTGCCAAGTGATGTGCATAGGTAAATAAAGCCTAGCGGCGTTCACCCATACTTGTCTCATCACAATGGCAAGATACTGTATATGTATATATGCAAATATATGCAGAAAATAATGGATAAGTCCTACTGTGCAAGAAATTGATCAAAGATTAGAGATATACATCTAAATATACACATTCGTTGAAAGGTATTCACCCTAGCTCACACACATGATCACATTTTTTATGATCATATATATAAACTCACCTGCTCACACCCACGGACGTGTATATATTGATGTATTAAATGAAAATATTTAAATATAGAAAGTAAAACTTATTATAATAATTACGTACGTAAACAACAAATAGTATGTATTAAAAACAGAAATTAATTTTAACAACCTAGATAGTTAACGTCTAGGTATTATAAATTGTACGTAAACAACAAATATTATGTACTAATAATATAAAATAATATACCCAATATAGAAAGACAAAGTCTAACTATTATAAATTATACATAAACAACAAATATATCAAGCACTAATAACATAAATTAATATACACAATTTAAAACACAAATTCTAAATATTTCAAACTATACGTAAACAATAAATATTGTGCATTAATAATATTATTAATTAATAAAAAAATTAATATCATAAATAAAGTGTCCACATATATACACAGTAATAATAATAAAATGTCACTGCAAATGTTCTTGTAGTACTCATAATGTCCATTATATGTAGAAAGTCAATGTTCAGAATGTATATCTGTATTTCTGTATTAATGTCGGATCACGTAAACCGTCCTTGTTGTTTAATATACATGCAATGTCAATGTTTATTATATACAGTGCCATTTCCGTTGGCCGAATCCAGGTTAACGTTTTATTGGATATGATCGGTTCGCGCAAACCGCGCGCGCGGCCCGCGTCATAGACTTCGAACATCAAAGGCGGCGCCGCGCCGCGCCGCCCGTCAACGGTTCCAGCGTTTATTTATTCGGCGTTTTTGTAAACAGGTGGCGAACGGGAACGATCCCGCTATTGTTGTCAGTCCTTTTAACAATGTTCAGCACGGCCTTACATGCTCTTTATCTGGGCAAACGACCGTGCCCGAGGATACCGCTCCGTCGCCACTACAACACTCACACTATTCATGTCAACAAAAGCCCGACCCATTCCAATCCGAATCAGGTCTTTTACAATATCCAACTCATACAAATATGGCTTCATATATTAATACAGGATATATCATTACAATTAAGAACTCGGCTTTCGCCTATTTAATAACATGTTCCTAAGATCAACAATTATATTAACAACTATTTAAATGCTTTCATTTATACATGACAATTAGTTTTCAGTGTTAAATATATCTCAGTGAATATAAATACAGTACATTTCACCCATATTTTATATATTGAGGCTATTGACAATATTGATATATTATATTATATTATATAAATATTATATTCGAAATATTATTGTCAACTATAATTATTATAATCATAATTATAATTATAATTACAACCACAATTACAATTATAATTATAACTACAATCACAACCACAACCATCACAATCATTAAAATGCACAGTGATTTTTTACACCCATTTCAAAAATTATATATCATAATCTAAATGCAGTTACCAAATAGGATAATTATTAAAATGCACAGTGGTATTTTACATACATTTTATAACTATTATACTGTGCAGTAAGTTTTTAGAATAATTTTTTGAATAGGCATTAAATATTAATATATGTTTAATATGAATTTTGACAATTTAGATGTTGTCTGCGAATACTTCTAGCCCTCCGCCATCCGAGGGAAGTAAAAAGAAGACATGCAACTCTGTACGGCCCCGGAATACTTACAAACCGGGCATATGTATTTTCGAGAGGACAACTCAG
>OZ024866.1:43945319-43952819 GCA_964017155.1 Oasisia sp. SBJ-2009
GCAAGATACTGTATATGTATATATGCAAATATATGCAGAAAATAATGGATAAGTCCTACTGTGCAAGAAATTGATCAAAGATTAGAGATATACATCTAAATATACACATTCGTTGAAAGGTATTCACCCTAGCTCACACACATGATCACATTTTTTTATGATCATATATATAAACTCACCTGCTCACACCCACGGACGTGTATATATAGATGTATTAAATGAAAATATTTAAACTTATTATAATAATTATAATAATTACGTACGTAAACAACAAATAGTATGTATTAAAAACAGAAATTAATTTTAAACCTAGATAGTTAACGTCTAGATATTATAAATTGTACGTAAACAACAAATATTATGTACTAATAATATAAAATAATATACCCAATATAGAAAGACAAAGTCTAACTATTATAAATTATACATAAACAACAAATATATCAAGCACTAATAACATAAATTAATATACACAATTTAAAAGACAAATTCTAAATATTTCAAACTATACGTAAACAATAAATATTGTGCATTAATAATATTATTAATTAATAAAAAAATTAATATCATAAATAAAGTGTCCACATATATACACAGTAATAATAATAAAATGTCACTGCAAATGTTCTTGTAGTACTCATAATGTCCATTATATGTAGAAAGTCAATGTTCAGAATGTATATCTGTATTTCTGTATTAATGTCGGATCACGTAAACCGTCCTTGTTGTTTAATATACATGCAATGTCAATGTTTATTATATACAGTGCCATTTCCGTTGGCCGAATCCAGGTTAACGTTTTATTGGATATGATCGGTTCGCGCAAACCGCGCGCGCGGCCCGCGTCATAGACTTCGAACATCAAAGGCGGCGCCGCGCCGCGCCGCCCGTCAACGGTTCCAGCGTTTATTTATTCGGCGTTTTTGTAAACAGGTGGCGAACGGGAACGATCCCGCTATTGTTGTCAGTCCTTTTAACAATGTTCAGCACGGCCTTACATGCTCTTTATCTGGGCAAACGACCGTGCCCGAGGATACCGCTCCGTCGCCACTACAACACTCACACTATTCATGTCAACAAAAGCCCGACCCATTCCAATCCGAATCAGGTCTTTTACAATATCCAACTCATACAAATATGGCTTCATATATTAATACAGGATATATCATTACAATTAAGAACTCGGCTTTCGCCTATTTAATAACATGTTCCTAAGATCAACAATTATATTAACAACTATTTAAATGCTTTCATTTATACATGACAATTAGTTTTCAGTGTTAAATATATCTCAGTGAATATAAATACAGTACATTTCACCCATATTTTATATATTGAGGCTATTGACAATATTAATATATTATATTATATTATATAAATATTATATTCGAAATATTATTGTCAACTATAATTATTATAATCATAATTATAATTATAATTACAACCACAATTACAATCATAATTATAACTACAATCACAACCACAACCATCACAATCATTAAAATGCACAGTGATTTTTTACACCCATTTCAAAAATTATATATCATAATCTAAATGCAGTTACCAAATAGGATAATTATTCAAATGCACAGTGGTATTTTACATACATTTTATAACTATTATACTGCGCAGTAAGTTTTTAGAATAATTTTTTGAATAGGCATTAAATATTAATATATGTTTAATATGAATTTTGACAATTTAGATGTTGTCTGCGAATACTTCTAGCCCTCCGCCATCCGAGGGAAGTAAAAAGAAGACATGCAACTCTGTACGGCCCCGGAATACTTACAAACCGGGCATATGTATTTTCGAGAGGACAACTCAGGGTGGATGTAGTCGCAAAGGTATATGTAAAGATTCACCTTCCACATAAGCAATGCGATTATTACGACACCAATATTTACAAAATGTGGATTTATCAAACCTTGCAAAGTCTGCTTTTATACGTAAACGAAGAGTGCGTATAAACATAGTTTTTATACATATATGCGACACCTTAAGAAATTCATGTTTTGCTTGATTGCGCAAAGTCCAAATACAATATTTTACCAGATTAATTAACAGCATTAACAATTCGTTATAACGAGAGACAGTATGTGGTTTGAAAATGTTGAATAAAATAGCATTAAGAGAAATTTTTACTTGACAACCTGTTAATTCTAAAAGTACAGATGAGGCGAAGGACCACAGGCCTTGTAAAACGGAACACTCATAGAACAAATGTGTTAGTGATTCAGTAGACAACTTACATAGATAACATTTCGAATTTCTAGTAATGTTAAACTTGTACAAGTAACTTTGTGTAGGTAAAATTTGGTGGGCGATACGCCATGCAAGATCCCTGTACTTTGGGTCTACAAAATGGCATTGTACCCATTTCCAGGTCTCAGTAAAGTTAATTGTTGGATGTATTTTCAACACTCTAGCTGGAATACAGCGTGACTCCAACATGTTATGATATATAAATTTAGTTGTTACAGTCTGTCGCTCCATAAAATTGGGCACTCTTTTTACAAATTCACGAAATAATTTAAGCGCTTTTACATAATACAAGGGTATGCGCTCCGAATGAGGGATAAGAAGGCTTGCAAATGAGGGAACATACTTCCTCAGATGCAAGCCAATCCAGTAAACAGCCAAATATTTCCATTTGGCTTTATTGCCTTTAATAAGTTGTAAAACTTGTTTAATCATAAGCGACTGTAGTTTTGTCTCAATATCAACAACATTCAACCCCCCCTTCCGGTAATCATTTATTAATGCCTCTCTTTTAATAGCTTCTGGTTTTCCCATCCATAGAAAGGTGAAAATTAGCTTATTTAGTTTTCGTTTTACTTTCTCAGGCATCAGTATTAGATTACCAACATACCATATTGAGCTGCAAAGAACAACATTCAAAATAGTACTGCGACCTCTAAATGACAGATCCCTACTGCTATACAAATTTACACATTTCTCAAGTTTTACAACAATTCTATCCCAGTTTATTACATCACATTCATTAGTGCCCAGATATACCCCATAAAATTTGTTACATTTACTCGTCCAGTTCAAACCGGCTGGTTGATCTGGACGACCCCTCCACTTACCCAACCACATCCCGAATGTTTTCTGTTTATTTAATTTTGCCCCGGAAACAAGTCCAAACAGTTCAACCAGCATTAAAATTTTCCTAACCGATTTTTCATCTGAAATAAAAAGATTCGTATCATCAGCATATTGACAAATTTTACATTCTTCCGGCGAACCAGGTAAAGAAATTCCTTTAATCATCTGATCATTTCTGATTCTATGGGCGAGAGGCTCCATAGTTAATATATAAAGAAGTGGACTCAAACTACAACCTTGGCGTACACTACATTGCACAGGGAACTCTCTAGAAACAAAGCCATTTACCAATACACTTGAATAGATGTCATTATATAATAGTTTAACAAGAGATATAAATTGTGGACCAAAGCCGAAACCATGTAAAACTTTAAACAAATAGTCATGCGACACTCTATCAAAGGCTTTCGATTGATCTAACGAAATTATTGCAGCCGGCATATTTTTATCATTCACATATTCAATTAAATTCCTAATTAAATGTACATTATCTTGAATCGTGCGACCCGGCACAGAGCATGTTTGGTCCGGGTGCACGATTTCATCCAGTACATTTCTTAACCTTAAAGATAATACTTTTGACAATATTTTGTAGTCACAGTTTAATAAGGATATTGGGCGCCAATTAGACAATAGGTCGGCTTTACTTTTATCTTTACAAATTAAAGTTATAAAACATTGTCTTTGAGATATGGGAAGTGTCCCTTCCACCCAAACCCTGTTTATCAGTTTAACAAAAGACTGACCAATAAAGGGAAATGCAAAGGAATAGAATTCTTTCGGCAGACCATCTGGACCAGGAGATTTATAATTCTCCATTAGTTTAATGGCCTGTCTACATTCTTCAATAGTAATTACGCCTTCACATTCATCACAACTCTCTTCACTTAATGTTGGTAAATCGTGAAGAAAATACTCATCTAATGAGTTATCGACAACTTTTTTACTATACAGAGTCTCATAAAATTTTGAACACTCCTCCTTTATTTCATCAATAGAGGTAATAACTTCTCCCTTATCTGTTTTTAAATTTTTAATACATTTATCAGTGGCTAATTTCTTTTCCTTTTGTAAAAAGAATCTAGTAGGTTTTTCATTATTCTCTAAATATGTAGCCTTAGATCTTATTTTGGCACCTTCTAGAAACTTTTCATTTAAATTATCAACCACACTTTGCGCCTGTTTGATTTTATTTTTCATTTCCACACATGTCCCCCCATCCCTTTCATTTAGTCTAATTAAATGCATTAAATCCCTTTTGGCTTCCTTGAATTCTTCATGATGGACAAATGATATTCTCATAGAATGGGACATAATTAAATTTCGAAAATGCATTTTACAATCCTCCCACCACTCTGCATTCTGGTCAGAGACCGAATCTAAACATTCCCACAAGATCCTAAAATCTTCCTGAAAATGCACATCTTTTAAAATTCTACTATTACATTTCCAGTAACCTGGACCAGTTTCCGTATCACCTAAACACATATTCATTTTTACAATATAATGATCTGAAATAGACTTATTCACAGGTTCATGCATTACAGAGCATACATTATTTAATAGAGATTCAGACAGGTAAAATCGGTCTAAACGACAACTTATTGTATTTAATGAATTTTGCCAAGAATATTCTTTTTTGTCAGGATATAAATTCCGAAATGCATCAAACAAACGATGGTTTTCACATACATTAATTAAATTTTCGCTTCCCAATTCGCCATACAAATCACTCCCCCCACATTTATCGATATTAACATCGATTACACAATTAAAATCACCTCCTAAAATTGTAGGACAATTCCCTTGTAGATAACGATTAAGGGATTTAAAGAAAACCTTACGCTCCCTAGGTATAACAGGAGCATAAACATTCACCAATTTCAACTTTTTATTATTGATTTTAACTACTAAATATATTAATCGCCCCTCACTATCCCTTTCCATAGACATCATTTCGAAATTTAGACCCGGTCTAACCCAAATCCCTACCCCCTTTGAACGATTAGTGCCAAAAGACCAAAATAATTTACCCCCAAAATGCCGATTAAATGTTTTAGCACATTTTAGAGAATAACAATGGGTTTCCTGCAGGAAACATATATCAACTTTATTATACTGTAAACATTGCAATAGTAAGTCACGTTTCTGTAAATCTCCCAATCCCCGACAATTCAAACTACAGAAACGTAAATTAGCCATGACATTAGTTATACATTATACACAGCAGTAAAAACAGTAAACAACACGTCAACAGTCAACAGTACCCTATTCCTCTTCCCCCCCTGGTCTGACGTCCGCGCCGCATTTCTTTTTAAATGCGCCGGACGTCGCCTCGGTGTTCTCATCTACCACCGGCGATTTCCCAGTAGGAAGGGGAATCGCCGATGGCACAGGAGAAACACTGTTGTCCCTCTGACCAACCTCCCTTTTTCTCTTTCTTCGGACTTCCGTCCACTGCGGGATGTCCTCGCCGCCGGAAGACTCTCCCTCTGACATCGCGTCAGACGAAACGTCCGCCCACGACACCCGCAGTGGCTGGAAGTCAGACACACCCAGCGTTACACGCACTCCAACCTCCTCCTTCTTCTCCGCCCTCTCCTTATCTGCCTCCACCTTCCTCGCCACCTCTTCCTTCCTCTCCTTATCTACCCTCTGTAATTCCCTCGCTGCCGCTATCCATACCTTCTTCCCCTTCTTACCCCTAGGCTTCCTGCCCACACCTTTCTTCACCGGCGCCACCGGCTGCTCAGCCGACACAACAGCCGATTGAACAGCCGCTGGCGCACCTCCCTCCGGCGACGCTAGCTGCGCCGCCGCTCTTCCGGCCGCTGTCGCACTAACCTCGTCACCTCCCTCCGACACTTCTTTTACAATCCCTTCCCCCTCACCCTCACCCTCACCCTTACCCTCTGTCACTACCTCCATCTCCTCCTCCTCCTCCTCTATATTTACAGCCGATTCCGCCACTGTTGCTCTCGTCACCTCCCGCAGCGCACTGGCATAAGAACCAGCTGCCGCGCACGTCTCTGACAAGTGGCCATATCGACTACAGTGTCGGCAGAAAGGCGTCGAACATTCTCGACGATAATGTCCTTCCTGCCGGCACCGTAGGCAAAGTGGCTGTCTGCCAGCTATTGTGACAAGGAGTTCTGACTTGTCATTCTCATGAATCAAAGGTATAATGTGCGGAATATCTTGCTTCCGCCCGGACATCACCACCGACCGAACTCCCGTCCTCACACCCTCAAACCCCTTACTCGCACACTTCTCAAAACTTATTGCATGCACTTTCCCATATTTTGAGAGAAAATCAGTAATTACCTCATTGGGCAGGTATGGTGGCGCCCAATGAATTCTAACTTTAAATTGATCACGGTCCGCTGACCTCACCCTGAAAACAAACTTATCCTTAACTAATAACTGACCTGCCGCGAGCAGCAGGTCCTTCGCCTCATCACTACAACAACAAAGGAACCACTCGTTGTTTTTACTCAAAGGCCCAAAACTTAATACATTCTCTTTAACACATCCACCAAAAATCAACTCCAAACCAGCACAGAAGTCCTCCCGAAAATACATACGGCCCTCCATCGGACCGTACAGAATTACGCATCTCTTCTTTAAACACTTCCACTCGCACGACGAAGGGCGCTTCCCAGCCAACGTCGCCATCTTCAAAACTACAACAGACGCTACAATCTTTCAAGCACCGGTTCGCTGCTTTCAAGTAGCATACAAAAAGGTAACCTGGAAAAGATAAAGGAAACACAACTACACTTTCTTATTAGCCATTTCTCTCTTCATATACATCACAAATATGCATATAACAGTAAATTAAATAAATAAATAAATATAAAACAAAATCATGCTTTATTACATAGATACAAATGAGGAAAGCTGTTGAATCTGCGAATGTGTACACCAGTAGTGTTTATATTGCAAACAACATAACACCAGCAGGAATTGAACCTGCTACACGTCACATCTATATATTATAGTAGTAGATATTATGATAGATATTAAGTACACTTTGATCTTAGCCAAAAGGCCGAGAAGCGATGCCGGCACGTGGCACGAATTTGCGACGGCAGTTTCTAGTTTCCGTAGAATTTAAAGTTTCTGAAATATACATTCAAGATGGCCGACGTGGGTGAAGAAACCAATCGAGTCATAATGAGCACCACTGTCGACATCTTCGATCATTGCGAATCGACGGAAAGGTGTTTTGGAGCACAATTTCCATATAGACACACGCATGTCAGGCTATCGCCGCACAAAAGCGCACATTTAAACACTCCTGTACAATATCAATGACAAGTCCCATGCAATGCAAATGCAACACAGCCGGCGCATGCAGATAGTAGAAGATCGAAACTCACCACAGAG
>OZ024866.1:43965319-43972819 GCA_964017155.1 Oasisia sp. SBJ-2009
GTAGATGTGTGCCAAGTGATGTGCATAGGTAAATAAAGCCTAGCGGCGTTCACCCATACTTGTCTCATCACAATGGCAAGATACTGTATATGTATATATGCAAATATATGCAGAAAATAATGGATAAGTCCTACTGTGCAAGAAATTGCTCAAAGATTAGAGATATACATCTAAATATACACATTCGTTGAAAGGTATTCACCCTAGCTCACACACATGATCACATTTTTTTATGATCATATATATAAACTCACCTGCTCACACCCACGGACGTGTATATATAGATGTATTAAATGAAAATATTTAAACTTATTATAATAATTATAATAATTACGTACGTAAACAACAAATAGTATGTATTAAAAACAGAAATTAATTTTAACAACCTAGATAGTTAACGTCTAGATATTATAAATTGTACGTAAACAACAAATATTATGTACTAATAATATAAAATAATATACCCAATATAGAAAGACAAAGTCTAACTATTATAAATTATACATAAACAACAAATATATCAAGCACTAATAACATAAATTAATATACACAATTTAAAAGACAAATTCTAAATATTTCAAACTATACGTAAACAATAAATATTGTGCATTAATAATATTATTAATTAATAAAAAAAATTAATATCATAAATAAAGTGTCCACATATATACACAGTAATAATAATAAAATGTCACTGCAAATGTTCTTGTAGTACTCATAATGTCCATTATATGTAGAAAGTCAATGTTCAGAATGTATATCTGTATTTCTGTATTAATGTCGGATCACGTAAACCGTCCTTGTTGTTTAATATACATGCAATGTCAATGTTTATTATATACAGTGCCATTTCCGTTGGCCGAATCCAGGTTAACGTTTTATTGGATATGATCGGTTCGCGCAAACCGCGCGCGCGGCCCGCGTCATAGACTTCGAACATCAAAGGCGGCGCCGCGCCGCGCCGCCCGTCAACGGTTCCAGCGTTTATTTATTCGGCGTTTTTGTAAACAGGTGGCGAACGGGAACGATCCCGCTATTGTTGTCAGTCCTTTTAACAATGTTCAGCACGGCCTTACATGCTCTTTATCTGGGCAAACGACCGTGCCCGAGGATACCGCTCCGTCGCCACTACAACACTCACACTATTCATGTCAACAAAAGCCCGACCCATTCCAATCCGAATCAGGTCTTTTACAATATCCAACTCATACAAATATGGCTTCATATATTAATACAGGATATATCATTACAATTAAGAACTCGGCTTTCGCCTATTTAATAACATGTTCCTAAGATCAACAATTATATTAACAACTATTTAAATGCTTTCATTTATACATGACAATTAGTTTTCAGTGTTAAATATATCTCAGTGAATATAAATACAGTACATTTCACCCATATTTTATATATTGAGGCTATTGACAATATTAATATTATTATATTATATTATATAAATATTATATTCGAAATATTAGTGTCAACTATAATTATTATAATCATAATTATAATTATAATTACAACCATAATTACAATTATAATTATAATTACAATCACAACCACAACCATCACAATCATTAAAATGCACAGTGATTTTTTACACCCATTTAAAAAATTATATATCATAATCTAAATGCAGTTACCAAATAGGATAATTATTAAAATGCACAGTGGTATTTTACATACATTTTATAACTATTATACTGTGCAGTAAGTTTTTAGAATAATTTTTTGAATAGGCATTAAATATTAATATATGTTTAATATGAATTTTGACAATTTAGATGTTGTCTGCGAATACTTCTAGCCCTCCGCCATCCGAGGGAAGTAAAAAGAAGACATGCAACTCTGTACGGCCCCGGAATACTTACAAACCGGGCATATGTATTTTCGAGAGGACAACTCAGGGTGGATGTAGTCGCAAAGGTATATGTAAAGATTCACCTTCGACATAAGCAATGCGATTATTACGACACCAATATTTACCAAATGTGGATTTATCAAACCTTGCAAAGTCTGCTTTTATACGTAAACGAAGAGTGCGTATAAACATAGTTTTTATACATATATGCGACACCTTAAGAAATTCATGTTTTGCTTGATTGCGCAAAGTCCAAATACAATATTTTACCAGATTAATTAACAGCATTAACAATTCGTTATAACGAGAGACAGTATGTGGTTTGAAAATGTTGAATAAAATAGCATTAAGAGAAATTTTTACTTGACAACCTGTTAATTCTAAAAGTACAGATGAGGCGAAGGACCACAGGCCTTGTAAAACGGAACACTCATAGAACAAATGTGTTAGTGATTCAGTAGACAACTTACATAGATAACATTTCGAATTTCTAGTAATGTTAAACTTGTACAAGTAACTTTGTGTAGGTAAAATTTGGTGGGCGATACGCCATGCAAGATCCCTGTACTTTGGGTCTACAAAATGGCATTGTACCCATTTCCAGGTCTCAGTAAAGTTAATTGTTGGATGTATTTTCAACACTCTAGCTGGAATACAGCGTGACTCCAACATGTTATGATATATAAATTTAGTTGTTACAGTCTGTCGCTCCATAAAATTGGGCACTCTTTTTACAAATTCACGAAATAATTTAAGCGCTTTTACATAATACAAGGGTATGCGCTCCGAATGAGGGATAAGAAGGCTTGCAAATGAGGGAACATACTTCCTCAGATGCAAGCCAATCCAGTAAACAGCCAAATATTTCCATTTGGCTTTATTGCCTTTAATAAGTTGTAAAACTTGTTTAATCATAAGCGACTGTAGTTTTGTCTCAATATCAACAACATTCAACCCCCCCTTCCGGTAATCATTTATTAATGCCTCTCTTTTAATAGCTTCTGGTTTTCCCATCCATAGAAAGGTGAAAATTAGCTTATTTAGTTTTCGTTTTACTTTCTCAGGCATCAGTATTAGATTACCAACATACCATATTGAGCTGCAAAGAACAACATTCAAAATAGTACTGCGACCTCTAAATGACAGATCCCTACTGCTATACAAATTTACACATTTCTCAAGTTTTACAACAATTCTATCCCAGTTTATTACATCACATTCATTAGTGCCCAGATATACCCCATAAAATTTGTTACATTTACTCGTCCAGTTCAAACCGGCTGGTTGATCTGGACGACCCCTCCACTTACCCAACCACATCCCGAATGTTTTCTGTTTATTTAATTTCGCCCCGGAAACAAGTCCAAACAGTTCAACCAGCATTAAAATTTTCCTAACCGATTTTTCATCTGAAATAAAAAGATTCGTATCATCAGCATATTGACAAATTTTACATTCTTCCGGCGAACCAGGTAAAGAAATTCCTTTAATCATCTGATCATTTCTGATTCTATGGGCGAGAGGCTCCATAGTTAATATATAAAGAAGTGGACTCAAACTACAACCTTGGCGTACACTACATTGCACAGGGAACTCTCTAGAAACAAAGCCATTTACCAATACACTTGAATAGATGTCATTATATAATAGTTTAACAAGAGATATAAATTGTGGACCAAAGCCGAAACCATGTAAAACTTTAAACAAATAGTCATGCGACACTCTATCAAAGGCTTTCGATTGATCTAACGAAATTATTGCAGCCGGCATATTTTTATCATTCACATATTCAATTAAATTCCTAATTAAATGTACATTATCTTGAATCGTGCGACCCGGCACAGAGCATGTTTGGTCCGGGTGCACGATTTCATCCAGTACATTTCTTAACCTTAAAGATAATACTTTTGACAATATTTTGTAGTCACAGTTTAATAAGGATATTGGGCGCCAATTAGACAATAGGTCGGCTTTACTTTTATCTTTACAAATTAAGGTTATAAAACATTGTCTTTGAGATATGGGAAGTGTCCCTTCCACCCAAACCCTGTTTATAAGTTTAACAAAAGACTGACCAATAAAGGGAAATGCAAAGGAATAGAATTCTTTCGGCAGACCATCTGGACCAGGAGATTTATAATTCTCCATTAGTTTAATGGCCTGTCTACATTCTTCAATAGTAATTACGCCTTCACATTCATCACAACTCTCTTCACTTAATGTTGGTAAATCGTGAAGAAAATACTCATCTAATGAGTTATCGACAACTTTTTTACTATACAGAGTCTCATAAAATTTTGAACACTCCTCCTTTATTTCATCAATAGAGGTAATAACTTCTCCCTTATCTGTTTTTAAATTTTTAATACATTTATCAGTGGCTAATTTCTTTTCCTTTTGTAAAAAGAATCTAGTAGGTTTTTCATTATTCTCTAAATATGTAGCCTTAGATCTTATTTTGGCACCTTCTAGAAACTTTTCATTTAAATTATCAACCACACTTTGCGCCTGTTTGATTTTATTTTTCATTTCCACACATGTCCCCCCATCCCTTTCATTTAATCTAATTAAATGCATTAAATCCCTTTTGGCTTCCTTGAATTCTTCATGATGGACAAATGATATTCTCATAGAATGGGACATAATTAAATTTCGAAAATGCATTTTACAATCCTCCCACCACTCTGCATTCTGGTCAGAGACCGAATCTAAACATTCCCACAAGATCCTAAAATCTTCCTGAAAATGCACATCTTTTAGAATTTTACTATTACATTTCCAGTAACCGGGACCAGTTTCCGTATCACCTAAACACATATTCATTTTTACAATATAATGATCTGAAATAGACTTATTCACAGGTTCATGCATTACAGAGCATACATTATTTAATAGAGATTCAGACAGGTAAAATCGGTCTAAACGACAACTTATTGTATTTAATGAATTTTGCCAAGAATATTCTTTTTTGTCAGGATATAAATTCCGAAATGCATCAAACAACCGATGGTTTTCACATACATTAATTAAATTTTCGCTTCCCAATTCGCCATACAAATCACTCCCCCCACATTTATCGATATTAACATCGATTACACAATTAAAATCACCTCCTAAAATTGTAGGACAATTCCCTTGTAGATAACGATTAAGGGATTTAAAGAAAACCTTACGCTCCCTAGGTATAACAGGAGCATAAACATTCACCAATTTCAACTTTTTATTATTGATTTTAACTACTAAATATATTAATCGCCCCTCACTATCCCTTTCCATAGACATCATTTCGAAATTTAGACCCGGTCTAACCCAAATCCCTACCCCCTTTGAACGATTAGTGCCAAAAGACCAAAATAATTTACCCCCAAAATGCCGATTAAATGTTTTAGCACATTTTAGAGAATAACAATGGGTTTCCTGCAGGAAACATATATCAACTTTATTATACTGTAAACATTGCAATAGTAAGTCACGTTTCTGTAAATCTCCCAATCCCCGACAATTCAAACTACAGAAACGTAAATTAGCCATGACATTAGTTATACATTATACACAGCAGTAAAAACAGTAAACAACACGTCAACAGTCAACAGTACCCTATTCCTCTTCCCCCCCTGGTCTGACGTCCGCGCCGCATTTCTTTTTAAATGCGCCGGACGTCGCCTCGGTGTTCTCATCTACCACCGGCGATTTCCCAGTAGGAAGGGGAATCGCCGATGGCACAGGAGAAACACTGTTGTCCCTCTGACCAACCTCCCTTTTTCTCTTTCTTCGGACTTCCGTCCACTGCGGGATGTCCTCGCCGCCGGAAGACTCTCCCTCTGACATCGCGTCAGACGAAACGTCCGCCCACGACACCCGCAGTGGCTGGAAGTCAGACACACCCAGCGTTACACGCACTCCAACCTCCTCCTTCTTCTCCGCCCTCTCCTTATCTGCCTCCACCTTCCTCGCCACCTCTTCCTTCCTCTCCTTATCTACCCTCTGTAATTCCCTCGCTGCCGCTATCCATACCTTCTTCCCCTTCTTACCCCTAGGCTTCCTGCCCACACCTTTCTTCACCGGCGCCACCGGCTGCTCAGCCGACACAACAGCCGATTGAACAGCCGCTGGCGCACCTCCCTCCGGCGACGCTAGCTGCGCCGCCGCTCTTCCGGCCGCTGTCGCACTAACCTCGTCACCTCCCTCCGACACTTCTTTTACAATCCCTTCCCCCTCACCCTCACCCTCACCCTTACCCTCTGTCACTACCTCCATCTCCTCCTCCTCCTCCTCTATATTTACAGCCGATTCCGCCACTGTTGCTCTCGTCACCTCCCGCAGCGCACTGGCATAAGAACCAGCTGCCGCGCACGTCTCTGACAAGTGGCCATATCGACTACAGTGTCGGCAGAAAGGCGTCGAACATTCTCGACGATAATGTCCTTCCTGCCGGCACCGTAGGCAAAGTGGCTGTCTGCCAGCTATTGTGACAAGGAGTTCTGACTTGTCATTCTCATGAATCAAAGGTATAATGTGCGGAATATCTTGCTTCCGCCCGGACATCACCACCGACCGAACTCCCGTCCTCACACCCTCAAACCCCTTACTCGCACACTTCTCAAAACTTATTGCATGCACTTTCCCATATTTTGAGAGAAAATCAGTAATTACCTCATTGGGCAGGTATGGTGGCGCCCAATGAATTCTAACTTTAAATTGATCACGGTCCGCTGACCTCACCCTGAAAACAAACTTATCCTTAACTAATAACTGACCTGCCGCGAGCAGCAGGTCCTTCGCCTCATCACTACAACAACAAAGGAACCACTCGTTGTTTTTACTCAAAGGCCCAAAACTTAATACATTCTCTTTAACACATCCACCAAAAATCAACTCCAAACCAGCACAGAAGTCCTCCCGAAAATACATACGGCCCTCCATCGGACCGTACAGAATCACGCATCTCTTCTTTAAACACTTCCACTCGCACGACGAAGGGCGCTTCCCAGCCAACGTCGCCATCTTCAAAACTACAACAGACGCTACAATCTTTCAAGCACCGGTTCGCTGCTTTCAAGTAGCATACAAAAAGGTAACCTGGAAAAGATAAAGGAAACACAACTACACTTTCTTATTAGCCATTTCTCTCTTCATATACATCACAAATATGCATATAACAGTAAATTAAATAAATAAATAAATATAAAACAAAATCATGCTTTATTACATAGATACAAATGAGGAAAGCTGTTGAATCTGCGAATGTATACACCAGTAGTGTTTATATTGCAAACAACATAACACCAGCAGGAATTGAACCTGCTACACGTCACATCTATATATTATAGTAGTAGATATTATGATAGATATTAAGTACACTTTGATCTTAGCCAAAAGGCCGAGAAGCGATGCCGGCACGTGGCACGAATTTGCGACGGCAGTTTCTAGTTTCCGTAGAATTTAAAGTTTCTGAAATATACATTCAAGATGGCCGACGTGGGTGAAGAAACAAATCGAGTCATAATGAGCACCACTGTCGACATCTTCAATCATTGCGAATCGACGGAAAGGCTTTTTGGAGCACAATTTCCCTATAGACACACGCATGTCAGGCTATCGCCGCACAAAAGCGCACATTTAAACACTCCTGTACAATA
>OZ024866.1:43987819-43995319 GCA_964017155.1 Oasisia sp. SBJ-2009
CCCCCAAGGGGGGTTCTGCCACACATGCGCAAACACGATGACATCAAACTGAAAGTGAATAATCTCACTATAGAGATAAGTCTTGGCAAAAGTAGATGTGTGCCAAGTGATGTGCATAGGTAAATAAAGCCTAGCGGCGTTCACCCATACTTGTCTCATCACAATGGCAAGATACTGTATATGTATATATGCAAATATATGCAGAAAATAATGGATAAGTCCTACTGTGCAAGAAATTGATCAAAGATTAGAGATATACATCTAAATATACACATTCGTTGAAAGGTATTCACCCTAGCTCACACACATGATCACATTTTTTATGATCATATATATAAACTCACCTGCTCACACCCACGGACGTGTATATATAGATGTATTAAATGAAAATATTTAAACTTATTATAATAATTATAATAATTACGTACGTAAACACCAAATAGTATGTATTAAAAACAGAAATTAATTTTAACAACCTAGATAGTTAACGTCTAGATATTATAAATTGTACGTAAACAACAAATATTATGTAGTAATAATATAAAATAATATACCCAATATAGAAAGACAAAGTCTAACTATTATAAATTATACATAAACAACAAATATATCAAGCACTAATAACATAAATTAATATACACAATTTAAAAGACAAATTCTAAATATTTCAAACTATACGTAAACAATAAATATTGTGCATTAATAATATTATTAATTAATAAAAAAATTAATATCATAAATAAAGTGTCCACATATATACACAGTAATAATAATAAAATGTCACTGCAAATGTTCTTGTAGTACTCATAATGTCCATTATATGTAGAAAGTCAATGTTCAGAATGTATATCTGTATTTCTGTATTAATGTCGGATCACGTAAACCGTCCTTGTTGTTTAATATACATGCAATGTCAATGTTTATTATATACAGTGCCATTTCCGTTGGCCGAATCCAGGTTAACGTTTTATTGGATATGATCGGTTCGCGCAAACCGCGCGCGCGGCCCGCGTCATAGACTTCGAACATCAAAGGCGGCGCCGCGCCGCGCCGCCCGTCAACGGTTCCAGCGTTTATTTATTCGGCGTTTTTGTAAACAGGTGGCGAACGGGAACGATCCCGCTATTGTTGTCAGTCCTTTTAACAATGTTCAGCACGGCCTTGCATGCTCTTTATCTGGGCAAACGACCGTGCCCGAGGATACCGCTCCGTCGCCACTACAACACTCACACTATTCATGTCAACAAAAGCCCGACCCATTCCAATCCGAATCAGGTCTTTTACAATATCCAACTCATACAAATATGGCTTCATATATTAATACAGGATATATCATTACAATTAAGAACTCGGCTTTCGCCTATTTAATAACATGTTCCTAAGATCAACAATTATATTAACAAATATTTAAATGCTTTCATTTATACATGACAATTAGTTTTCAGTGTTAAATATATCTCAGTGAATATAAATACAGTACATTTCACCCATATTTTATATATTGAGGCTATTGACAATATTAATATATTATATTATATTATATAAATATTATATTCGAAATATTATTGTCAACTATAATTATCATAATCATAATTATAATCATAATTATAACCACAACCATAATTACAATTATAATTATAACTACAATCACAACCACAACCATCACAATCATTAAAATGCACAGTGATTGTTTACACCCATTTCAAAAATTATATATCATAATCTAAATGCAGTTACCTAATAGGATAATTATTAAAATGCACAGTGGTATTTTACATACATTTTATAACTATTATACTGTGCAGTAAGTTTTTAGAATAATTTTTTGAATAGGCATTAAATATTAATATATGTTTAATATGAATTTTGACAATTTAGATGTTGTCTGCGAATACTTCTAGCCCTCCGCCATCCGAGGGAAGTAAAAAGAAGACATGCAACTCTGTACGGCCCCGGAATACTTACAAACCGGGCATATGTATTTTCGAGAGGACAACTCAGGGTGGATGTAGTCGCAAAGGTATATGTAAAGATTCACCTTCGACATAAGCAATGCGATTATTACGACACCAATATTTACAAAATGTGGATTTATCAAACCTTGCAAAGTCTGCTTTTATACGTAAACGAAGAGTGCGTATAAACATAGTTTTTATACATATATGCGACACCTTAAGAAATTCATGTTTTGCTTGATTGCGCAAAGTCCAAATACAATATTTTACCAGATTAATTAACAGCATTAACAATTCGTTATAACGAGAGACAGTATGTGGTTTGAAAATGTTGAATAAAATAGCATTAAGAGAAATTTTTACTTGACAACCTGTTAATTCTAAAAGTACAGATGAGGCGAAGGACCACAGGCCTTGTAAAACGGAACACTCATAGAACAAATGTGTTAGTGATTCAGTAGACAACTTACATAGATAACATTTCGAATTTCTAGTAATGTTAAACTTGTACAAGTAACTTTGTGTAGGTAAAATTTGGTGGGCGATACGCCATGCAAGATCCCTGTACTTTGGGTCTACAAAATGGCATTGTACCCATTTCCAGGTCTCAGTAAAGTTAATTGTTGGATGTATTTTCAACACTCTAGCTGGAATACAGCGTGACTCCAACATGTTATGATATATAAATTTAGTTGTTACAGTCTGTCGCTCCATAAAATTGGGCACTCTTTTTACAAATTCACGAAATAATTTAAGCGCTTTTACATAATACAAGGGTATGCGCTCCGAATGAGGGATAAGAAGGCTTGCAAATGAGGGAACATACTTCCTCAGATGCAAGCCAATCCAGTAAACAGCCAAATATTTCCATTTGGCTTTATTGCCTTTAATAAGTTGTAAAACTTGTTTAATCATAAGCGACTGTAGTTTTGTCTCAATATCAACAACATTCAACCCCCCCTTCCGGTAATCATTTATTAATGCCTCTCTTTTAATAGCTTCTGGTTTTCCCATCCATAGAAAGGTGAAAATTAGCTTATTTAGTTTTCGTTTTACTTTCTCAGGCATCAGTATTAGATTACCAACATACCATATTGAGCTGCAAAGAACAACATTCAAAATAGTACTGCGACCTCTAAATGACAGATCCCTACTGCTATACAAATTTACACATTTCTCAAGTTTTACAACAATTCTATCCCAGTTTATTACATCACATTCATTAGTGCCCAGATATACCCCATAAAATTTGTTACATTTACTCGTCCAGTTCAAACCGGCTGGTTGATCTGGACGACCCCTCCACTTACCCAACCACATCCCGAATGTTTTCTGTTTATTTAATTTCGCCCCGGAAACAAGTCCAAACAGTTCAACCAGCATTAAAATTTTCCTAACCGATTTTTCATCTGAAATAAAAAGATTCGTATCATCAGCATATTGACAAATTTTACATTCTTCCGGCGAACCAGGTAAAGAAATTCCTTTAATCATCTGATCATTTCTGATTCTATGGGCGAGAGGCTCCATAGTTAATATATAAAGAAGTGGACTCAAACTACAACCTTGGCGTACACTACATTGCACAGGGAACTCTCTAGAAACAAAGCCATTTACCAATACACTTGAATAGATGTCATTATATAATAGTTTAACAAGAGATATAAATTGTGGACCAAAGCCGAAACCATGTAAAACTTTAAACAAATAGTCATGCGACACTCTATCAAAGGCTTTCGATTGATCTAACGAAATTATTGCAGCCGGCATATTTTTATCATTCACATATTCAATTAAATTCCTAATTAAATGTACATTATCTTGAATCGTGCGACCCGGCACAGAGCATGTTTGGTCCGGGTGCACGATTTCATCCAGTACATTTCTTAACCTTAAAGATAATACTTTTGACAATATTTTGTAGTCACAGTTTAATAAGGATATTGGGCGCCAATTAGACAATAGGTCGGCTTTACTTTTATCTTTACAAATTAAAGTTATAAAACATTGTCTTTGAGATATGGGAAGTGTCCCTTCCACCCAAACCCTGTTTATCAGTTTAACAAAAGACTGACCAATAAAGGGAAATGCAAAGGAATAGAATTCTTTCGGCAGACCATCTGGACCAGGAGATTTATAATTCTCCATTAGTTTAATGGCCTGTCTACATTCTTCAATAGTAATTACGCCTTCACATTCATCACAACTCTCTTCACTTAATGTTGGTAAATCGTGAAGAAAATACTCATCTAATGAGTTATCGACAACTTTTTTACTATACAGAGTCTCATAAAATTTTGAACACTCCTCCTTTATTTCATCAATAGAGGTAATAACTTCTCCCTTATCTGTTTTTAAATTTTTAATACATTTATCAGTGGCTAATTTCTTTTCCTTTTGTAAAAAGAATCTAGTAGGTTTTTCATTATTCTCTAAATATGTAGCCTTAGATCTTATTTTGGCACCTTCTAGAAACTTTTCATTTAAATTATCAACCACACTTTGCGCCTGTTTGATTTTATTTTTCATTTCCACACATGTCCCCCCATCCCTTTCATTTAGTCTAATTAAATGCATTAAATCCCTTTTGGCTTCCTTGAATTCTTCATGATGGACAAATGATATTCTCATAGAATGGGACATAATTAAATTTCGAAAATGCATTTTACAATCCTCCCACCACTCTGCATTCTGGTCAGAGACCGAATCTAAACATTCCCACAAGATCCTAAAATCTTCCTGAAAATGCACATCTTTTAGAATTTTACTATTACATTTCCAGTAACCTGGACCAGTTTCCGTATCACCTAAACACATATTCATTTTTACAATATAATGATCTGAAATAGACTTATTCACAGGTTCATGCATTACAGAGCATACATTATTTAATAGAGATTCAGACAGGTAAAATCGGTCTAAACGACAACTTATTGTATTTAATGAATTTTGCCAAGAATATTCTTTTTTGTCAGGATATAAATTCCGAAATGCATCAAACAACCGATGGTTTTCACATACATTAATTAAATTTTCGCTTCCCAATTCGCCATACAAATCACTCCCCCCACATTTATCGATATTAACATCGATTACACAATTAAAATCACCTCCTAAAATTGTAGGACAATTCCCTTGTAGATAACGATTAAGGGATTTAAAGAAAACCTTACGCTCCCTAGGTATAACAGGAGCATAAACATTCACCAATTTCAACTTTTTATTATTGATTTTAACTACTAAATATATTAATCGCCCCTCACTATCCCTTTCCATAGACATCATTTCGAAATTTAGACCCGGTCTAACCCAAATCCCTACCCCCTTTGAACGATTAGTGCCAAAAGACCAAAATAATTTACCCCCAAAATGCCGATTAAATGTTTTAGCACATTTTAGAGAATAACAATGGGTTTCCTGCAGGAAACATATATCAACTTTATTATACTGTAAACATTGCAATAGTAAGTCACGTTTCTGTAAATCTCCCAATCCCCGACAATTCAAACTACAGAAACGTAAATTAGCCATGACATTAGTTAGTTATACATTATACACAGCAGTAAAAACAGTAAACGTGTAACACGTCAACAGTCAACAGTACCCTATTCCTCTTCCCCCCCTGGTCTGACGTCCGCGCCGCATTTCTTTTTAAATGCGCCGGACGTCGCCTCGGTGTTCTCATCTACCACCGGCGATTTCCCAGTAGGAAGGGGAATCGCCGATGGCACAGGAGAAACACTGTTGTCCCTCTGACCAACCTCCCTTTTTCTCTTTCTTCGGACTTCCGTCCACTGCGGGATGTCCTCGCCGCCGGAAGACTCTCCCTCTGACATCGCGTCAGACGAAACGTCCGCCCACGACACCCGCAGTGGCTGGAAGTCAGACACACCCAGCGTTACACGCACTCCAACCTCCTCCTTCTTCTCCGCCCTCTCCTTATCTGCCTCCACCTTCCTCGCCACCTCTTCCTTCCTCTCCTTATCTACCCTCTGTAATTCCCTCGCTGCCGCTATCCATACCTTCTTCCCCTTCTTACCCCTAGGCTTCCTGCCCACACCTTTCTTCACCGGCGCCACCGGCTGCTCAGCCGACACAACAGCCGATTGAACAGCCGCTGGCGCACCTCCCTCCGGCGACGCTAGCTGCGCCGCCGCTCTTCCGGCCGCTGTCGCACTAACCTCGTCACCTCCCTCCGACACTTCTTTTACAATCCCTTCCCCCTCACCCTCACCCTCACCCTTACCCTCTGTCACTACCTCCATCTCCTCCTCCTCCTCCTCTATATTTACAGCCGATTCCGCCACTGTTGCTCTCGTCACCTCCCGCAGCGCACTGGCATAAGAACCAGCTGCCGCGCACGTCTCTGACAAGTGGCCATATCGACTACAGTGTCGGCAGAAAGGCGTCGAACATTCTCGACGATAATGTCCTTCCTGCCGGCACCGTAGGCAAAGTGGCTGTCTGCCAGCTATTGTGACAAGGAGTTCTGACTTGTCATTCTCATGAATCAAAGGTATAATGTGCGGAATATCTTGCTTCCGCCCGGACATCACCACCGACCGAACTCCCGTCCTCACACCCTCAAACCCCTTACTCGCACACTTCTCAAAACTTATTGCATGCACTTTCCCATATTTTGAGAGAAAATCAGTAATTACCTCATTGGGCAGGTATGGTGGCGCCCAATGAATTCTAACTTTAAATTGATCACGGTCCGCTGACCTCACCCTGAAAACAAACTTATCCTTAACTAATAACTGACCTGCCGCGAGCAGCAGGTCCTTCGCCTCATCACTACAACAACAAAGGAACCACTCGTTGTTTTTACTCAAAGGCCCAAAACTTAATACATTCTCTTTAACACATCCACCAAAAATCAACTCCAAACCAGCACAGAAGTCCTCCCGAAAATACATACGGCCCTCCATCGGACCGTACAGAATCACGCATCTCTTCTTTAAACACTTCCACTCGCACGACGAAGGGCGCTTCCCAGCCAACGTCGCCATCTTCAAAACTACAACAGACGCTACAATCTTTCAAGCACCGGTTCGCTGCTTTCAAGTAGCATACAAAAAGGTAACCTGGAAAAGATAAAGGAAACACAACTACACTTTCTTATTAGCCATTTCTCTCTTCATATACATCACAAATATGCATATAACAGTAAATTAAATAAATAAATAAATATAAAACAAAATCATGCTTTATTACATAGATACAAATGAGGAAAGCTGTTGAATCTGCGAATGTATACACCAGTAGTGTTTATATTGCAAACAACATAACACCAGCAGGAATTGAACCTGCTACACGTCACATCTATATATTATAGTAGTAGATATTATGATAGATATTAAGTACACTTTGATCTTAGCCAAAAGGCCGAGAAGCGATGCCGGCACGTGGCACGAATTTGCGACGGCAGTTTCTAGTTTCCGTAGAATTTAAAGTTTCTGAAATATACATTCAAGATGGCCGACGTGGGTGAAGAAACAAATCGAGTCATAATGAGCACCACTGTCGACATCTTCAATCATTG
>OZ024866.1:44005319-44012819 GCA_964017155.1 Oasisia sp. SBJ-2009
TACAGAGCCCCCAAGGGGGGTTCTGCCACACATGCGCAAACACGATGACATCAAACTGAAAGTGAATAATCTCACTATAGAGATAAGTCTTGGCAAAAGTAGATGTGTGCCAAGTGATGTGCATAGGTAAATAAAGCCTAGCGGCGTTCACCCATACTTGTCTCATCACAATGGCAAGATACTGTATATGTATATATGCAAATATATGCAGAAAATAATGGATAAGTCCTACTGTGCAAGAAATTGATCAAAGATTAGAGATATACATCTAAATATACACATTCGTTGAAAGGTATTCACCCTAGCTCACACACATGATCACATTTTTTATGATCATATATATAAACTCACCTGCTCACACCCACGGACGTGTATATATAGATGTATTAAATGAAAATATTTAAACTTATTATAATAATTACGTACGTAAACAACAAATAGTATGTATTAAAAACAGAAATTAATTTTAACAACCTAGATAGTTAACGTCTAGATATTATAAATTGTACGTAAACAACAAATATTATGTACTAATAATATAAAATAATATACCCAATATAGAAAGACAAAGTCTAACTATTATAAATTATACGTAAACAACAAATATATCAAGCACTAATAACATAAATTAATATACACAATTTAAAAGACAAATTCTAAATATTTCAAACTATACGTAAACAATAAATATTGTGCATTAATAATATTAATTAATAAAAAAATTAATATCATAAATAAAGTGTCCACATATATACACAGTAATAATAATAAAATGTCACTGCAAATGTTCTTGTAGTACTCATAATGTCCATTATATGTAGAAAGTCAATGTTCAGAATGTATATCTGTATTTCTGTATTAATGTCGGATCACGTAAACCGTCCTTGTTGTTTAATATACATGCAATGTCAATGTTTATTATATACAGTGCCATTTCCGTTGGCCGAATCCAGGTTAACGTTTTATTGGATATGATCGGTTCGCGCAAACCGCGCGCGCGGCCCGCGTCATAGACTTCGAACATCAAAGGCGGCGCCGCGCCGCGCCGCCCGTCAACGGTTCCAGCGTTTATTTATTCGGCGTTTTTGTAAACAGGTGGCGAACGGGAACGATCCCGCTATTGTTGTCAGTCCTTTTAACAATGTTCAGCACGGCCTTACATGCTCTTTATCTGGGCAAACGACCGTGCCCGAGGATACCGCTCCGTCGCCACTACAACACTCACACTATTCATGTCAACAAAAGCCCGACCCATTCCAATCCGAATCAGGTCTTTTACAATATCCAACTCATACAAATATGGCTTCATATATTAATACAGGATATATCATTACAATTAAGAACTCGGCTTTCGCCTATTTAATAACATGTTCCTAAGATCAACAATTATATTAACAACTATTTAAATGCTTTCATTTATACATGACAATTAGTTTTCAGTGTTAAATATATCTCAGTGAATATAAATACAGTACATTTCACCCATATTTTATATATTGAGGCTATTGACAATATTGATATATTATATTATATTATATAAATATTATATTCGAAATATTATTGTCAACTATAATTATTATAATCATAATTATAATTATAATTACAACCACAATTACAATTATAATTATAACTACAATCAGAACCACAACCATCACAATCATTAAAATGCACAGTGATTTTTTACACCCATTTCAAAAATTATATATCATAATCTAAATGCAGTTACCAAATAGGATAATTATTAAAATGCACAGTGGTATTTTACATACATTTTATAACTATTATACTGTGCAGTAAGTTTTTAGAATAATTTTTTGAATAGGCATTAAATATTAATATATGTTTAATATGAATTTTGACAATTTAGATGTTGTCTGCGAATACTTCTAGCCCTCCGCCATCCGAGGGAAGTAAAAAGAAGACATGCAACTCTGTACGGCCCCGGAATACTTACAAACCGGGCATATGTATTTTCGAGAGGACAACTCAGGGTGGATGTAGTCGCAAAGGTATATGTAAAGATTCACCTTCCACATAAGCAATGCGATTATTACGACACCAATATTTACAAAATGTGGATTTATCAAACCTTGCAAAGTCTGCTTTTATACGTAAACGAAGAGTGCGTATAAACATAGTTTTTATACATATATGCGACACCTTAAGAAATTCATGTTTTGCTTGATTGCGCAAAGTCCAAATACAATATTTTACCAGATTAATTAACAGCATTAACAATTCGTTATAACGAGAGACAGTATGTGGTTTGAAAATGTTGAATAAAATAGCATTAAGAGAAATTTTTACTTGACAACCTGTTAATTCTAAAAGTACAGATGAGGCGAAGGACCACAGGCCTTGTAAAACGGAACACTCATAGAACAAATGTGTTAGTGATTCAGTAGACAACTTACATAGATAACATTTCGAATTTCTAGTAATGTTAAACTTGTACAAGTAACTTTGTGTAGGTAAAATTTGGTGGGCGATACGCCATGCAAGATCCCTGTACTTTGGGTCTACAAAATGGCATTGTACCCATTTCCAGGTCTCAGTAAAGTTAATTGTTGGATGTATTTTCAACACTCTAGCTGGAATACAGCGTGACTCCAACATGTTATGATATATAAATTTAGTTGTTACAGTCTGTCGCTCCATAAAATTGGGCACTCTTTTTACAAATTCACGAAATAATTTAAGCGCTTTTACATAATACAAGGGTATGCGCTCCGAATGAGGGATAAGAAGGCTTGCAAATGAGGGAACATACTTCCTCAGATGCAAGCCAATCCAGTAAACAGCCAAATATTTCCATTTGGCTTTATTGCCTTTAATAAGTTGTAAAACTTGTTTAATCATAAGCGACTGTAGTTTTGTCTCAATATCAACAACATTCAACCCCCCCTTCCGGTAATCATTTATTAATGCCTCTCTTTTAATAGCTTCTGGTTTTCCCATCCATAGAAAGGTGAAAATTAGCTTATTTAGTTTTCGTTTTACTTTCTCAGGCATCAGTATTAGATTACCAACATACCATATTGAGCTGCAAAGAACAACATTCAAAATAGTACTGCGACCTCTAAATGACAGATCCCTACTGCTATACAAATTTACACATTTCTCAAGTTTTACAACAATTCTATCCCAGTTTATTACATCACATTCATTAGTGCCCAGATATACCCCATAAAATTTGTTACATTTACTCGTCCAGTTCAAACCGGCTGGTTGATCTGGACGACCCCTCCACTTACCCAACCACATCCCGAATGTTTTCTGTTTATTTAATTTTGCCCCGGAAACAAGTCCAAACAGTTCAACCAGCATTAAAATTTTCCTAACCGATTTTTCATCTGAAATAAAAAGATTCGTATCATCAGCATATTGACAAATTTTACATTCTTCCGGCGAACCAGGTAAAGAAATTCCTTTAATCATCTGATCATTTCTGATTCTATGGGCGAGAGGCTCCATAGTTAATATATAAAGAAGTGGACTCAAACTACAACCTTGGCGTACACTACATTGCACAGGGAACTCTCTAGAAACAAAGCCATTTACCAATACACTTGAATAGATGTCATTATATAATAGTTTAACAAGAGATATAAATTGTGGACCAAAGCCGAAACCATGTAAAACTTTAAACAAATAGTCATGCGACACTCTATCAAAGGCTTTCGATTGATCTAACGAAATTATTGCAGCCGGCATATTTTTATCATTCACATATTCAATTAAATTCCTAATTAAATGTACATTATCTTGAATCGTGCGACCCGGCACAGAGCATGTTTGGTCCGGGTGCACGATTTCATCCAGTACATTTCTTAACCTTAAAGATAATACTTTTGACAATATTTTGTAGTCACAGTTTAATAAGGATATTGGGCGCCAATTAGACAATAGGTCGGCTTTACTTTTATCTTTACAAATTAAAGTTATAAAACATTGTCTTTGAGATATGGGAAGTGTCCCTTCCACCCAAACCCTGTTTATCAGTTTAACAAAAGACTGACCAATAAAGGGAAATGCAAAGGAATAGAATTCTTTCGGCAGACCATCTGGACCAGGAGATTTATAATTCTCCATTAGTTTAATGGCCTGTCTACATTCTTCAATAGTAATTACGCCTTTACATTCATCACAACTCTCTTCACTTAATGTTGGTAAATCGTGAAGAAAATACTCATCTAATGAGTTATCGACAACTTTTTTACTATACAGAGTCTCATAAAATTTTGAACACTCCTCCTTTATTTCATCAATAGAGGTAATAACTTCTCCCTTATCTGTTTTTAAATTTTTAATACATTTATCAGTGGCTAATTTCTTTTCCTTTTGTAAAAAGAATCTAGTAGGTTTTTCATTATTCTCTAAATATGTAGCCTTAGATCTTATTTTGGCACCTTCTAGAAACTTTTCATTTAAATTATCAACCACACTTTGCGCCTGTTTGATTTTATTTTTCATTTCCACACATGTCCCCCCATCCCTTTCATTTAGTCTAATTAAATGCATTAAATCCCTTTTGGCTTCCTTGAATTCTTCATGATGGACAAATGATATTCTCATAGAATGGGACATAATTAAATTTCGAAAATGCATTTTACAATCCTCCCACCACTCTGCATTCTGGTCAGAGACCGAATCTAAATATTCCCACAAGATCCTAAAATCTTCCTGAAAATGCACATCTTTTAGAATTTTACTATTACATTTCCAGTAACCTGGACCAGTTTCCGTATCACCTAAACACATATTCATTTTTACAATATAATGATCTGAAATAGACTTATTCACAGGTTCATGCATTACAGAGCATACATTATTTAATAGAGATTCAGACAGGTAAAATCGGTCTAAACGACAACTTATTGTATTTAATGAATTTTGCCAAGAATATTCTTTTTTGTCAGGATATAAATTCCGAAATGCATCAAACAACCGATGGTTTTCACATACATTAATTAAATTTTCGCTTCCCAATTCGCCATACAAATCACTCCCCCCACATTTATCGATATTAACATCGATTACACAATTAAAATCACCTCCTAAAATTGTAGGACAATTCCCTTGTAGATAACGATTAAGGGATTTAAAGAAAACCTTACGCTCCCTAGGTATAACAGGAGCATAAACATTCACCAATTTCAACTTTTTATTATTGATTTTAACTACTAAATATATTAATCGCCCCTCACTATCCCTTTCCATAGACATCATTTCGAAATTTAGACCCGGTCTAACCCAAATCCCTACCCCCTTTGAACGATTAGTGCCAAAAGACCAAAATAATTTACCCCCAAAATGCCGATTAAATGTTTTAGCACATTTTAGAGAATAACAATGGGTTTCCTGCAGGAAACATATATCAACTTTATTATACTGTAAACATTGCAATAGTAAGTCACGTTTCTGTAAATCTCCCAATCCCCGACAATTCAAACTACAGAAACGTAAATTAGCCATGACATTAGTTATACATTATACACAGCAGTAAAAACAGTAAACAACACGTCAACAGTCAACAGTACCCTATTCCTCTTCCCCCCCTGGTCTGACGTCCGCGCCGCATTTCTTTTTAAATGCGCCGGACGTCGCCTCGGTGTTCTCATCTACCACCGGCGATTTCCCAGTAGGAAGGGGAATCGCCGATGGCACAGGAGAAACACTGTTGTCCCTCTGACCAACCTCCCTTTTTCTCTTTCTTCGGACTTCCGTCCACTGCGGGATGTCCTCGCCGCCGGAAGACTCTCCCTCTGACATCGCGTCAGACGAAACGTCCGCCCACGACACCCGCAGTGGCTGGAAGTCAGACACACCCAGCGTTACACGCACTCCAACCTCCTCCTTCTTCTCCGCCCTCTCCTTATCTGCCTCCACCTTCCTCGCCACCTCTTCCTTCCTCTCCTTATCTACCCTCTGTAATTCCCTCGCTGCCGCTATCCATACCTTCTTCCCCTTCTTACCCCTAGGCTTCCTGCCCACACCTTTCTTCACCGGCGCCACCGGCTGCTCAGCCGACACAACAGCCGATTGAACAGCCGCTGGCGCACCTCCCTCCGGCGACGCTAGCTGCGCCGCCGCTCTTCCGGCCGCTGTCGCACTAACCTCGTCACCTCCCTCCGACACTTCTTTTACAATCCCTTCCCCCTCACCCTCACCCTCACCCTTACCCTCTGTCACTACCTCCATCTCCTCCTCCTCCTCCTCCTCTATATTTACAGCCGATTCCGCCACTGTTGCTCTCGTCACCTCCCGCAGCGCACTGGCATAAGAACCAGCTGCCGCGCACGTCTCTGACAAGTGGCCATATCGACTACAGTGTCGGCAGAAAGGCGTCGAACATTCTCGACGATAATGTCCTTCCTGCCGGCACCGTAGGCAAAGTGGCTGTCTGCCAGCTATTGTGACAAGGAGTTCTGACTTGTCATTCTCATGAATCAAAGGTATAATGTGCGGAATATCTTGCTTCCGCCCGGACATCACCACCGACCGAACTCCCGTCCTCACACCCTCAAACCCCTTACTCGCACACTTCTCAAAACTTATTGCATGCACTTTCCCATATTTTGAGAGAAAATCAGTAATTACCTCATTGGGCAGGTATGGTGGCGCCCAATGAATTCTAACTTTAAATTGATCACGGTCCGCTGACCTCACCCTGAAAACAAACTTATCCTTAACTAATAACTGACCTGCCGCGAGCAGCAGGTCCTTCGCCTCATCACTACAACAACAAAGGAACCACTCGTTGTTTTTACTCAAAGGCCCAAAACTTAATACATTCTCTTTAACACATCCACCAAAAATCAACTCCAAACCAGCACAGAAGTCCTCCCGAAAATACATACGGCCCTCCATCGGACCGTACAGAATCACGCATCTCTTCTTTAAACACTTCCACTCGCACGACGAAGGGCGCTTCCCAGCCAACGTCGCCATCTTCAAAACTACAACAGACGCTACAATCTTTCAAGCACCGGTTCGCTGCTTTCAAGTAGCATACAAAAAGGTAACCTGGAAAAGATAAAGGAAACACAACTACACTTTCTTATTAGCCATTCTCTCTTCATATACATCACAAATATGCATATAACAGTAAATTAAATAAATAAATAAATATAAAACAAAATCATGCTTTATTACATAGATACAAATGAGGAAAGCTGTTGAATCTGCGAATGTGTACACCAGTAGTGTTTATATTGCAAACAACATAACACCAGCAGGAATTGAACCTGCTACACGTCACATCTATATATTATAGTAGTAGATATTATGATAGATATTAAGTACACTTTGATCTTAGCCAAAAGGCCGAGAAGCGATGCCGGCACGTGGCACGAATTTGCGACGGCAGTTTCTAGTTTCCGTAGAATTTAAAGTTTCTGAAATATACATTCAAGATGGCCGACGTGGGTGAAGAAACAAATCGAGTCATAATGAGCACCACTGTCGACATCTTCAATCATTGCGAATCGACGGAAAGGT
>OZ024866.1:44015319-44040319 GCA_964017155.1 Oasisia sp. SBJ-2009
GCTCTACACATTTCTACACCGATACCGTGTTTTTAGAAATTTTCAGTTTCACTTTCACTTTCGTTTTTTTTGAAAAAACGAAAGTGAAAGTGAAAGTTACGGCGACTATAATATGCTACTTTCGTTTTATTACTGAAAGCGAAAGTGAAAGTGAAGTTCACTATACTATATTACTTTCATTATATTACTATTTGTTAAGAACATTTAATATATAACCGTATTCCTTTATATTATCAATATGTGATATATACTTGAAAGTGAAAGTGATATTCACTATAATATTTTACTTTCGTTGTATTGCTATTTGGTCAAAACATTTAAAATATAATCAAATTTGCTGTACCTATCGATTAATGACCTGCATCTGTTAAAAGTGAAAGTGGTGTTTACTATAATATATTACTTTCATTATATTACTAGTTGTTCAAAACATTTAATTTGTCACCTGATAATTTTTCCTATCGACAAAGACATATATCTGTTGTGAACGGTTGTTTTTGAATAATGTCGTAGCATAATTTTGAAGTATCTCAGTACAAAATCTTAGCACAGCATATCATATATCCAACATTTCTTAATCTTGCATAACTTCTTTCTCTTTCAAATCTGTAACTGATGCCTGTGAAGTAGACTGTGACGACCATATTGGTATCTCACGGGCTTTTACGCCGCACCTGTGTCAAAGTGTGACACATGTGTGTACAGAGCCCCCAAGGGGGGTTCTGCCACACATGCGCAAACACGATGACATCAAACTGAAAGTGAATAATCTCACTATAGAGATAAGTCTTGGCAAAAGTAGATGTGTGCCAAGTGATGTGCATAGGTAAATAAAGCCTAGCGGCGTTCACCCATACTTGTCTCATCACAATGGCAAGATACTGTATATGTATATATGCAAATATATGCAGAAAATAATGGATAAGTCCTACTGTGCAAGAAATTGATCAAAGATTAGAGATATACATCTAAATATACACATTCGTTGAAAGGTATTCACCCTAGCTCACACACATGATCACATTTTTTATGATCATATATATAAACTCACCTGCTCACACCCACGGACGTGTATATATAGATGTATTAAATGAAAATATTTAAACTTATTATAATAATTACGTACGTAAACAACAAATAGTATGTATTAAAAACAGAAATTAATTTTAACAACCTAGATAGTTAACGTCTAGATATTATAAATTGTACGTAAACAACAAATATTATGTACTAATAATATAAAATAATATACCCAATATAGAAAGACAAAGTCTAACTATTATAAATTATACGTAAACAACAAATATATCAAGCACTAATAACATAAATTAATATACACAATTTAAAAGACAAATTCTAAATATTTCAAACTATACGTAAACAATAAATATTGTGCATTAATAATATTAATTAATAAAAAAATTAATATCATAAATAAAGTGTCCACATATATACACAGTAATAATAATAAAATGTCACTGCAAATGTTCTTGTAGTACTCATAATGTCCATTATATCTAGAAAGTCAATGTTCAGAATGTATATCTGTATTTCTGTATTAATGTCGGATCACGTAAACCGTCCTTGTTGTTTAATATACATGCAATGTCAATGTTTATTATATACAGTGCCATTTCCGTTGGCCGAATCCAGGTTAACGTTTTATTGGATATGATCGGTTCGCGCAAACCGCGCGCGCGGCCCGCGTCATAGACTTCGAACATCAAAGGCGGCGCCGCGCCGCGCCGCCCGTCAACGGTTCCAGCGTTTATTTATTCGGCGTTTTTGTAAACAGGTGGCGAACGGGAACGATCCCGCTATTGTTGTCAGTCCTTTTAACAATGTTCAGCACGGCCTTACATGCTCTTTATCTGGGCAAACGACCGTGCCCGAGGATACCGCTCCGTCGCCACTACAACACTCACACTATTCATGTCAACAAAAGCCCGACCCATTCCAATCCGAATCAGGTCTTTTACAATATCCAACTCATACAAATATGGCTTCATATATTAATACAGGATATATCATTACAATTAAGAACTCGGCTTTCGCCTATTTAATAACATGTTCCTAAGATCAACAATTATATTAACAACTATTTAAATGCTTTCATTTATACATGACAATTAGTTTTCAGTGTTAAATATATCTCAGTGAATATAAATACAGTACATTTCACCCATATTTTATATATTGAGGCTATTGACAATATTGATATATTATATTATATTATATAAATATTATATTCGAAATATTATTGTCAACTATAATTATTATAATCATAATTATAATTATAATTACAACCACAATTACAATTATAATTATAACTACAATCAGAACCACAACCATCACAATCATTAAAATGCACAGTGATTTTTTACACCCATTTCAAAAATTATATATCATAATCTAAATGCAGTTACCAAATAGGATAATTATTAAAATGCACAGTGGTATTTTACATACATTTTATAACTATTATACTGTGCAGTAAGTTTTTAGAATAATTTTTTGAATAGGCATTAAATATTAATATATGTTTAATATGAATTTTGACAATTTAGATGTTGTCTGCGAATACTTCTAGCCCTCCGCCATCCGAGGGAAGTAAAAAGAAGACATGCAACTCTGTACGGCCCCGGAATACTTACAAACCGGGCATATGTATTTTCGAGAGGACAACTCAGGGTGGATGTAGTCGCAAAGGTATATGTAAAGATTCACCTTCCACATAAGCAATGCGATTATTACGACACCAATATTTACAAAATGTGGATTTATCAAACCTTGCAAAGTCTGCTTTTATACGTAAACGAAGAGTGCGTATAAACATAGTTTTTATACATATATGCGACACCTTAAGAAATTCATGTTTTGCTTGATTGCGCAAAGTCCAAATACAATATTTTACCAGATTAATTAACAGCATTAACAATTCGTTATAACGAGAGACAGTATGTGGTTTGAAAATGTTGAATAAAATAGCATTAAGAGAAATTTTTACTTGACAACCTGTTAATTCTAAAAGTACAGATGAGGCGAAGGACCACAGGCCTTGTAAAACGGAACACTCATAGAACAAATGTGTTAGTGATTCAGTAGACAACTTACATAGATAACATTTCGAATTTCTAGTAATGTTAAACTTGTACAAGTAACTTTGTGTAGGTAAAATTTGGTGGGCGATACGCCATGCAAGATCCCTGTACTTTGGGTCTACAAAATGGCATTGTACCCATTTCCAGGTCTCAGTAAAGTTAATTGTTGGATGTATTTTCAACACTCTAGCTGGAATACAGCGTGACTCCAACATGTTATGATATATAAATTTAGTTGTTACAGTCTGTCGCTCCATAAAATTGGGCACTCTTTTTACAAATTCACGAAATAATTTAAGCGCTTTTACATAATACAAGGGTATGCGCTCCGAATGAGGGATAAGAAGGCTTGCAAATGAGGGAACATACTTCCTCAGATGCAAGCCAATCCAGTAAACAGCCAAATATTTCCATTTGGCTTTATTGCCTTTAATAAGTTGTAAAACTTGTTTAATCATAAGCGACTGTAGTTTTGTCTCAATATCAACAACATTCAACCCCCCCTTCCGGTAATCATTTATTAATGCCTCTCTTTTAATAGCTTCTGGTTTTCCCATCCATAGAAAGGTGAAAATTAGCTTATTTAGTTTTCGTTTTACTTTCTCAGGCATCAGTATTAGATTACCAACATACCATATTGAGCTGCAAAGAACAACATTCAAAATAGTACTGCGACCTCTAAATGACAGATCCCTACTGCTATACAAATTTACACATTTCTCAAGTTTTACAACAATTCTATCCCAGTTTATTACATCACATTCATTAGTGCCCAGATATACCCCATAAAATTTGTTACATTTACTCGTCCAGTTCAAACCGGCTGGTTGATCTGGACGACCCCTCCACTTACCCAACCACATCCCGAATGTTTTCTGTTTATTTAATTTTGCCCCGGAAACAAGTCCAAACAGTTCAACCAGCATTAAAATTTTCCTAACCGATTTTTCATCTGAAATAAAAAGATTCGTATCATCAGCATATTGACAAATTTTACATTCTTCCGGCGAACCAGGTAAAGAAATTCCTTTAATCATCTGATCATTTCTGATTCTATGGGCGAGAGGCTCCATAGTTAATATATAAAGAAGTGGACTCAAACTACAACCTTGGCGTACACTACATTGCACAGGGAACTCTCTAGAAACAAAGCCATTTACCAATACACTTGAATAGATGTCATTATATAATAGTTTAACAAGAGATATAAATTGTGGACCAAAGCCGAAACCATGTAAAACTTTAAACAAATAGTCATGCGACACTCTATCAAAGGCTTTCGATTGATCTAACGAAATTATTGCAGCCGGCATATTTTTATCATTCACATATTCAATTAAATTCCTAATTAAATGTACATTATCTTGAATCGTGCGACCCGGCACAGAGCATGTTTGGTCCGGGTGCACGATTTCATCCAGTACATTTCTTAACCTTAAAGATAATACTTTTGACAATATTTTGTAGTCACAGTTTAATAAGGATATTGGGCGCCAATTAGACAATAGGTCGGCTTTACTTTTATCTTTACAAATTAAAGTTATAAAACATTGTCTTTGAGATATGGGAAGTGTCCCTTCCACCCAAACCCTGTTTATCAGTTTAACAAAAGACTGACCAATAAAGGGAAATGCAAAGGAATAGAATTCTTTCGGCAGACCATCTGGACCAGGAGATTTATAATTCTCCATTAGTTTAATGGCCTGTCTACATTCTTCAATAGTAATTACGCCTTCACATTCATCACAACTCTCTTCACTTAATGTTGGTAAATCGTGAAGAAAATACTCATCTAATGAGTTATCGACAACTTTTTTACTATACAGAGTCTCATAAAATTTTGAACACTCCTCCTTTATTTCATCAATAGAGGTAATAACTTCTCCCTTATCTGTTTTTAAATTTTTAATACATTTATCAGTGGCTAATTTCTTTTCCTTTTGTAAAAAGAATCTAGTAGGTTTTTCATTATTCTCTAAATATGTAGCCTTAGATCTTATTTTGGCACCTTCTAGAAACTTTTCATTTAAATTATCAACCACACTTTGCGCCTGTTTGATTTTATTTTTCATTTCCACACATGTCCCCCCATCCCTTTCATTTAGTCTAATTAAATGCATTAAATCCCTTTTGGCTTCCTTGAATTCTTCATGATGGACAAATGATATTCTCATAGAATGGGACATAATTAAATTTCGAAAATGCATTTTACAATCCTCCCACCACTCTGCATTCTGGTCAGAGACCGAATCTAAATATTCCCACAAGATCCTAAAATCTTCCTGAAAATGCACATCTTTTAGAATTTTACTATTACATTTCCAGTAACCTGGACCAGTTTCCGTATCACCTAAACACATATTCATTTTTACAATATAATGATCTGAAATAGACTTATTCACAGGTTCATGCATTACAGAGCATACATTATTTAATAGAGATTCAGACAGGTAAAATCGGTCTAAACGACAACTTATTGTATTTAATGAATTTTGCCAAGAATATTCTTTTTTGTCAGGATATAAATTCCGAAATGCATCAAACAACCGATGGTTTTCACATACATTAATTAAATTTTCGCTTCCCAATTCGCCATACAAATCACTCCCCCCACATTTATCGATATTAACATCGATTACACAATTAAAATCACCTCCTAAAATTGTAGGACAATTCCCTTGTAGATAACGATTAAGGGATTTAAAGAAAACCTTACGCTCCCTAGGTATAACAGGAGCATAAACATTCACCAATTTCAACTTTTTATTATTGATTTTAACTACTAAATATATTAATCGCCCCTCACTATCCCTTTCCATAGACATCATTTCGAAATTTAGACCCGGTCTAACCCAAATCCCTACCCCCTTTGAACGATTAGTGCCAAAAGACCAAAATAATTTACCCCCAAAATGCCGATTAAATGTTTTAGCACATTTTAGAGAATAACAATGGGTTTCCTGCAGGAAACATATATCAACTTTATTATACTGTAAACATTGCAATAGTAAGTCACGTTTCTGTAAATCTCCCAATCCCCGACAATTCAAACTACAGAAACGTAAATTAGCCATGACATTAGTTATACATTATACACAGCAGTAAAAACAGTAAACAACACGTCAACAGTCAACAGTACCCTATTCCTCTTCCCCCCCTGGTCTGACGTCCGCGCCGCATTTCTTTTTAAATGCGCCGGACGTCGCCTCGGTGTTCTCATCTACCACCGGCGATTTCCCAGTAGGAAGGGGAATCGCCGATGGCACAGGAGAAACACTGTTGTCCCTCTGACCAACCTCCCTTTTTCTCTTTCTTCGGACTTCCGTCCACTGCGGGATGTCCTCGCCGCCGGAAGACTCTCCCTCTGACATCGCGTCAGACGAAACGTCCGCCCACGACACCCGCAGTGGCTGGAAGTCAGACACACCCAGCGTTACACGCACTCCAACCTCCTCCTTCTTCTCCGCCCTCTCCTTATCTGCCTCCACCTTCCTCGCCACCTCTTCCTTCCTCTCCTTATCTACCCTCTGTAATTCCCTCGCTGCCGCTATCCATACCTTCTTCCCCTTCTTACCCCTAGGCTTCCTGCCCACACCTTTCTTCACCGGCGCCACCGGCTGCTCAGCCGACACAACAGCCGATTGAACAGCCGCTGGCGCACCTCCCTCCGGCGACGCTAGCTGCGCCGCCGCTCTTCCGGCCGCTGTCGCACTAACCTCGTCACCTCCCTCCGACACTTCTTTTACAATCCCTTCCCCCTCACCCTCACCCTCACCCTTACCCTCTGTCACTACCTCCATCTCCTCCTCCTCCTCCTCCTCTATATTTACAGCCGATTCCGCCACTGTTGCTCTCGTCACCTCCCGCAGCGCACTGGCATAAGAACCAGCTGCCGCGCACGTCTCTGACAAGTGGCCATATCGACTACAGTGTCGGCAGAAAGGCGTCGAACATTCTCGACGATAATGTCCTTCCTGCCGGCACCGTAGGCAAAGTGGCTGTCTGCCAGCTATTGTGACAAGGAGTTCTGACTTGTCATTCTCATGAATCAAAGGTATAATGTGCGGAATATCTTGCTTCCGCCCGGACATCACCACCGACCGAACTCCCGTCCTCACACCCTCAAACCCCTTACTCGCACACTTCTCAAAACTTATTGCATGCACTTTCCCATATTTTGAGAGAAAATCAGTAATTACCTCATTGGGCAGGTATGGTGGCGCCCAATGAATTCTAACTTTAAATTGATCACGGTCCGCTGACCTCACCCTGAAAACAAACTTATCCTTAACTAATAACTGACCTGCCGCGAGCAGCAGGTCCTTCGCCTCATCACTACAACAACAAAGGAACCACTCGTTGTTTTTACTCAAAGGCCCAAAACTTAATACATTCTCTTTAACACATCCACCAAAAATCAACTCCAAACCAGCACAGAAGTCCTCCCGAAAATACATACGGCCCTCCATCGGACCGTACAGAATCACGCATCTCTTCTTTAAACACTTCCACTCGCACGACGAAGGGCGCTTCCCAGCCAACGTCGCCATCTTCAAAACTACAACAGACGCTACAATCTTTCAAGCACCGGTTCGCTGCTTTCAAGTAGCATACAAAAAGGTAACCTGGAAAAGATAAAGGAAACACAACTACACTTTCTTATTAGCCATTCTCTCTTCATATACATCACAAATATGCATATAACAGTAAATTAAATAAATAAATAAATATAAAACAAAATCATGCTTTATTACATAGATACAAATGAGGAAAGCTGTTGAATCTGCGAATGTGTACACCAGTAGTGTTTATATTGCAAACAACATAACACCAGCAGGAATTGAACCTGCTACACGTCACATCTATATATTATAGTAGTAGATATTATGATAGATATTAAGTACACTTTGATCTTAGCCAAAAGGCCGAGAAGCGATGCCGGCACGTGGCACGAATTTGCGACGGCAGTTTCTAGTTTCCGTAGAATTTAAAGTTTCTGAAATATACATTCAAGATGGCCGACGTGGGTGAAGAAACAAATCGAGTCATAATGAGCACCACTGTCGACATCTTCAATCATTGCGAATCGACGGAAAGGTGTTTTGGAGCACAATTTCCATATAGACACACGCATGTCAGGCTATCGCCGCACAAAAGCGCACATTTAAACACTCCTGTACAATATCAATGACAAGTCCCATGCAATGCAAATGCAACACAGCCGGCGCATGCAGATAGTAGAAGATCGAAACTCACCACAGAGCGCAGCGTTTCGTCGAATGCGTGCGTGCGTCCGTCAGGCGCCGCATATTGAAGACGCGTGGCCGGCCGGCCGGCCGGCCGCGTCACTGTATTGTATCACGTCACGTTAGTGGCTACTCCAATCGTAGTATATTGCCAATTGCCAAGGCTGTAAAGCAAACAATAGAACTGTTACAACTGTCTGTCTCCAACAAGCAAGCGCGAAGCCATTCAACGAACGAAGCAGCGAAGCGCTTAAGTCGGTTCCAAGCGAAGCCAAGCGAAGCGACAAACGCAGCGAGCAATCAAAAAGGACAGACAGCGTATGAATTAATTTTTTTCATTGATATCTCCCTGTTGGGAGTGGGCCGATCCCGGAGGTACTGCAATACCGGGCCAACCCGTGGAGAAGTCGGAGCAAGCTCCTGCATCTTCTCCCAGTTCCAAAAATCAGTTTAATATCGAAGTTCCCCAGTGGGGAACGTATCAGATATTAAGCTGATAAGAACAGATACTTTTTTTTTTCTCTTTCAATATTTTATTCGCATTAAAGTACAGATGTATATACAGTAGAAAAATTGTACAATAATACCATAAAACATTTTTGGTATATTATTATCATAATATACCTATATATGTACAACAAGCATTAGCTCTACACATTTCTACATCGATACCGTGTTTTTAGAAATTTTCAGTTTCACTTTCACTTTCGTTTTTTTTTTTTAAACGAAAGTGAAAGTGAAAGTTACGGCGACTATAATATGTTACTTTCGTTTTATTACTGAAAGTGAAAGTGAAAGTGAAGTTCACTATACTATATAACTTTCATTATATTACTATTTGTTAAGAACATTTAATATATAACCGTATTCCTTTATATTATCAATATGTGATATATACTTGAAAGTGAAAGTGATATTCACTATAATATTTTACTTTCGTTGTATTGCTATTTGGTCAAAACATTTAAAATATAATCAAATTTGCTGTACCTATCGATTAATGACCTGCATCTGTTAAAAGTGAAAGTGGTGTTTACTATAATATATTACTTTCATTATATTACTAGTTGTTCAAAACATTTAATTTGTCACCTGATAATTTTTCCTATCGACAAAGACATATATCTGTTGTGAACGGTTGTTTTTGAATAATGTCGTAGCATAATTTTGAAGTATCTCAGTACAAAATCTTAGCACAGCATATCATATATCCAACATTTCTTAATCTTGCATAACTTCTTTCTCTTTCAAATCTGTAACTGATGCCTGTGAAGTAGACTGTGACGACCATATTGGTATCTCACGGGCTTTTACGCCGCACCTGTGTCAAAGTGTGACACATGTGTGTACAGAGCCCCCAAGGGGGGTTCTGCCACACATGCGCAAACACGATGACATCAAACTGAAAGTGAATAATCTCACTATAGAGATAAGTCTTGGCAAAAGTAGATGTGTGCCAAGTGATGTGCATAGGTAAATAAAGCCTAGCGGCGTTCACCCATACTTGTCTCATCACAATGGCAAGATACTGTATATGTATATATGCAAATATATGCAGAAAATAATGGATAAGTCCTACTGTGCAAGAAATTGATCAAAGATTAGAGATATACATCTAAATATACACATTCGTTGAAAGGTATTCACCCTAGCTCACACACATGATCACATTTTTTTATGATCATATATATAAACTCACCTGCTCACACCCACGGACGTGTATATATAGATGTATTAAATGAAAATATTTAAACTTATTATAATAATTATAATAATTACGTACGTAAACAACAAATAGTATGTATTAAAAACAGAAATTAATTTTAACAACCTAGATAGTTAACGTCTAGATATTATAAATTGTACGTAAACAACAAATATTATGTACTAATAATATAAAATAATATACCCAATATAGAAAGACAAAGTCTAACTATTATAAATTATACATAAACAACAAATATATCAAGCACTAATAACATAAATTAATATACACAATTTAAAAGACAAATTCTAAATATTTCAAACTATACGTAAACAATAAATATTGTGCATTAATAATATTATTAATTAATTAAAAAATTAATATCATAAATAAAGTGTCCACATATATACACAGTAATAATAATAAAATGTCACTGCAAATGTTCTTGTAGTACTCATAATGTCCATTATATGTAGAAAGTCAATGTTCAGAATGTATATCTGTATTTCTGTATTAATGTCGGATCACGTAAACCGTCCTTGTTGTTTAATATACATGCAATGTCAATGTTTATTATATACAGTGCCATTTCCGTTGGCCGAATCCAGGTTAACGTTTTATTGGATATGATCGGTTCGCGCAAACCGCGCGCGCGGCCCGCGTCATAGACTTCGAACATCAAAGGCGGCGCCGCGCCGCGCCGCCCGTCAACGGTTCCAGCGTTTATTTATTCGGCGTTTTTGTAAACAGGTGGCGAACGGGAACGATCCCGCTATTGTTGTCAGTCCTTTTAACAATGTTCAGCACGGCCTTACATGCTCTTTATCTGGGCAAACGACCGTGCCCGAGGATACCGCTCCGTCGCCACTACAACACTCACACTATTCATGTCAACAAAAGCCCGACCCATTCCAATCCGAATCAGGTCTTTTACAATATCCAACTCATACAAATATGGCTTCATATATTAATACAGGATATATCATTACAATTAAGAACTCGGCTTTCGCCTATTTAATAACATGTTCCTAAGATCAACAATTATATTAACAACTATTTAAATGCTTTCATTTATACATGACAATTAGTTTTCAGTGTTAAATATATCTCAGTGAATATAAATACAGTACATTTCACCCATATTTTATATATTGAGGCTATTGACAATATTCATATATTATATTATATTATATAAATATTATATTCGAAATATTATTGTCAACTATAATTATTATAATCATAATTATAATTATAATTACAACCATAATTACAATTATAATTATAATTACAATCACAACCACAACCATCACAATCATTAAAATGCACAGTGATTTTTTTACACCCATTAAAAAAAAATTATATATCATAATCTAAATGCAGTTACCAAATAGGATAATTATTAAAATGCACAGTGGTATTTTACATACATTTTATAACTATTATACTGTGCAGTAAGTTTTTAGAATAATTTTTGGAATAGGCATTAAATATTAATATATGTTTAATATGAATTTTGACAATTTAGATGTTGTCTGCGAATACTTCTAGCCCTCCGCCATCCGAGGGAAGTAAAAAGAAGACATGCAACTCTGTACGGCCCCGGAATACTTACAAACCGGGCATATGTATTTTCGAGAGGACAACTCAGGGTGGATGTAGTCGCAAAGGTATATGTAAAGATTCACCTTCCACATAAGCAATGCGATTATTACGACACCAATATTTACAAAATGTGGATTTATCAAACCTTGCAAAGTCTGCTTTTATACGTAAACGAAGAGTGCGTATAAACATAGTTTTTATACATATATGCGACACCTTAAGAAATTCATGTTTTGCTTGATTGCGCAAAGTCCAAATACAATATTTTACCAGATTAATTAACAGCATTAACAATTCGTTATAACGAGAGACAGTATGTGGTTTGAAAATGTTGAATAAAATAGCATTAAGAGAAATTTTTACTTGACAACCTGTTAATTCTAAAAGTACAGATGAGGCGAAGGACCACAGGCCTTGTAAAACGGAACACTCATAGAACAAATGTGTTAGTGATTCAGTAGACAACTTACATAGATAACATTTCGAATTTCTAGTAATGTTAAACTTGTACAAGTAACTTTGTGTAGGTAAAATTTGGTGGGCGATACGCCATGCAAGATCCCTGTACTTTGGGTCTACAAAATGGCATTGTACCCATTTCCAGGTCTCAGTAAAGTTAATTGTTGGATGTATTTTCAACACTCTAGCTGGAATACAGCGTGACTCCAACATGTTATGATATATAAATTTAGTTGTTACAGTCTGTCGCTCCATAAAATTGGGCACTCTTTTGACAAATTCACGAAATAATTTAAGCGCTTTTACATAATACAAGGGTATGCGCTCCGAATGAGGGATAAGAAGGCTTGCAAATGAGGGAACATACTTCCTCAGATGCAAGCCAATCCAGTAAACAGCCAAATATTTCCATTTGGCTTTATTGCCTTTAATAAGTTGTAAAACTTGTTTAATCATAAGCGACTGTAGTTTTGTCTCAATATCAACAACATTCAACCCCCCCTTCCGGTAATCATTTATTAATGCCTCTCTTTTAATAGCTTCTGGTTTTCCCATCCATAGAAAGGTGAAAATTAGCTTATTTAGTTTTCGTTTTACTTTCTCAGGCATCAGTATTAGATTACCAACATACCATATTGAGCTGCAAAGAACAACATTCAAAATAGTACTGCGACCTCTAAATGACAGATCCCTACTGCTATACAAATTTACACATTTCTCAAGTTTTACAACAATTCTATCCCAGTTTATTACATCACATTCATTAGTGCCCAGATATACCCCATAAAATTTGTTACATTTACTCGTCCAGTTCAAACCGGCTGGTTGATCTGGACGACCCCTCCACTTACCCAACCACATCCCGAATGTTTTCTGTTTATTTAATTTTGCCCCGGAAACAAGTCCAAACAGTTCAACCAGCATTAAAATTTTCCTAACCGATTTTTCATCTGAAATAAAAAGATTCGTATCATCAGCATATTGACAAATTTTACATTCTTCCGGCGAACCAGGTAAAGAAATTCCTTTAATCATCTGATCATTTCTGATTCTATGGGCGAGAGGCTCCATAGTTAATATATAAAGAAGTGGACTCAAACTACAACCTTGGCGTACACTACATTGCACAGGGAACTCTCTAGAAACAAAGCCATTTACCAATACACTTGAATAGATGTCATTATATAATAGTTTAACAAGAGATATAAATTGTGGACCAAAGCCGAAACCATGTAAAACTTTAAACAAATAGTCATGCGACACTCTATCAAAGGCTTTCGATTGATCTAACGAAATTATTGCAGCCGGCATATTTTTATCATTCACATATTCAATTAAATTCCTAATTAAATGTACATTATCTTGAATCGTGCGACCCGGCACAGAGCATGTTTGGTCCGGGTGCACGATTTCATCCAGTACATTTCTTAACCTTAAAGATAATACTTTTGACAATATTTTGTAGTCACAGTTTAATAAGGATATTGGGCGCCAATTAGACAATAGGTCGGCTTTACTTTTATCTTTACAAATTAAAGTTATAAAACATTGTCTTTGAGATATGGGAAGTGTCCCTTCCACCCAAACCCTGTTTATCAGTTTCACAAAAGACTGACCAATAAAGGGAAATGCAAAGGAATAGAATTCTTTCGGCAGACCATCTGGACCAGGAGATTTATAATTCTCCATTAGTTTAATGGCCTGTCTACATTCTTCAATAGTAATTACGCCTTCACATTCATCACAACTCTCTTCACTTAATGTTGGTAAATCGTGAAGAAAATACTCATCTAATGAGTTATCGACAACTTTTTTACTATACAGAGTCTCATAAAATTTTGAACACTCCTCCTTTATTTCATCAATAGAGGTAATAACTTCTCCCTTATCTGTTTTTAAATTTTTAATACATTTATCAGTGGCTAATTTCTTTTCCTTTTGTAAAAAGAATCTAGTAGGTTTTTCATTATTCTCTAAATATGTAGCCTTAGATCTTATTTTGGCACCTTCTAGAAACTTTTCATTTAAATTATCAACCACACTTTGCGCCTGTTTGATTTGATTTTTCATTTCCACACATGTCCCCCCATCCCTTTCATTTAGTCTAATTAAATGCATTAAATCCCTTTTGGCTTCCTTGAATTCTTCATGATGGACAAATGATATTCTCATAGAATGGGACATAATTAAATTTCGAAAATGCATTTTACAATCCTCCCACCACTCTGCATTCTGGTCAGAGACCGAATCTAAACATTCCCACAAGATCCTAAAATCTTCCTGAAAATGCACATCTTTTAGAATTTTACTATTACATTTCCAGTAACCTGGACCAGTTTCCGTATCACCTAAACACATATTCATTTTTACAATATAATGATCTGAAATAGACTTATTCACAGGTTCATGCATTACAGAGCATACATTATTTAATAGAGATTCAGACAGGTAAAATCGGTCTAAACGACAACTTATTGTATTTAATGAATTTTGCCAAGAATATTCTTTTTTGTCAGGATATAAATTCCGAAATGCATCAAACAAACGATGGTTTTCACATACATTAATTAAATTTTCGCTTCCCAATTCGCCATACAAATCACTCCCCCCCACATTTATCGATATTAACATCGATTACACAATTAAAATCACCTCCTAAAATTGTAGGACAATTCCCTTGTAGATAACGATTAAGGGATTTAAAGAAAACCTTACGCTCCCTAGGTATAACAGGAGCATAAACATTCACCAATTTCAACTTTTTATTATTGATTTTAACTACTAAATATATTAATCGCCCCTCACTATCCCTTTCCATAGACATCATTTCGAAATTTAGACCCGGTCTAACCCAAATCCCTACCCCCTTTGAACGATTAGTGCCAAAAGACCAAAATAATTTACCCCCAAAATGCCGATTAAATGTTTTAGCACATTTTAGAGAATAACAATGGGTTTCCTGCAGGAAACATATATCAACTTTATTATACTGTAAACATTGCAATAGTAAGTCACGTTTCTGTAAATCTCCCAATCCCCGACAATTCAAACTACAGAAACGTAAATTAGCCATGACATTAGTTATACATTATACACAGCAGTAAAAACAGTAAACAACACGTCAACAGTCAACAGTACCCTATTCCTCTTCCCCCCCTGGTCTGACGTCCGCGCCGCATTTCTTTTTAAATGCGCCGGACGTCGCCTCGGTGTTCTCATCTACCACCGGCGATTTCCCAGTAGGAAGGGGAATCGCCGATGGCACAGGAGAAACACTGTTGTCCCTCTGACCAACCTCCCTTTTTCTCTTTCTTCGGACTTCCGTCCACTGCGGGATGTCCTCGCCGCCGGAAGACTCTCCCTCTGACATCGCGTCAGACGAAACGTCCGCCCACGACACCCGCAGTGGCTGGAAGTCAGACACACCCAGCGTTACACGCACTCCAACCTCCTCCTTCTTCTCCGCCCTCTCCTTATCTGCCTCCACCTTCCTCGCCACCTCTTCCTTCCTCTCCTTATCTACCCTCTGTAATTCCCTCGCTGCCGCTATCCATACCTTCTTCCCCTTCTTACCCCTAGGCTTCCTGCCCACACCTTTCTTCACCGGCGCCACCGGCTGCTCAGCCGACACAACAGCCGATTGAACAGCCGCTGGCGCACCTCCCTCCGGCGACGCTAGCTGCGCCGCCGCTCTTCCGGCCGCTGTCGCACTAACCTCGTCACCTCCCTCCGACACTTCTTTTACAATCCCTTCCCCCTCACCCTCACCCTCACCCTTACCCTCTGTCACTACCTCCATCTCCTCCTCCTCCTCCTCTATATTTACAGCCGATTCCGCCACTGTTGCTCTCGTCACCTCCCGCAGCGCACTGGCATAAGAACCAGCTGCCGCGCACGTCTCTGACAAGTGGCCATATCGACTACAGTGTCGGCAGAAAGGCGTCGAACATTCTCGACGATAATGTCCTTCCTGCCGGCACCGTAGGCAAAGTGGCTGTCTGCCAGCTATTGTGACAAGGAGTTCTGACTTGTCATTCTCATGAATCAAAGGTATAATGTGCGGAATATCTTGCTTCCGCCCGGACATCACCACCGACCGAACTCCCGTCCTCACACCCTCAAACCCCTTACTCGCACACTTCTCAAAACTTATTGCATGCACTTTCCCATATTTTGAGAGAAAATCAGTAATTACCTCATTGGGCAGGTATGGTGGCGCCCAATGAATTCTAACTTTAAATTGATCACGGTCCGCTGACCTCACCCTGAAAACAAACTTATCCTTAACTAATAACTGACCTGCCGCGAGCAGCAGGTCCTTCGCCTCATCACTACAACAACAAAGGAACCACTCGTTGTTTTTACTCAAAGGCCCAAAACTTAATACATTCTCTTTAACACATCCACCAAAAATCAACTCCAAACCAGCACAGAAGTCCTCCCGAAAATACATACGGCCCTCCATCGGACCGTACAGAATCACGCATCTCTTCTTTAAACACTTCCACTCGCACGACGAAGGGCGCTTCCCAGCCAACGTCGCCATCTTCAAAACTACAACAGACGCTACAATGTTTCAAGCACCGGTTCGCTGCTTTCAAGTAGCATACAAAAAGGTAACCTGGAAAAGATAAAGGAAACACAACTACACTTTCTTATTAGCCATTCTCTCTTCATATACATCACAAATATGCATATAACAGTAAATTAAATAAATAAATAAATATAAAACAAAATCATGCTTTATTACATAGATACAAATGAGGAAAGCTGTTGAATCTGCGAATGTGTACACCAGTAGTGTTTATATTGCAAACAACATAACACCAGCAGGAATTGAACCTGCTACACGTCACATCTATATATTATAGTAGTAGATATTATGATAGATATTAAGTACACTTTGATCTTAGCCAAAAGGCCGAGAAGCGATGCCGGCACGTGGCACGAATTTGCGACGGCAGTTTCTAGTTTCCGTAGAATTTAAAGTTTCTGAAATATACATTCAAGATGGCCGACGTGGGTGAAGAAACAAATCGAGTCATAATGAGCACCACTGTCGACATCTTCAATCATTGCGAATCGACGGAAAGGTGTTTTGGAGCACAATTTCCATATAGACACACGCATGTCAGGCTATCGCCGCACAAAAGCGCACATTTAAACACTCCTGTACAATATCAATGACAAGTCCCATGCAATGCAAATGCAACACAGCCGGCGCATGCAGATAGTAGAAGATCGAAACTCACCACAGAGCGCAGCGTTTCGTCGAATGCGTGCGTGCGTCCGTCAGGCGCCGCATATTGAAGACGCGTGGCCGGCCGGCCGGCCGGCCGCGTCACTGTATTGTATCACGTCACGTTAGTGGCTACTCCAATCGTAGTATATTGCCAATTGCCAAGGCTGTAAAGCAAACAATAGAACTGTTACAACTGTCTGTCTCCAACAAGCAAGCGCGAAGCCATTCAACGAACGAAGCAGCGAAGCGCTTAAGTCGGTTCCAAGCGAAGCCAAGCGAAGCGACAAACGCAGCGAGCAATCAAAAAGGACAGACAGCGTATGAATTAATTTTTTTCATTGATATCTCCCTGTTGGGAGTGGGCCGATCCCGGAGGTACTGCAATACCGGGCCAACCCGTGGAGAAGTCGGAGCAAGCTCCTGCATCTTCTCCCAGTTCCAAAAATCAGTTTAATATCGAAGTTCCCCAGTGGGGAACGTATCAGATATTAAGCTGATAAGAACAGATACTTTTTTTTTTCTCTTTCAATATTTTATTCGCATTAAAGTACAGATGTATATACAGTAGAAAAATTGTACAATAATACCATAAAACATTTTTGGTATATTATTATCATAATATACCTATATATGTACAACAAGCATTAGCTCTACACATTTCTACACCGATACCGTGTTTTTAGAAATTTTCAGTTTCACTTTCACTTTCGGTTTTTTTTTTTTGAAAAACGAAAGTGAAAGTGAAAGTTACGGCGACTATAATATGTTACTTTCGTTTTATTACTGAAAGCGAAAGTGAAAGTGAAGTTCACTATACTATATTACTTTCATTATATTACTATTTGTTAAGAACATTTAATATATAACCGTATTCCTTTATATTATCAATATGTGATATATACTTGAAAGTGAAAGTGATATTCACTATAATATTTTACTTTCGTTGTATTACTATTTGGTCAAAACATTTAAAATATAATCAAATTTGCTGTACCTATCGATTAATGACCTGCATCTGTTAAAAGTGAAAGTGGTGTTTACTATAATATATTACTTTCATTATATTACTAGTTGTTCAAAACATTTAATTTGTCACCTGATAATTTTTCCTATCGACAAAGACATATATCTGTTGTGAACGGTTGTTTTTGAATAATGTCGTAGCATAATTTTGAAGTATCTCAGTACAAAATCTTAGCACAGCATATCATATATCCAAAATTTCTTAATCTTGCATAACTTCTTTCTCTTTCAAATCTGTAACTGATGCCTGTGAAGTAGACTGTGACGACCATATTGGTATCTCACGGGCTTTTACGCCGCACCTGTGTCAAAGTGTGACACATGTGTGTACAGAGCCCCCAAGGGGGGTTCTGCCACACATGCGCAAACACGATGACATCAAACTGAAAGTGAATAATCTCACTATAGAGATAAGTCTTGGCAAAAGTAGATGTGTGCCAAGTGATGTGCATAGGTAAATAAAGCCTAGCGGCGTTCACCCATACTTGTCTCATCACAATGGCAAGATACTGTATATGTATATATGCAAATATATGCAGAAAATAATGGATAAGTCCTACTGTGCAAGAAATTGCTCAAAGATTAGAGATATACATCTAAATATACACATTCGTTGAAAGGTATTCACCCTAGCTCACACACATGATCACATTTTTTTATGATCATATATATAAACTCACCTGCTCACACCCACGGACGTGTATATATAGATGTATTAAATGAAAATATTTAAACTTATTATAATAATTATAATAATTACGTACGTAAACAACAAATAGTATGTATTAAAAACAGAAATTAATTTTAACAACCTAGATAGTTAACGTCTAGATATTATAAATTGTACGTAAACAACAAATATTATGTACTAATAATATAAAATAATATACCCAATATAGAAAGACAAAGTCTAACTATTATAAATTATACATAAACAACAAATATATCAAGCACTAATAACATAAATTAATATACACAATTTAAAAGACAAATTCTAAATATTTCAAACTATACGTAAACAATAAATATTGTGCATTAATAATATTATTAATTAATAAAAAAAATTAATATCATAAATAAAGTGTCCACATATATACACAGTAATAATAATAAAATGTCACTGCAAATGTTCTTGTAGTACTCATAATGTCCATTATATGTAGAAAGTCAATGTTCAGAATGTATATCTGTATTTCTGTATTAATGTCGGATCACGTAAACCGTCCTTGTTGTTTAATATACATGCAATGTCAATGTTTATTATATACAGTGCCATTTCCGTTGGCCGAATCCAGGTTAACGTTTTATTGGATATGATCGGTTCGCGCAAACCGCGCGCGCGGCCCGCGTCATAGACTTCGAACATCAAAGGCGGCGCCGCGCCGCGCCGCCCGTCAACGGTTCCAGCGTTTATTTATTCGGCGTTTTTGTAAACAGGTGGCGAACGGGAACGATCCCGCTATTGTTGTCAGTCCTTTTAACAATGTTCAGCACGGCCTTACATGCTCTTTATCTGGGCAAACGACCGTGCCCGAGGATACCGCTCCGTCGCCACTACAACACTCACACTATTCATGTCAACAAAAGCCCGACCCATTCCAATCCGAATCAGGTCTTTTACAATATCCAACTCATACAAATATGGCTTCATATATTAATACAGGATATATCATTACAATTAAGAACTCGGCTTTCGCCTATTTAATAACATGTTCCTAAGATCAACAATTATATTAACAACTATTTAAATGCTTTCATTTATACATGACAATTAGTTTTCAGTGTTAAATATATCTCAGTGAATATAAATACAGTACATTTCACCCATATTTTATATATTGAGGCTATTGACAATATTAATATTATTATATTATATTATATAAATATTATATTCGAAATATTAGTGTCAACTATAATTATTATAATCATAATTATAATTATAATTACAACCATAATTACAATTATAATTATAATTACAATCACAACCACAACCATCACAATCATTAAAATGCACAGTGATTTTTTACACCCATTTAAAAAATTATATATCATAATCTAAATGCAGTTACCAAATAGGATAATTATTAAAATGCACAGTGGTATTTTACATACATTTTATAACTATTATACTGTGCAGTAAGTTTTTAGAATAATTTTTTGAATAGGCATTAAATATTAATATATGTTTAATATGAATTTTGACAATTTAGATGTTGTCTGCGAATACTTCTAGCCCTCCGCCATCCGAGGGAAGTAAAAAGAAGACATGCAACTCTGTACGGCCCCGGAATACTTACAAACCGGGCATATGTATTTTCGAGAGGACAACTCAGGGTGGATGTAGTCGCAAAGGTATATGTAAAGATTCACCTTCGACATAAGCAATGCGATTATTACGACACCAATATTTACCAAATGTGGATTTATCAAACCTTGCAAAGTCTGCTTTTATACGTAAACGAAGAGTGCGTATAAACATAGTTTTTATACATATATGCGACACCTTAAGAAATTCATGTTTTGCTTGATTGCGCAAAGTCCAAATACAATATTTTACCAGATTAATTAACAGCATTAACAATTCGTTATAACGAGAGACAGTATGTGGTTTGAAAATGTTGAATAAAATAGCATTAAGAGAAATTTTTACTTGACAACCTGTTAATTCTAAAAGTACAGATGAGGCGAAGGACCACAGGCCTTGTAAAACGGAACACTCATAGAACAAATGTGTTAGTGATTCAGTAGACAACTTACATAGATAACATTTCGAATTTCTAGTAATGTTAAACTTGTACAAGTAACTTTGTGTAGGTAAAATTTGGTGGGCGATACGCCATGCAAGATCCCTGTACTTTGGGTCTACAAAATGGCATTGTACCCATTTCCAGGTCTCAGTAAAGTTAATTGTTGGATGTATTTTCAACACTCTAGCTGGAATACAGCGTGACTCCAACATGTTATGATATATAAATTTAGTTGTTACAGTCTGTCGCTCCATAAAATTGGGCACTCTTTTTACAAATTCACGAAATAATTTAAGCGCTTTTACATAATACAAGGGTATGCGCTCCGAATGAGGGATAAGAAGGCTTGCAAATGAGGGAACATACTTCCTCAGATGCAAGCCAATCCAGTAAACAGCCAAATATTTCCATTTGGCTTTATTGCCTTTAATAAGTTGTAAAACTTGTTTAATCATAAGCGACTGTAGTTTTGTCTCAATATCAACAACATTCAACCCCCCCTTCCGGTAATCATTTATTAATGCCTCTCTTTTAATAGCTTCTGGTTTTCCCATCCATAGAAAGGTGAAAATTAGCTTATTTAGTTTTCGTTTTACTTTCTCAGGCATCAGTATTAGATTACCAACATACCATATTGAGCTGCAAAGAACAACATTCAAAATAGTACTGCGACCTCTAAATGACAGATCCCTACTGCTATACAAATTTACACATTTCTCAAGTTTTACAACAATTCTATCCCAGTTTATTACATCACATTCATTAGTGCCCAGATATACCCCATAAAATTTGTTACATTTACTCGTCCAGTTCAAACCGGCTGGTTGATCTGGACGACCCCTCCACTTACCCAACCACATCCCGAATGTTTTCTGTTTATTTAATTTCGCCCCGGAAACAAGTCCAAACAGTTCAACCAGCATTAAAATTTTCCTAACCGATTTTTCATCTGAAATAAAAAGATTCGTATCATCAGCATATTGACAAATTTTACATTCTTCCGGCGAACCAGGTAAAGAAATTCCTTTAATCATCTGATCATTTCTGATTCTATGGGCGAGAGGCTCCATAGTTAATATATAAAGAAGTGGACTCAAACTACAACCTTGGCGTACACTACATTGCACAGGGAACTCTCTAGAAACAAAGCCATTTACCAATACACTTGAATAGATGTCATTATATAATAGTTTAACAAGAGATATAAATTGTGGACCAAAGCCGAAACCATGTAAAACTTTAAACAAATAGTCATGCGACACTCTATCAAAGGCTTTCGATTGATCTAACGAAATTATTGCAGCCGGCATATTTTTATCATTCACATATTCAATTAAATTCCTAATTAAATGTACATTATCTTGAATCGTGCGACCCGGCACAGAGCATGTTTGGTCCGGGTGCACGATTTCATCCAGTACATTTCTTAACCTTAAAGATAATACTTTTGACAATATTTTGTAGTCACAGTTTAATAAGGATATTGGGCGCCAATTAGACAATAGGTCGGCTTTACTTTTATCTTTACAAATTAAGGTTATAAAACATTGTCTTTGAGATATGGGAAGTGTCCCTTCCACCCAAACCCTGTTTATAAGTTTAACAAAAGACTGACCAATAAAGGGAAATGCAAAGGAATAGAATTCTTTCGGCAGACCATCTGGACCAGGAGATTTATAATTCTCCATTAGTTTAATGGCCTGTCTACATTCTTCAATAGTAATTACGCCTTCACATTCATCACAACTCTCTTCACTTAATGTTGGTAAATCGTGAAGAAAATACTCATCTAATGAGTTATCGACAACTTTTTTACTATACAGAGTCTCATAAAATTTTGAACACTCCTCCTTTATTTCATCAATAGAGGTAATAACTTCTCCCTTATCTGTTTTTAAATTTTTAATACATTTATCAGTGGCTAATTTCTTTTCCTTTTGTAAAAAGAATCTAGTAGGTTTTTCATTATTCTCTAAATATGTAGCCTTAGATCTTATTTTGGCACCTTCTAGAAACTTTTCATTTAAATTATCAACCACACTTTGCGCCTGTTTGATTTTATTTTTCATTTCCACACATGTCCCCCCATCCCTTTCATTTAATCTAATTAAATGCATTAAATCCCTTTTGGCTTCCTTGAATTCTTCATGATGGACAAATGATATTCTCATAGAATGGGACATAATTAAATTTCGAAAATGCATTTTACAATCCTCCCACCACTCTGCATTCTGGTCAGAGACCGAATCTAAACATTCCCACAAGATCCTAAAATCTTCCTGAAAATGCACATCTTTTAGAATTTTACTATTACATTTCCAGTAACCGGGACCAGTTTCCGTATCACCTAAACACATATTCATTTTTACAATATAATGATCTGAAATAGACTTATTCACAGGTTCATGCATTACAGAGCATACATTATTTAATAGAGATTCAGACAGGTAAAATCGGTCTAAACGACAACTTATTGTATTTAATGAATTTTGCCAAGAATATTCTTTTTTGTCAGGATATAAATTCCGAAATGCATCAAACAACCGATGGTTTTCACATACATTAATTAAATTTTCGCTTCCCAATTCGCCATACAAATCACTCCCCCCACATTTATCGATATTAACATCGATTACACAATTAAAATCACCTCCTAAAATTGTAGGACAATTCCCTTGTAGATAACGATTAAGGGATTTAAAGAAAACCTTACGCTCCCTAGGTATAACAGGAGCATAAACATTCACCAATTTCAACTTTTTATTATTGATTTTAACTACTAAATATATTAATCGCCCCTCACTATCCCTTTCCATAGACATCATTTCGAAATTTAGACCCGGTCTAACCCAAATCCCTACCCCCTTTGAACGATTAGTGCCAAAAGACCAAAATAATTTACCCCCAAAATGCCGATTAAATGTTTTAGCACATTTTAGAGAATAACAATGGGTTTCCTGCAGGAAACATATATCAACTTTATTATACTGTAAACATTGCAATAGTAAGTCACGTTTCTGTAAATCTCCCAATCCCCGACAATTCAAACTACAGAAACGTAAATTAGCCATGACATTAGTTATACATTATACACAGCAGTAAAAACAGTAAACAACACGTCAACAGTCAACAGTACCCTATTCCTCTTCCCCCCCTGGTCTGACGTCCGCGCCGCATTTCTTTTTAAATGCGCCGGACGTCGCCTCGGTGTTCTCATCTACCACCGGCGATTTCCCAGTAGGAAGGGGAATCGCCGATGGCACAGGAGAAACACTGTTGTCCCTCTGACCAACCTCCCTTTTTCTCTTTCTTCGGACTTCCGTCCACTGCGGGATGTCCTCGCCGCCGGAAGACTCTCCCTCTGACATCGCGTCAGACGAAACGTCCGCCCACGACACCCGCAGTGGCTGGAAGTCAGACACACCCAGCGTTACACGCACTCCAACCTCCTCCTTCTTCTCCGCCCTCTCCTTATCTGCCTCCACCTTCCTCGCCACCTCTTCCTTCCTCTCCTTATCTACCCTCTGTAATTCCCTCGCTGCCGCTATCCATACCTTCTTCCCCTTCTTACCCCTAGGCTTCCTGCCCACACCTTTCTTCACCGGCGCCACCGGCTGCTCAGCCGACACAACAGCCGATTGAACAGCCGCTGGCGCACCTCCCTCCGGCGACGCTAGCTGCGCCGCCGCTCTTCCGGCCGCTGTCGCACTAACCTCGTCACCTCCCTCCGACACTTCTTTTACAATCCCTTCCCCCTCACCCTCACCCTCACCCTTACCCTCTGTCACTACCTCCATCTCCTCCTCCTCCTCCTCTATATTTACAGCCGATTCCGCCACTGTTGCTCTCGTCACCTCCCGCAGCGCACTGGCATA
>OZ024866.1:44045319-44062819 GCA_964017155.1 Oasisia sp. SBJ-2009
ATAAATTATACGTAAACAACAAATATATCAAGCACTAATAACATAAATTAATATACACAATTTAAAAGACAAATTCTAAATATTTCAAACTATACGTAAACAATAAATATTGTGCATTAATAATATTAATTAATAAAAAAATTAATATCATAAATAAAGTGTCCACATATATACACAGTAATAATAATAAAATGTCACTGCAAATGTTCTTGTAGTACTCATAATGTCCATTATATCTAGAAAGTCAATGTTCAGAATGTATATCTGTATTTCTGTATTAATGTCGGATCACGTAAACCGTCCTTGTTGTTTAATATACATGCAATGTCAATGTTTATTATATACAGTGCCATTTCCGTTGGCCGAATCCAGGTTAACGTTTTATTGGATATGATCGGTTCGCGCAAACCGCGCGCGCGGCCCGCGTCATAGACTTCGAACATCAAAGGCGGCGCCGCGCCGCGCCGCCCGTCAACGGTTCCAGCGTTTATTTATTCGGCGTTTTTGTAAACAGGTGGCGAACGGGAACGATCCCGCTATTGTTGTCAGTCCTTTTAACAATGTTCAGCACGGCCTTACATGCTCTTTATCTGGGCAAACGACCGTGCCCGAGGATACCGCTCCGTCGCCACTACAACACTCACACTATTCATGTCAACAAAAGCCCGACCCATTCCAATCCGAATCAGGTCTTTTACAATATCCAACTCATACAAATATGGCTTCATATATTAATACAGGATATATCATTACAATTAAGAACTCGGCTTTCGCCTATTTAATAACATGTTCCTAAGATCAACAATTATATTAACAACTATTTAAATGCTTTCATTTATACATGACAATTAGTTTTCAGTGTTAAATATATCTCAGTGAATATAAATACAGTACATTTCACCCATATTTTATATATTGAGGCTATTGACAATATTGATATATTATATTATATTATATAAATATTATATTCGAAATATTATTGTCAACTATAATTATTATAATCATAATTATAATTATAATTACAACCACAATTACAATTATAATTATAACTACAATCAGAACCACAACCATCACAATCATTAAAATGCACAGTGATTTTTTACACCCATTTCAAAAATTATATATCATAATCTAAATGCAGTTACCAAATAGGATAATTATTAAAATGCACAGTGGTATTTTACATACATTTTATAACTATTATACTGTGCAGTAAGTTTTTAGAATAATTTTTTGAATAGGCATTAAATATTAATATATGTTTAATATGAATTTTGACAATTTAGATGTTGTCTGCGAATACTTCTAGCCCTCCGCCATCCGAGGGAAGTAAAAAGAAGACATGCAACTCTGTACGGCCCCGGAATACTTACAAACCGGGCATATGTATTTTCGAGAGGACAACTCAGGGTGGATGTAGTCGCAAAGGTATATGTAAAGATTCACCTTCCACATAAGCAATGCGATTATTACGACACCAATATTTACAAAATGTGGATTTATCAAACCTTGCAAAGTCTGCTTTTATACGTAAACGAAGAGTGCGTATAAACATAGTTTTTATACATATATGCGACACCTTAAGAAATTCATGTTTTGCTTGATTGCGCAAAGTCCAAATACAATATTTTACCAGATTAATTAACAGCATTAACAATTCGTTATAACGAGAGACAGTATGTGGTTTGAAAATGTTGAATAAAATAGCATTAAGAGAAATTTTTACTTGACAACCTGTTAATTCTAAAAGTACAGATGAGGCGAAGGACCACAGGCCTTGTAAAACGGAACACTCATAGAACAAATGTGTTAGTGATTCAGTAGACAACTTACATAGATAACATTTCGAATTTCTAGTAATGTTAAACTTGTACAAGTAACTTTGTGTAGGTAAAATTTGGTGGGCGATACGCCATGCAAGATCCCTGTACTTTGGGTCTACAAAATGGCATTGTACCCATTTCCAGGTCTCAGTAAAGTTAATTGTTGGATGTATTTTCAACACTCTAGCTGGAATACAGCGTGACTCCAACATGTTATGATATATAAATTTAGTTGTTACAGTCTGTCGCTCCATAAAATTGGGCACTCTTTTTACAAATTCACGAAATAATTTAAGCGCTTTTACATAATACAAGGGTATGCGCTCCGAATGAGGGATAAGAAGGCTTGCAAATGAGGGAACATACTTCCTCAGATGCAAGCCAATCCAGTAAACAGCCAAATATTTCCATTTGGCTTTATTGCCTTTAATAAGTTGTAAAACTTGTTTAATCATAAGCGACTGTAGTTTTGTCTCAATATCAACAACATTCAACCCCCCCTTCCGGTAATCATTTATTAATGCCTCTCTTTTAATAGCTTCTGGTTTTCCCATCCATAGAAAGGTGAAAATTAGCTTATTTAGTTTTCGTTTTACTTTCTCAGGCATCAGTATTAGATTACCAACATACCATATTGAGCTGCAAAGAACAACATTCAAAATAGTACTGCGACCTCTAAATGACAGATCCCTACTGCTATACAAATTTACACATTTCTCAAGTTTTACAACAATTCTATCCCAGTTTATTACATCACATTCATTAGTGCCCAGATATACCCCATAAAATTTGTTACATTTACTCGTCCAGTTCAAACCGGCTGGTTGATCTGGACGACCCCTCCACTTACCCAACCACATCCCGAATGTTTTCTGTTTATTTAATTTTGCCCCGGAAACAAGTCCAAACAGTTCAACCAGCATTAAAATTTTCCTAACCGATTTTTCATCTGAAATAAAAAGATTCGTATCATCAGCATATTGACAAATTTTACATTCTTCCGGCGAACCAGGTAAAGAAATTCCTTTAATCATCTGATCATTTCTGATTCTATGGGCGAGAGGCTCCATAGTTAATATATAAAGAAGTGGACTCAAACTACAACCTTGGCGTACACTACATTGCACAGGGAACTCTCTAGAAACAAAGCCATTTACCAATACACTTGAATAGATGTCATTATATAATAGTTTAACAAGAGATATAAATTGTGGACCAAAGCCGAAACCATGTAAAACTTTAAACAAATAGTCATGCGACACTCTATCAAAGGCTTTCGATTGATCTAACGAAATTATTGCAGCCGGCATATTTTTATCATTCACATATTCAATTAAATTCCTAATTAAATGTACATTATCTTGAATCGTGCGACCCGGCACAGAGCATGTTTGGTCCGGGTGCACGATTTCATCCAGTACATTTCTTAACCTTAAAGATAATACTTTTGACAATATTTTGTAGTCACAGTTTAATAAGGATATTGGGCGCCAATTAGACAATAGGTCGGCTTTACTTTTATCTTTACAAATTAAAGTTATAAAACATTGTCTTTGAGATATGGGAAGTGTCCCTTCCACCCAAACCCTGTTTATCAGTTTAACAAAAGACTGACCAATAAAGGGAAATGCAAAGGAATAGAATTCTTTCGGCAGACCATCTGGACCAGGAGATTTATAATTCTCCATTAGTTTAATGGCCTGTCTACATTCTTCAATAGTAATTACGCCTTCACATTCATCACAACTCTCTTCACTTAATGTTGGTAAATCGTGAAGAAAATACTCATCTAATGAGTTATCGACAACTTTTTTACTATACAGAGTCTCATAAAATTTTGAACACTCCTCCTTTATTTCATCAATAGAGGTAATAACTTCTCCCTTATCTGTTTTTAAATTTTTAATACATTTATCAGTGGCTAATTTCTTTTCCTTTTGTAAAAAGAATCTAGTAGGTTTTTCATTATTCTCTAAATATGTAGCCTTAGATCTTATTTTGGCACCTTCTAGAAACTTTTCATTTAAATTATCAACCACACTTTGCGCCTGTTTGATTTTATTTTTCATTTCCACACATGTCCCCCCATCCCTTTCATTTAGTCTAATTAAATGCATTAAATCCCTTTTGGCTTCCTTGAATTCTTCATGATGGACAAATGATATTCTCATAGAATGGGACATAATTAAATTTCGAAAATGCATTTTACAATCCTCCCACCACTCTGCATTCTGGTCAGAGACCGAATCTAAATATTCCCACAAGATCCTAAAATCTTCCTGAAAATGCACATCTTTTAGAATTTTACTATTACATTTCCAGTAACCTGGACCAGTTTCCGTATCACCTAAACACATATTCATTTTTACAATATAATGATCTGAAATAGACTTATTCACAGGTTCATGCATTACAGAGCATACATTATTTAATAGAGATTCAGACAGGTAAAATCGGTCTAAACGACAACTTATTGTATTTAATGAATTTTGCCAAGAATATTCTTTTTTGTCAGGATATAAATTCCGAAATGCATCAAACAACCGATGGTTTTCACATACATTAATTAAATTTTCGCTTCCCAATTCGCCATACAAATCACTCCCCCCACATTTATCGATATTAACATCGATTACACAATTAAAATCACCTCCTAAAATTGTAGGACAATTCCCTTGTAGATAACGATTAAGGGATTTAAAGAAAACCTTACGCTCCCTAGGTATAACAGGAGCATAAACATTCACCAATTTCAACTTTTTATTATTGATTTTAACTACTAAATATATTAATCGCCCCTCACTATCCCTTTCCATAGACATCATTTCGAAATTTAGACCCGGTCTAACCCAAATCCCTACCCCCTTTGAACGATTAGTGCCAAAAGACCAAAATAATTTACCCCCAAAATGCCGATTAAATGTTTTAGCACATTTTAGAGAATAACAATGGGTTTCCTGCAGGAAACATATATCAACTTTATTATACTGTAAACATTGCAATAGTAAGTCACGTTTCTGTAAATCTCCCAATCCCCGACAATTCAAACTACAGAAACGTAAATTAGCCATGACATTAGTTATACATTATACACAGCAGTAAAAACAGTAAACAACACGTCAACAGTCAACAGTACCCTATTCCTCTTCCCCCCCTGGTCTGACGTCCGCGCCGCATTTCTTTTTAAATGCGCCGGACGTCGCCTCGGTGTTCTCATCTACCACCGGCGATTTCCCAGTAGGAAGGGGAATCGCCGATGGCACAGGAGAAACACTGTTGTCCCTCTGACCAACCTCCCTTTTTCTCTTTCTTCGGACTTCCGTCCACTGCGGGATGTCCTCGCCGCCGGAAGACTCTCCCTCTGACATCGCGTCAGACGAAACGTCCGCCCACGACACCCGCAGTGGCTGGAAGTCAGACACACCCAGCGTTACACGCACTCCAACCTCCTCCTTCTTCTCCGCCCTCTCCTTATCTGCCTCCACCTTCCTCGCCACCTCTTCCTTCCTCTCCTTATCTACCCTCTGTAATTCCCTCGCTGCCGCTATCCATACCTTCTTCCCCTTCTTACCCCTAGGCTTCCTGCCCACACCTTTCTTCACCGGCGCCACCGGCTGCTCAGCCGACACAACAGCCGATTGAACAGCCGCTGGCGCACCTCCCTCCGGCGACGCTAGCTGCGCCGCCGCTCTTCCGGCCGCTGTCGCACTAACCTCGTCACCTCCCTCCGACACTTCTTTTACAATCCCTTCCCCCTCACCCTCACCCTCACCCTTACCCTCTGTCACTACCTCCATCTCCTCCTCCTCCTCCTCCTCTATATTTACAGCCGATTCCGCCACTGTTGCTCTCGTCACCTCCCGCAGCGCACTGGCATAAGAACCAGCTGCCGCGCACGTCTCTGACAAGTGGCCATATCGACTACAGTGTCGGCAGAAAGGCGTCGAACATTCTCGACGATAATGTCCTTCCTGCCGGCACCGTAGGCAAAGTGGCTGTCTGCCAGCTATTGTGACAAGGAGTTCTGACTTGTCATTCTCATGAATCAAAGGTATAATGTGCGGAATATCTTGCTTCCGCCCGGACATCACCACCGACCGAACTCCCGTCCTCACACCCTCAAACCCCTTACTCGCACACTTCTCAAAACTTATTGCATGCACTTTCCCATATTTTGAGAGAAAATCAGTAATTACCTCATTGGGCAGGTATGGTGGCGCCCAATGAATTCTAACTTTAAATTGATCACGGTCCGCTGACCTCACCCTGAAAACAAACTTATCCTTAACTAATAACTGACCTGCCGCGAGCAGCAGGTCCTTCGCCTCATCACTACAACAACAAAGGAACCACTCGTTGTTTTTACTCAAAGGCCCAAAACTTAATACATTCTCTTTAACACATCCACCAAAAATCAACTCCAAACCAGCACAGAAGTCCTCCCGAAAATACATACGGCCCTCCATCGGACCGTACAGAATCACGCATCTCTTCTTTAAACACTTCCACTCGCACGACGAAGGGCGCTTCCCAGCCAACGTCGCCATCTTCAAAACTACAACAGACGCTACAATCTTTCAAGCACCGGTTCGCTGCTTTCAAGTAGCATACAAAAAGGTAACCTGGAAAAGATAAAGGAAACACAACTACACTTTCTTATTAGCCATTCTCTCTTCATATACATCACAAATATGCATATAACAGTAAATTAAATAAATAAATAAATATAAAACAAAATCATGCTTTATTACATAGATACAAATGAGGAAAGCTGTTGAATCTGCGAATGTGTACACCAGTAGTGTTTATATTGCAAACAACATAACACCAGCAGGAATTGAACCTGCTACACGTCACATCTATATATTATAGTAGTAGATATTATGATAGATATTAAGTACACTTTGATCTTAGCCAAAAGGCCGAGAAGCGATGCCGGCACGTGGCACGAATTTGCGACGGCAGTTTCTAGTTTCCGTAGAATTTAAAGTTTCTGAAATATACATTCAAGATGGCCGACGTGGGTGAAGAAACAAATCGAGTCATAATGAGCACCACTGTCGACATCTTCAATCATTGCGAATCGACGGAAAGGTGTTTTGGAGCACAATTTCCATATAGACACACGCATGTCAGGCTATCGCCGCACAAAAGCGCACATTTAAACACTCCTGTACAATATCAATGACAAGTCCCATGCAATGCAAATGCAACACAGCCGGCGCTTGCAGATAGTAGAAGATCGAAACTCACCACAGAGCGCAGCGTTTCGTGGAATGCGTGCGTCCGTCCGTCAGGCGCCGCATATTGAAGACGCGTGGCCGGCCGCGTCACTGTATTGTATCACGTCACGTCACGTTAGTGTCTACTCCAATCGTAGTATATTGCCAATTGCCAAGGCTGTAAAGCAAACAATAGAACTGTTACAACTGTCTGTCTCCAACAAGCGCGACAAGCGCGAAGCCATTCAACGAAGCAACGAAGCGCTTAAGTCGGTTCCAAGCGAAGCCAAGCGAAGCGACAAACGCAGCGAGCAATCAAAAAGGACAGACAGCGTATGAATTAATTGTTTTCATTGATATCTCCCTGTTGGGAGTGGGCCGATCCCGGAGGTACTGCAATACCGGGCCAACCCGTGGAGAAGTCGGAGCAAGCTCCTGCATCTTCTCCCAGTTCCAAAAATCAGTTTAATATCGAAGTTCCCCAGTGGGGAACGTATCAGATATTAAGCTGATAAGAACAGATACTACACTTTGATCTTAGCCAAAAGGCCGAGAAGCGATGCCGGCACGTGGCACGAATTTGCGACGGCAGTTTCTAGTTTCCGTAGAATTTAAAGTTTCTGAAATATACATTCAAGATGGCCGACGTGGGTGAAGAAACAAATCGAGTCATAATGAGCACCACTGTCGACATCTTCAATCATTGCGAATCGACGGAAAGGCTTTTTGGAGCACAATTTCCCTATAGACACACGCATGTCAGGCTATCGCCGCACAAAAGCGCACATTTAAACACTCCTGTACAATATCAATGACAAGTCCCATGCAATGCAAATGCAACACAGCCGGCGCTTGCAGATAGTAGAAGATCGAAACTCACCACAGAGCGCAGCGTTTCGTGGAATGCGTGCGTCCGTCCGTCAGGCGCCGCATATTGAAGACGCGTGGCCGGCCGCGTCACTGTATTGTATCACGTCACGTCACGTTAGTGTCTACTCCAATCGTAGTATATTGCCAATTGCCAAGGCTGTAAAGCAAACAATAGAACTGTTACAACTGTCTGTCTCCAACAAGCGCGACAAGCGCGAAGCCATTCAACGAACGAAGCAGCGAAGCGCTTAAGTCGGTTCCAAGCGAAGCCAAGCGAAGCGACAAACGCAGCGAGCAATCAAAAAGGACAGACAGCGTATGAATTAATTTTTTTCATTGATATCTCCCTGTTGGGAGTGGGCCGATCCCGGAGGTACTGCAATACCGGGCCAACCCGTGGAGAAGTCGGAGCAAGCTCCTGCATCTTCTCCCAGTTCCAAAAATCAGTTTAATATCGAAGTTCCCCAGTGGGGAACGTATCAGATATTAAGCTGATAAGAACAGATACTTTTTTTTTTTTTCTCTTTCAATATTTTATTCGCATTAAAGTACAGATGTATATACAGTAGAAAAATTGTACAATAATACCATAAAACATTTTTGGTATATTATTATCATAATATACCTATATATGTACAACAAGCATTAGCTCTACACATTTCTACACCGATACCGTGTTTTTAGAAATTTTCAGTTTCACTTTCACTTTCGTTTTTTTTTTGAAAAACCGAAAGTGAAAGTGAAAGTTACGGCGACTATAATAGGTTACTTTCGTTTTGTTACTGAAAGCGAAAGTGAAAGTGAAGTTCACTATACTATATTACTTTCATTATATTACTATTTGTTAAGAACATTTAATATATAACCGTATTCCTTTATATTATCAATATGTGATATATACTTGAAAGTGAAAGTGATATTCACTATAATATTTTACTTTCGTTGTATTGCTATTTGGTCAAAACATTTAAAATATAATCAAATTTGCTGTACCTATCGATTAATGACCTGCATCTGTTAAAAGTGAAAGTGGTGTTTACTATAATATATTACTTTCATTATATTACTAGTTGTTCAAAACATTTAATTTGTCACCTGATAATTTTTCCTATCGACAAAGACATATATCTGTTGTGAACGGTTGTTTTTGAATAATGTCGTAGCATAATTTTGAAGTATCTCAGTACAAAATCTTAGCACAGCATATCATATATCCAAAATTTCTTAATCTTGCATAACTTCTTTCTCTTTCAAATCTGTAACTGATGCCTGTGAAGTAGACTGTGACGACCATATTGGTATCTCACGGGCTTTTACGCCGCACCTGTGTCAAAGTGTGACACATGTGTGTACAGAGCCCCCAAGGGGGGTTCTGCCACACATGCGCAAACACGATGACATCAAACTGAAAGTGAATAATCTCACTATAGAGATAAGTCTTGGCAAAAGTAGATGTGTGCCAAGTGATGTGCATAGGTAAATAAAGCCTAGCGGCGTTCACCCATACTTGTCTCATCACAATGGCAAGATACTGTATATGTATATATGCAAATATATGCAGAAAATAATGGATAAGTCCTACTGTGCAAGAAATTGATCAAAGATTAGAGATATACATCTAAATATACACATTCGTTGAAAGGTATTCACCCTAGCTCACACACATGATCACATTTTTTTATGATCATATATATAAACTCACCTGCTCACACCCACGGACGTGTATATATAGATGTATTAAATGAAAATATTTAAACTTATTATAATAATTATAATAATTACGTACGTAAACAACAAATAGTATGTATTAAAAACAGAAATTATTTTTAACAACCTAGATAGTTAACGTCTAGATATTATAAATTGTACGTAAACAACAAATATTATGTACTAATAATATAAAATAATATACCCAATATAGAAAGACAAAGTCTAACTATTATAAATTATACATAAACAACAAATATATCAAGCACTAATAACATAAATTAATATACACAATTTAAAAGACAAATTCTAAATATTTCAAACTATACGTAAACAATAAATATTGTGCATTAATAATATTATTAATTAATAAAAAAATTAATATCATAAATAAAGTGTCCACATATATACACAGTAATAATAATAAAATGTCACTGCAAATGTTCTTGTAGTACTCATAATGTCCATTATATGTAGAAAGTCAATGTTCAGAATGTATATCTGTATTTCTGTATTAATGTCGGATCACGTAAACCGTCCTTGTTGTTTAATATACATGCAATGTCAATGTTTATTATATACAGTGCCATTTCCGTTGGCCGAATCCAGGTTAACGTTTTATTGGATATGATCGGTTCGCGCAAACCGCGCGCGCGGCCCGCGTCATAGACTTCGAACATCAAAGGCGGCGCCGCGCCGCGCCGCCCGTCAACGGTTCCAGCGTTTATTTATTCGGCGTTTTTGTAAACAGGTGGCGAACGGGAACGATCCCGCTATTGTTGTCAGTCCTTTTAACAATGTTCAGCACGGCCTTACATGCTCTTTATCTGGGCAAACGACCGTGCCCGAGGATACCGCTCCGTCGCCACTACAACACTCACACTATTCATGTCAACAAAAGCCCGACCCATTCCAATCCGAATCAGGTCTTTTACAATATCCAACTCATACAAATATGGCTTCATATATTAATACAGGATATATCATTACAATTAAGAACTCGGCTTTCGCCTATTTAATAACATGTTCCTAAGATCAACAATTATATTAACAACTATTTAAATGCTTTCATTTATACATGACAATTAGTTTTCAGTGTTAAATATATCTCAGTGAATATAAATACAGTACATTTCACCCATATTTTATATATTGAGGCTATTGACAATATTAATATATTATATTATATTATATAAATATTATATTCGAAATATTATTGTCAACTATAATTATTATAATCATAATTATAATTATAATTACAACCATAATTACAATTATAATTATAATTACAATCACAACCACAACCATCACAATCATTAAAATGCACAGTGATTTTTTACACCCATTTCAAAAATTATATATCATAATCTAAATGCAGTTACCAAATAGGATAATTATTAAAATGCACAGTGGTATTTTACATACATTTTATAACTATTATACTGTGCAGTAAGTTTTTAGAATAATTTTTTGAATAGGCATTAAATATTAATATATGTTTAATATGAATTTTGACAATTTAGATGTTGTCTGCGAATACTTCTAGCCCTCCGCCATCCGAGGGAAGTAAAAAGAAGACATGCAACTCTGTACGGCCCCGGAATACTTACAAACCGGGCATATGTATTTTCGAGAGGACAACTCAGGGTGGATGTAGTCGCAAAGGTATATGTAAAGATTCACCTTCGACATAAGCAATGCGATTATTACGACACCAATATTTACCAAATGTGGATTTATCAAACCTTGCAAAGTCTGCTTTTATACGTAAACGAAGAGTGCGTATAAACATAGTTTTTATACATATATGCGACACCTTAAGAAATTCATGTTTTGCTTGATTGCGCAAAGTCCAAATACAATATTTTACCAGATTAATTAACAGCATTAACAATTCGTTATAACGAGAGACAGTATGTGGTTTGAAAATGTTGAATAAAATAGCATTAAGAGAAATTTTTACTTGACAACCTGTTAATTCTAAAAGTACAGATGAGGCGAAGGACCACAGGCCTTGTAAAACGGAACACTCATAGAACAAATGTGTTAGTGATTCAGTAGACAACTTACATAGATAACATTTCGAATTTCTAGTAATGTTAAACTTGTACAAGTAACTTTGTGTAGGTAAAATTTGGTGGGCGATACGCCATGCAAGATCCCTGTACTTTGGGTCTACAAAATGGCATTGTACCCATTTCCAGGTCTCAGTAAAGTTAATTGTTGGATGTATTTTCAACACTCTAGCTGGAATACAGCGTGACTCCAACATGTTATGATATATAAATTTAGTTGTTACAGTCTGTCGCTCCATAAAATTGGGCACTCTTTTTACAAATTCACGAAATAATTTAAGCGCTTTTACATAATACAAGGGTATGCGCTCCGAATGAGGGATAAGAAGGCTTGCAAATGAGGGAACATACTTCCTCAGATGCAAGCCAATCCAGTAAACAGCCAAATATTTCCATTTGGCTTTATTGCCTTTAATAAGTTGTAAAACTTGTTTAATCATAAGCGACTGTAGTTTTGTCTCAATATCAACAACATTCAACCCCCCCTTCCGGTAATCATTTATTAATGCCTCTCTTTTAATAGCTTCTGGTTTTCCCATCCATAGAAAGGTGAAAATTAGCTTATTTAGTTTTCGTTTTACTTTCTCAGGCATCAGTATTAGATTACCAACATACCATATTGAGCTGCAAAGAACAACATTCAAAATAGTACTGCGACCTCTAAATGACAGATCCCTACTGCTATACAAATTTACACATTTCTCAAGTTTTACAACAATTCTATCCCAGTTTATTACATCACATTCATTAGTGCCCAGATATACCCCATAAAATTTGTTACATTTACTCGTCCAGTTCAAACCGGCTGGTTGATCTGGACGACCCCTCCACTTACCCAACCACATCCCGAATGTTTTCTGTTTATTTAATTTCGCCCCGGAAACAAGTCCAAACAGTTCAACCAGCATTAAAATTTTCCTAACCGATTTTTCATCTGAAATAAAAAGATTCGTATCATCAGCATATTGACAAATTTTACATTCTTCCGGCGAACCAGGTAAAGAAATTCCTTTAATCATCTGATCATTTCTGATTCTATGGGCGAGAGGCTCCATAGTTAATATATAAAGAAGTGGACTCAAACTACAACCTTGGCGTACACTACATTGCACAGGGAACTCTCTAGAAACAAAGCCATTTACCAATACACTTGAATAGATGTCATTATATAATAGTTTAACAAGAGATATAAATTGTGGACCAAAGCCGAAACCATGTAAAACTTTAAACAAATAGTCATGCGACACTCTATCAAAGGCTTTCGATTGATCTAACGAAATTATTGCAGCCGGCATATTTTTATCATTCACATATTCAATTAAATTCCTAATTAAATGTACATTATCTTGAATCGTGCGACCCGGCACAGAGCATGTTTGGTCCGGGTGCACGATTTCATCCAGTACATTTCTTAACCTTAAAGATAATACTTTTGACAATATTTTGTAGTCACAGTTTAATAAGGATATTGGGCGCCAATTAGACAATAGGTCGGCTTTACTTTTATCTTTACAAATTAAAGTTATAAAACATTGTCTTTGAGATATGGGAAGTGTCCCTTCCACCCAAACCCTGTTTATCAGTTTAACAAAAGACTGACCAATAAAGGGAAATGCAAAGGAATAGAATTCTTTCGGCAGACCATCTGGACCAGGAGATTTATAATTCTCCATTAGTTTAATGGCCTGTCTACATTCTTCAATAGTAATTACGCCTTCACATTCATCACAACTCTCTTCACTTAATGTTGGTAAATCGTGAAGAAAATACTCATCTAATGAGTTATCGACAACTTTTTTACTATACAGAGTCTCATAAAATTTTGAACACTCCTCCTTTATTTCATCAATAGAGGTAATAACTTCTCCCTTATCTGTTTTTAAATTTTTAATACATTTATCAGTGGCTAATTTCTTTTCCTTTTGTAAAAAGAATCTAGTAGGTTTTTCATTATTCTCTAAATATGTAGCCTTAGATCTTATTTTGGCACCTTCTAGAAACTTTTCATTTAAATTATCAACCACACTTTGCGCCTGTTTGATTTGATTTTTCATTTCCACACATGTCCCCCCATCCCTTTCATTTAGTCTAATTAAATGCATTAAATCCCTTTTGGCTTCCTTGAATTCTTCATGATGGACAAATGATATTCTCATAGAATGGGACATAATTAAATTTCGAAAATGCATTTTACAATCCTCCCACCACTCTGCATTCTGGTCAGAGACCGAATCTAAACATTCCCACAAGATCCTAAAATCTTCCTGAAAATGCACATCTTTTAGAATTTTACTATTACATTTCCAGTAACCTGGACCAGTTTCCGTATCACCTAAACACATATTCATTTTTACAATATAATGATCTGAAATAGACTTATTCACAGGTTCATGCATTACAGAGCATACATTATTTAATAGAGATTCAGACAGGTAAAATCGGTCTAAACGACAACTTATTGTATTTAATGAATTTTGCCAAGAATATTCTTTTTTGTCAGGATATAAATTCCGAAATGCATCAAACAAACGATGGTTTTCACATACATTAATTAAATTTTCGCTTCCCAATTCGCCATACAAATCACTCCCCCCCACATTTATCGATATTAACATCGATTACACAATTAAAATCACCTCCTAAAATTGTAGGACAATTCCCTTGTAGATAACGATTAAGGGATTTAAAGAAAACCTTACGCTCCCTAGGTATAACAGGAGCATAAACATTCACCAATTTCAACTTTTTATTATTGATTTTAACTACTAAATATATTAATCGCCCCTCACTATCCCTTTCCATAGACATCATTTCGAAATTTAGACCCGGTCTAACCCAAATCCCTACCCCCTTTGAACGATTAGTGCCAAAAGACCAAAATAATTTACCCCCAAAATGCCGATTAAATGTTTTAGCACATTTTAGAGAATAACAATGGGTTTCCTGCAGGAAACATATATCAACTTTATTATACTGTAAACATTGCAATAGTAAGTCACGTTTCTGTAAATCTCCCAATCCCCGACAATTCAAACTACAGAAACGTAAATTAGCCATGACATTAGTTATACATTATACACAGCAGTAAAAACAGTAAACAACACGTCAACAGTCAACAGTACCCTATTCCTCTTCCCCCCCTGGTCTGACGTCCGCGCCGCATTTCTTTTTAAATGCGCCGGACGTCGCCTCGGTGTTCTCATCTACCACCGGCGATTTCCCAGTAGGAAGGGGAATCGCCGATGGCACAGGAGAAACACTGTTGTCCCTCTGACCAACCTCCCTTTTTCTCTTTCTTCGGACTTCCGTCCACTGCGGGATGTCCTCGCCGCCGGAAGACTCTCCCTCTGACATCGCGTCAGACGAAACGTCCGCCCACGACACCCGCAGTGGCTGGAAGTCAGACACACCCAGCGTTACACGCACTCCAACCTCCTCCTTCTTCTCCGCCCTCTCCTTATCTGCCTCCACCTTCCTCGCCACCTCTTCCTTCCTCTCCTTATCTACCCTCTGTAATTCCCTCGCTGCCGCTATCCATACCTTCTTCCCCTTCTTACCCCTAGGCTTCCTGCCCACACCTTTCTTCACCGGCGCCACCGGCTGCTCAGCCGACACAACAGCCGATTGAACAGCCGCTGGCGCACCTCCCTCCGGCGACGCTAGCTGCGCCGCCGCTCTTCCGGCCGCTGTCGCACTAACCTCGTCACCTCCCTCCGACACTTCTTTTACAATCCCTTCCCCCTCACCCTCACCCTCACCCTTACCCTCTGTCACTACCTCCATCTCCTCCTCCTCCTCCTCTATATTTACAGCCGATTCCGCCACTGTTGCTCTCGTCACCTCCCGCAGCGCACTGGCATAAGAACCAGCTGCCGCGCACGTCTCTGACAAGTGGCCATATCGACTACAGTGTCGGCAGAAAGGCGTCGAACATTCTCGACGATAATGTCCTTCCTGCCGGCACCGTAGGCAAAGTGGCTGTCTGCCAGCTATTGTGACAAGGAGTTCTGACTTGTCATTCTCATGAATCAAAGGTATAATGTGCGGAATATCTTGCTTCCGCCCGGACATCACCACCGACCGAACTCCCGTCCTCACACCCTCAAACCCCTTACTCGCACACTTCTCAAAACTTATTGCATGCACTTTCCCATATTTTGAGAGAAAATCAGTAATTACCTCATTGGGCAGGTATGGTGGCGCCCAATGAATTCTAACTTTAAATTGATCACGGTCCGCTGACCTCACCCTGAAAACAAACTTATCCTTAACTAATAACTGACCTGCCGCGAGCAGCAGGTCCTTCGCCTCATCACTACAACAACAAAGGAACCACTCGTTGTTTTTACTCAAAGGCCCAAAACTTAATACATTCTCTTTAACACATCCACCAAAAATCAACTCCAAACCAGCACAGAAGTCCTCCCGAAAATACATACGGCCCTCCATCGGACCGTACAGAATCACGCATCTCTTCTTTAAACACTTCCACTCGCACGACGAAGGGCGCTTCCCAGCCAACGTCGCCATCTTCAAAACTACAACAGACGCTACAATCTTTCAAGCACCGGTTCGCTGCTTTCAAGTAGCATACAAAAAGGTAACCTGGAAAAGATAAAGGAAACACAACTACACTTTCTTATTAGCCATTCTCTCTTCATATACATCACAAATATGCATATAACAGTAAATTAAATAAATAAATAAATATAAAACAAAATCATGCTTTATTACATAGATACAAATGAGGAAAGCTGTTGAATCTGCGAATGTGTACACCAGTAGTGTTTATATTGCAAACAACATAACACCAGCAGGAATTGAACCTGCTACACGTCACATCTATATATTATAGTAGTAGATATTATGATAGATATTAAGTACACTTTGATCTTAGCCAAAAGGCCGAGAAGCGATGCCGGCACGTGGCACGAATTTGCGACGGCAGTTTCTAGTTTCCGTAGAATTTAAAGTTTCTGAAATATACATTCAAGATGGCCGACGTGGGTGAAGAAACAAATCGAGTCATAATGAGCACCACTGTCGACATCTTCAATCATTGCGAATCGACGGAAAGGTGTTTTGGAGCACAATTTCCATATAGACACACGCATGTCAGGCTATCGCCGCACAAAAGCGCACATTTAAACACTCCTGTACAATATCAATGACAAGTCCCATGCAATGCAAATGCAACACAGCCGGCGCATGCAGATAGTAGAAGATCGAAACTCACCACAGAGCGCAGCGTTTCGTCGAATGCGTGCGTGCGTCCGTCAGGCGCCGCATATTGAAGACGCGTGGCCGGCCGGCCGGCCGGCCGCGTCACTGTATTGTATCACGTCACGTTAGTGGCTACTCCAATCGTAGTATATTGCCAATTGCCAAGGCTGTAAAGCAAACAATAGAACTGTTACAACTGTCTGTCTCCAACAAGCAAGCGCGAAGCCATTCAACGAACGAAGCAGCGAAGCGCTTAAGTCGGTTCCAAGCGAAGCCAAGCGAAGCGACAAACGCAGCGAGCAATCAAAAAGGACAGACAGCGTATGAATTAATTTTTTTCATTGATATCTCCCTGTTGGGAGTGGGCCGATCCCGGAGGTACTGCAATACCGGGCCAACCCGTGGAGAAGTCGGAGCAAGCTCCTGCATCTTCTCCCAGTTCCAAAAATCAGTTTAATATCGAAGTTCCCCAGTGGGGAACGTATCAGATATTAAGCTGATAAGAACAGATACTACACTTTGATCTTAGCCAAAAGGCCGAGAAGCGATGCCGGCACGTGGCACGAATTTGCGACGGCAG
>OZ024866.1:44066977-44136977 GCA_964017155.1 Oasisia sp. SBJ-2009
GGTGGATGTAGTCGCAAAGGTATATGTAAAGATTCACCTTCCACATAAGCAATGCGATTATTACGACACCAATATTTACCAAATGTGGATTTATCAAACCTTGCAAAGTCTGCTTTTATACGTAAACGAAGAGTGCGTATAAACATAGTTTTTATACATATATGCGACACCTTAAGAAATTCATGTTTTGCTTGATTGCGCAAAGTCCAAATACAATATTTTACCAGATTAATTAACAGCATTAACAATTCGTTATAACGAGAGACAGTATGTGGTTTGAAAATGTTGAATAAAATAGCATTAAGAGAAATTTTTACTTGACAACCTGTTAATTCTAAAAGTACAGATGAGGCGAAGGACCACAGGCCTTGTAAAACGGAACACTCATAGAACAAATGTGTTAGTGATTCAGTAGACAACTTACATAGATAACATTTCGAATTTCTAGTAATGTTAAACTTGTACAAGTAACTTTGTGTAGGTAAAATTTGGTGGGCGATACGCCATGCAAGATCCCTGTACTTTGGGTCTACAAAATGGCATTGTACCCATTTCCAGGTCTCAGTAAAGTTAATTGTTGGATGTATTTTCAACACTCTAGCTGGAATACAGCGTGACTCCAACATGTTATGATATATAAATTTAGTTGTTACAGTCTGTCGCTCCATAAAATTGGGCACTCTTTTTACAAATTCACGAAATAATTTAAGCGCTTTTACATAATACAAGGGTATGCGCTCCGAATGAGGGATAAGAAGGCTTGCAAATGAGGGAACATACTTCCTCAGATGCAAGCCAATCCAGTAAACAGCCAAATATTTCCATTTGGCTTTATTGCCTTTAATAAGTTGTAAAACTTGTTTAATCATAAGCGACTGTAGTTTTGTCTCAATATCAACAACATTCAACCCCCCCTTCCGGTAATCATTTATTAATGCCTCTCTTTTAATAGCTTCTGGTTTTCCCATCCATAGAAAGGTGAAAATTAGCTTATTTAGTTTTCGTTTTACTTTCTCAGGCATCAGTATTAGATTACCAACATACCATATTGAGCTGCAAAGAACAACATTCAAAATAGTACTGCGACCTCTAAATGACAGATCCCTACTGCTATACAAATTTACACATTTCTCAAGTTTTACAACAATTCTATCCCAGTTTATTACATCACATTCATTAGTGCCCAGATATACCCCATAAAATTTGTTACATTTACTCGTCCAGTTCAAACCGGCTGGTTGATCTGGACGACCCCTCCACTTACCCAACCACATCCCGAATGTTTTCTGTTTATTTAATTTTGCCCCGGAAACAAGTCCAAACAGTTCAACCAGCATTAAAATTTTCCTAACCGATTTTTCATCTGAAATAAAAAGATTCGTATCATCAGCATATTGACAAATTTTACATTCTTCCGGCGAACCAGGTAAAGAAATTCCTTTAATCATCTGATCATTTCTGATTCTATGGGCGAGAGGCTCCATAGTTAATATATAAAGAAGTGGACTCAAACTACAACCTTGGCGTACACTACATTGCACAGGGAACTCTCTAGAAACAAAGCCATTTACCAATACACTTGAATAGATGTCATTATATAATAGTTTAACAAGAGATATAAATTGTGGACCAAAGCCGAAACCATGTAAAACTTTAAACAAATAGTCATGCGACACTCTATCAAAGGCTTTCGATTGATCTAACGAAATTATTGCAGCCGGCATATTTTTATCATTCACATATTCAATTAAATTCCTAATTAAATGTACATTATCTTGAATCGTGCGACCCGGCACAGAGCATGTTTGGTCCGGGTGCACGATTTCATCCAGTACATTTCTTAACCTTAAAGATAATACTTTTGACAATATTTTGTAGTCACAGTTTAATAAGGATATTGGGCGCCAATTAGACAATAGGTCGGCTTTACTTTTATCTTTACAAATTAAAGTTATAAAACATTGTCTTTGAGATATGGGAAGTGTCCCTTCCACCCAAACCCTGTTTATCAGTTTAACAAAAGACTGACCAATAAAGGGAAATGCAAAGGAATAGAATTCTTTCGGCAGACCATCTGGACCAGGAGATTTATAATTCTCCATTAGTTTAATGGCCTGTCTACATTCTTCAATAGTAATTACGCCTTCACATTCATCACAACTCTCTTCACTTAATGTTGGTAAATCGTGAAGAAAATACTCATCTAATGAGTTATCGACAACTTTTTTACTATACAGAGTCTCATAAAATTTTGAACACTCCTCCTTTATTTCATCAATAGAGGTAATAACTTCTCCCTTATCTGTTTTTAAATTTTTAATACATTTATCAGTGGCTAATTTCTTTTCCTTTTGTAAAAAGAATCTAGTAGGTTTTTCATTATTCTCTAAATATGTAGCCTTAGATCTTATTTTGGCACCTTCTAGAAACTTTTCATTTAAATTATCAACCACACTTTGCGCCTGTTTGATTTTATTTTTCATTTCCACACATGTCCCCCCATCCCTTTCATTTAGTCTAATTAAATGCATTAAATCCCTTTTGGCTTCCTTGAATTCTTCATGATGGACAAATGATATTCTCATAGAATGGGACATAATTAAATTTCGAAAATGCATTTTACAATCCTCCCACCACTCTGCATTCTGGTCAGAGACCGAATCTAAACATTCCCACAAGATCCTAAAATCTTCCTGAAAATGCACATCTTTTAGAATTTTACTATTACATTTCCAGTAACCTGGACCAGTTTCCGTATCACCTAAACACATATTCATTTTTACAATATAATGATCTGAAATAGACTTATTCACAGGTTCATGCATTACAGAGCATACATTATTTAATAGAGATTCAGACAGGTAAAATCGGTCTAAACGACAACTTATTGTATTTAATGAATTTTGCCAAGAATATTCTTTTTTGTCAGGATATAAATTCCGAAATGCATCAAACAACCGATGGTTTTCACATACATTAATTAAATTTTCGCTTCCCAATTCGCCATACAAATCACTCCCCCCACATTTATCGATATTAACATCGATTACACAATTAAAATCACCTCCTAAAATTGTAGGACAATTCCCTTGTAGATAACGATTAAGGGATTTAAAGAAAACCTTACGCTCCCTAGGTATAACAGGAGCATAAACATTCACCAATTTCAACTTTTTATTATTGATTTTAACTACTAAATATATTAATCGCCCCTCACTATCCCTTTCCATAGACATCATTTCGAAATTTAGACCCGGTCTAACCCAAATCCCTACCCCCTTTGAACGATTAGTGCCAAAAGACCAAAATAATTTACCCCCAAAATGCCGATTAAATGTTTTAGCACATTTTAGAGAATAACAATGGGTTTCCTGCAGGAAACATATATCAACTTTATTATACTGTAAACATTGCAATAGTAAGTCACGTTTCTGTAAATCTCCCAATCCCCGACAATTCAAACTACAGAAACGTAAATTAGCCATGACATTAGTTATACATTATACACAGCAGTAAAAACAGTAAACAACACGTCAACAGTCAACAGTACCCTATTCCTCTTCCCCCCCTGGTCTGACGTCCGCGCCGCATTTCTTTTTAAATGCGCCGGACGTCGCCTCGGTGTTCTCATCTACCACCGGCGATTTCCCAGTAGGAAGGGGAATCGCCGATGGCACAGGAGAAACACTGTTGTCCCTCTGACCAACCTCCCTTTTTCTCTTTCTTCGGACTTCCGTCCACTGCGGGATGTCCTCGCCGCCGGAAGACTCTCCCTCTGACATCGCGTCAGACGAAACGTCCGCCCACGACACCCGCAGTGGCTGGAAGTCAGACACACCCAGCGTTACACGCACTCCAACCTCCTCCTTCTTCTCCGCCCTCTCCTTATCTGCCTCCACCTTCCTCGCCACCTCTTCCTTCCTCTCCTTATCTACCCTCTGTAATTCCCTCGCTGCCGCTATCCATACCTTCTTCCCCTTCTTACCCCTAGGCTTCCTGCCCACACCTTTCTTCACCGGCGCCACCGGCTGCTCAGCCGACACAACAGCCGATTGAACAGCCGCTGGCGCACCTCCCTCCGGCGACGCTAGCTGCGCCGCCGCTCTTCCGGCCGCTGTCGCACTAACCTCGTCACCTCCCTCCGACACTTCTTTTACAATCCCTTCCCCCTCACCCTCACCCTCACCCTTACCCTCTGTCACTACCTCCATCTCCTCCTCCTCCTCCTCTATATTTACAGCCGATTCCGCCACTGTTGCTCTCGTCACCTCCCGCAGCGCACTGGCATAAGAACCAGCTGCCGCGCACGTCTCTGACAAGTGGCCATATCGACTACAGTGTCGGCAGAAAGGCGTCGAACATTCTCGACGATAATGTCCTTCCTGCCGGCACCGTAGGCAAAGTGGCTGTCTGCCAGCTATTGTGACAAGGAGTTCTGACTTGTCATTCTCATGAATCAAAGGTATAATGTGCGGAATATCTTGCTTCCGCCCGGACATCACCACCGACCGAACTCCCGTCCTCACACCCTCAAACCCCTTACTCGCACACTTCTCAAAACTTATTGCATGCACTTTCCCATATTTTGAGAGAAAATCAGTAATTACCTCATTGGGCAGGTATGGTGGCGCCCAATGAATTCTAACTTTAAATTGATCACGGTCCGCTGACCTCACCCTGAAAACAAACTTATCCTTAACTAATAACTGACCTGCCGCGAGCAGCAGGTCCTTCGCCTCATCACTACAACAACAAAGGAACCACTCGTTGTTTTTACTCAAAGGCCCAAAACTTAATACATTCTCTTTAACACATCCACCAAAAATCAACTCCAAACCAGCACAGAAGTCCTCCCGAAAATACATACGGCCCTCCATCGGACCGTACAGAATTACGCATCTCTTCTTTAAACACTTCCACTCGCACGACGAAGGGCGCTTCCCAGCCAACGTCGCCATCTTCAAAACTACAACAGACGCTACAATCTTTCAAGCACCGGTTCGCTGCTTTCAAGTAGCATACAAAAAGGTAACCTGGAAAAGATAAAGGAAACACAACTACACTTTCTTATTAGCCATTCTCTATTCATATACATCACAAATATGCATATAACAGTAAATTAAATAAATAAATAAATATAAAACAAAATCATGCTTTATTACATAGATACAAATGAGGAAAGCTGTTGAATCTGCGAATGTGTACACCAGTAGTGTTTATATTGCAAACAACATAACACCAGCAGGAATTGAACCTGCTACACGTCACATCTATATATTATAGTAGTAGATATTATGATAGATATTAAGTACACTTTGATCTTAGCCAAAAGGCCGAGAAGCGATGCCGGCACGTGGCACGAATTTGCGACGGCAGTTTCTAGTTTCCGTAGAATTTAAAGTTTCTGAAATATACATTCAAGATGGCCGACGTGGGTGAAGAAACAAATCGAGTCATAATGAGCACCACTGTCGACATCTTCAATCATTGCGAATCGACGGAAAGGTGTTTTGGAGCACAATTTCCATATAGACACACGCATGTCAGGCTATCGCCGCACAAAAGCGCACATTTAAACACTCCTGTACAATATCAATGACAAGTCCCATGCAATGCAAATGCAACACAGCCGGCGCATGCAGATAGTAGAAGATCGAAACTCACCACAGAGCGCAGCGTTTCGTCGAATGCGTGCGTGCGTCCGTCAGGCGCCGCATATTGAAGACGCGTGGCCGGCCGGCCGGCCGGCCGGCCGCGTCACTGTATTGTATCACGTCACGTTAGTGGCTACTCCAATCGTAGTATATTGCCAATTGCCAAGGCTGTAAAGCAAACAATAGAACTGTTACAACTGTCTGTCTCCAACAAGCAAGCGCGAAGCCATTCAACGAACGAAGCAGCGAAGCGCTTAAGTCGGTTCCAAGCGAAGCCAAGCGAAGCGACAAACGCAGCGAGCAATCAAAAAGGACAGACAGCGTATGAATTAATTTTTTTCATTGATATCTCCCTGTTGGGAGTGGGCCGATCCCGGAGGTACTGCAATACCGGGCCAACCCGTGGAGAAGTCGGAGCAAGCTCCTGCATCTTCTCCCAGTTCCAAAAATCAGTTTAATATCGAAGTTCCCCAGTGGGGAACGTATCAGATATTAAGCTGATAAGAACAGATACTACACTTTGATCTTAGCCAAAAGGCCGAGAAGCGATGCCGGCACGTGGCACGAATTTGCGACGGCAGTTTCTAGTTTCCGTAGAATTTAAAGTTTCTGAAATATACATTCAAGATGGCCGACGTGGGTGAAGAAACAAATCGAGTCATAATGAGCACCACTGTCGACATCTTCAATCATTGCGAATCGACGGAAAGGTGTTTTGGAGCACAATTTCCATATAGACACACGCATGTCAGGCTATCGCCGCACAAAAGCGCACATTTAAACACTCCTGTACAATATCAATGACAAGTCCCATGCAATGCAAATGCAACACAGCCGGCGCATGCAGATAGTAGAAGATCGAAACTCACCACAGAGCGCAGCGTTTCGTGGAATGCGTGCGTGCGTCCGTCAGGCGCCGCATATTGAAGACGCGTGGCCGGCCGGCCGGCCGGCCGCGTCACTGTATTGTATCACGTCACGTTAGTGGCTACTCCAATCGTAGTATATTGCCAATTGCCAAGGCTGTAAAGCAAACAATAGAACTGTTACAACTGTCTGTCTCCAACAAGCAAGCGCGAAGCCATTCAACGAACGAAGCAGCGAAGCGCTTAAGTCGGTTCCAAGCGAAGCCAAGCGAAGCGACAAACGCAGCGAGCAATCAAAAAGGACAGACAGCGTATGAATTAATTTTTTTCATTGATATCTCCCTGTTGGGAGTGGGCCGATCCCGGAGGTACTGCAATACCGGGCCAACCCGTGGAGAAGTCGGAGCAAGCTCCTGCATCTTCTCCCAGTTCCAAAAATCAGTTTAATATCGAAGTTCCCCAGTGGGGAACGTATCAGATATTAAGCTGATAAGAACAGATACTTTTTTTTTTTTTTTTTTCTCTTTCAATATTTTATTCGCATTAAAGTACAGATGTATATACAGTAGAAAAATTGTACAATAATACCATAAAACATTTTTGGTATATTATTATCATAATATACCTATATATGTACAACAAGCATTAGCTCTACACATTTCTACACCGATACCGTGTTTTTAGAAATTTTCAGTTTCACTTTCACTTTCGTTTTTTTTTTTTTTTTGAAAAACGAAAGTGAACGTGAAAGTTACGGCGACTATAATATGTTACTTTCGTTTTATTACTGAAAGCGAAAGTGAAAGTGAAGTTCACTATACTATATTACTTTCATTATATTACTATTTGTTAAGAACATTTAATATATAACCGTATTCCTTTATATTATCAATATGTGATATATACTTGAAAGTGAAATTCACTATAATATTTTACTTTCGTTGTATTGCTATTTGGTCAAAACATTTAAAATATAATCAAATTTGCTGTACCTATCGATTAATGACCTGCATCTGTTAAAAGTGAAAGTGGTGTTTACTATAATATATTACTTTCATTATATTACTAGTTGTTCAAAACATTTAATTTGTCACCTGATAATTTTTCCTATCGACAAAGACATATATCTGTTGTGAACGGTTGTTTTTGAATAATGTCGTAGCATAATTTTGAAGTATCTCAGTACAAAATCTTAGCACAGCATATCATATATCCAAAATTTCTTAATCTTGCATAACTTCTTCCTCTTTCAAATCTGTAACTGATGCCTGTGAAGTAGACTGTGACGACCATATTGGTATCTCACGGGCTTTTACGCCGCACCTGTGTCAAAGTGTGACACATGTGTGTACAGAGCCCCCAAGGGGGGCTCTGCCACACATGCGCAAACACGATGACATCAAACTGAAAGTGAATAATCTCACTATAGAGATAAGTCTTGGCAAAAGTAGATGTGTGCCAAGTGATGTGCATAGGTAAATAAAGCCTAGCGGCGTTCACCCATACTTGTCTCATCACAATGGCAAGATACTGTATATGTATATATGCAAATATATGCAGAAAATAATGGATAAGTCCTACTGTGCAAGAAATTGATCAAAGATTAGAGATATACATCTAAATATACACATTCGTTGAAATGTATTCACCCTAGCTCACACACATGATCACATTTTTTTTATGATCATATATATAAACTCACCTGCTCACACCCACGGACGTGTATATATAGATGTATTAAATGAAAATATTTAAACTTATTATAATAATTATAATAATTACGTACGTAAACAACAAATAGTATGTATTAAAAACAGAAATTAATTTTAACAACCTAGATAGTTAACGTCTAGATATTATAAATTGTACGTAAACAACAAATATTATGTACTAATAATATAAAATAATATACCCAATATAGAAAGACAAAGTCTAACTATTATAAATTATACATAAACAACAAATATATCAAGCACTAATAACATAAATTAATATACACAATTTAAAAGACAAATTCTAAATATTTCAAACTATACGTAAACAATAAATATTGTGCATTAATAATATTATTAATTAATAAAAAAATTAATATCATAAATAAAGTGTCCACATATATACACAGTAATAATAATAAAATGTCACTGCAAATGTTCTTGTAGTACTCATAATGTCCATTATATGTAGAAAGTCAATGTTCAGAATGTATATCTGTATTTCTGTATTAATGTCGGATCACGTAAACCGTCCTTGTTGTTTAATATACATGCAATGTCAATGTTTATTATATACAGTGCCATTTCCGTTGGCCGAATCCAGGTTAACGTTTTATTGGATATGATCGGTTCGCGCAAACCGCGCGCGCGGCCCGCGTCATAGACTTCGAACATCAAAGGCGGCGCCGCGCCGCGCCGCCCGTCAACGGTTCCAGCGTTTATTTATTCGGCGTTTTTGTAAACAGGTGGCGAACGGGAACGATCCCGCTATTGTTGTCAGTCCTTTTAACAATGTTCAGCACGGCCTTACATGCTCTTTATCTAGGCAAACGACCGTGCCCGAGGATACCGCTCCGTCGCCACTACAACACTCACACTATTCATGTCAACAAAAGTCCGACCCATTCCAATCCGAATCAGGTCATTTACAATATCCAACTCATACAAATATGGCTTCATATATTAATACAGGATATATCATTACAATTAAGAACTCGGCTTTCGCCTATTTAATAACATGTTCCTAAGATCAACAATTATATTAACAACTATTTAAATGCTTTCATTTATACATGACAATTAGTTTTCAGTGTTAAATATATCTCAGTGAATATAAATACAGTACATTTCACCCATATTTTATATATTGAGGCTATTGACAATATTACTATATTATATTATATAAATATTATATTCGAAATATTATTGTCAACTATAATTATTATAATCATAATTATAATTATAATTACAACCATAATTACAATTATAATTACAATCACAACCACAACCATCACAATCATTAAAATGCACAGTGATTTTTTACACCCATTTAAAAAATTATATATCATAATCTAAATGCAGTTACCAAATAGGATAATTATTAAAATGCACAGTGGTATTTTACATACATTTTATAACTATTATACTGTGCAGTAAGTTTTTAGAATAATTTTTGGAATAGGCATTAAATATTAATATATGTTTAATATGAATTTTGACAATTTAGATGTTGTCTGCGAATACTTCTAGCCCTCCGCCATCCGAGGGAAGTAAAAAGAAGACATGCAACTCTGTACGGCCCCGGAATACTTACAAACCGGGCATATGTATTTTCGAGAGGACAACTCAGGGTGGATGTAGTCGCAAAGGTATATGTAAAGATTCACCTTCGACATAAGCAATGCGATTATTACGACACCAATATTTACCAAATGTGGATTTATCAAACCTTGCAAAGTCTGCTTTTATACGTAAACGAAGAGTGCGTATAAACATAGTTTTTATACATATATGCGACACCTTAAGAAATTCATGTTTTGCTTGATTGCGCAAAGTCCAAATACAATATTTTACCAGATTAATTAACAGCATTAACAATTCGTTATAACGAGAGACAGTATGTGGTTTGAAAATGTTGAATAAAATAGCATTAAGAGAAATTTTTACTTGACAACCTGTTAATTCTAAAAGTACAGATGAGGCGAAGGACCACAGGCCTTGTAAAACGGAACACTCATAGAACAAATGTGTTAGTGATTCAGTAGACAACTTACATAGATAACATTTCGAATTTCTAGTAGTTGTTAAACTTGTACAAGTAACTTTGTGTAGGTAAAATTTGGTGGGCGATACGCCATGCAAGATCCCTGTACTTTGGGTCTACAAAATGGCATTGTACCCATTTCCAGGTCTCAGTAAAGTTAATTGTTGGATGTATTTTCAACACTCTAGCTGGAATACAGCGTGACTCCAACATGTTATGATATATAAATTTAGTTGTTACAGTCTGTCGCTCCATAAAATTGGGCACTCTTTTTACAAATTCACGAAATAATTTAAGCGCTTTTACATAATACAAGGGTATGCGCTCCGAATGAGGGATAAGAAGGCTTGCAAATGAGGGAACATACTTCCTCAGATGCAAGCCAATCCAGTAAACAGCCAAATATTTCCATTTGGCTTTATTGCCTTTAATAAGTTGTAAAACTTGTTTAATCATAAGCGACTGTAGTTTTGTCTCAATATCAACAACATTCAACCCCCCCTTCCGGTAATCATTTATTAATGCCTCTCTTTTAATAGCTTCTGGTTTTCCCATCCATAGAAAGGTGAAAATTAGCTTATTTAGTTTTCGTTTTACTTTCTCAGGCATCAGTATTAGATTACCAACATACCATATTGAGCTGCAAAGAACAACATTCAAAATAGTACTGCGACCTCTAAATGACAGATCCCTACTGCTATACAAATTTACACATTTCTCAAGTTTTACAACAATTCTATCCCAGTTTATTACATCACATTCATTAGTGCCCAGATATACCCCATAAAATTTGTTACATTTACTCGTCCAGTTCAAACCGGCTGGTTGATCTGGACGACCCCTCCACTTACCCAACCACATCCCGAATGTTTTCTGTTTATTTAATTTTGCCCCGGAAACAAGTCCAAACAGTTCAACCAGCATTAAAATTTTCCTAACCGATTTTTCATCTGAAATAAAAAGATTCGTATCATCAGCATATTGACAAATTTTACATTCTTCCGGCGAACCAGGTAAAGAAATTCCTTTAATCATCTGATCATTTCTGATTCTATGGGCGAGAGGCTCCATAGTTAATATATAAAGAAGTGGACTCAAACTACAACCTTGGCGTACACTACATTGCACAGGGAACTCTCTAGAAACAAAGCCATTTACCAATACACTTGAATAGATGTCATTATATAATAGTTTAACAAGAGATATAAATTGTGGACCAAAGCCGAAACCATGTAAAACTTTAAACAAATAGTCATGCGACACTCTATCAAAGGCTTTCGATTGATCTAACGAAATTATTGCAGCCGGCATATTTTTATCATTCACATATTCAATTAAATTCCTAATTAAATGTACATTATCTTGAATCGTGCGACCCGGCACAGAGCATGTTTGGTCCGGGTGCACGATTTCATCCAGTACATTTCTTAACCTTAAAGATAATACTTTTGACAATATTTTGTAGTCACAGTTTAATAAGGATATTGGGCGCCAATTAGACAATAGGTCGGCTTTACTTTTATCTTTACAAATTAAAGTTATAAAACATTGTCTTTGAGATATGGGAAGTGTCCCTTCCACCCAAACCCTGTTTATAAGTTTAACAAAAGACTGACCAATAAAGGGAAATGCAAAGGAATAGAATTCTTTCGGCAGACCATCTGGACCAGGAGATTTATAATTCTCCATTAGTTTAATGGCCTGTCTACATTCTTCAATAGTAATTACGCCTTCACATTCATCACAACTCTCTTCACTTAATGTTGGTAAATCGTGAAGAAAATACTCATCTAATGAGTTATCGACGACTTTTTTACTATACAGAGTCTCATAAAATTTTGAACACTCCTCCTTTATTTCATCAATAGAGGTAATAACTTCTCCCTTATCTGTTTTTAAATTTTTAATACATTTATCAGTGGCTAATTTCTTTTCCTTTTGTAAAAAGAATCTAGTAGGTTTTTCATTATTCTCTAAATATGTAGCCTTAGATCTTATTTTGGCACCTTCTAGAAACTTTTCATTTAAATTATCAACCACACTTTGCGCCTGTTTGATTTTATTTTTCATTTCCACACATGTCCCCCCATCCCTTTCATTTAGTCTAATTAAATGCATTAAATCCCTTTTGGCTTCCTTGAATTCTTCATGATGGACAAATGATATTCTCATAGAATGGGACATAATTAAATTTCGAAAATGCATTTTACAATCCTCCCACCACTCTGCATTCTGGTCAGAGACCGAATCTAAACATTCCCACAAGATCCTAAAATCTTCCTGAAAATGCACATCTTTTAAAATTTTACTATTACATTTCCAGTAACCTGGACCAGTTTCCGTATCACCTAAACACATATTCATTTTTACAATATAATGATCTGAAATAGACTTATTCACAGGTTCATGCATTACAGAGCATACATTATTTAATAGAGATTCAGACAGGTAAAATCGGTCTAAACGACAACTTATTGTATTTAATGAATTTTGCCAAGAATATTCTTTTTTGTCAGGATATAAATTCCGAAATGCATCAAACAAACGATGGTTTTCACATACATTAATTAAATTTTCGCTTCCCAATTCGCCATACAAATCACTCCCCCCACATTTATCGATATTAACATCGATTACACAATTAAAATCACCTCCTAAAATTGTAGGACAATTCCCTTGTAGATAACGATTAAGGGATTTAAAGAAAACCTTACGCTCCCTAGGTATAACAGGAGCATAAACATTCACCAATTTCAACTTTTTATTATTGATTTTAACTACTAAATATATTAATCGCCCCTCACTATCCCTTTCCATAGACATCATTTCGAAATTTAGACCCGGTCTAACCCAAATCCCTACCCCCTTTGAACGATTAGTGCCAAAAGACCAAAATAATTTACCCCCAAAATGCCGATTAAATGTTTTAGCACATTTTAGAGAATAACAATGGGTTTCCTGCAGGAAACATATATCAACTTTATTATACTGTAAACATTGCAATAGTAAGTCACGTTTCTGTAAATCTCCCAATCCCCGACAATTCAAACTACAGAAACGTAAATTAGCCATGACATTAGTTATACATTATACACAGCAGTAAAAACAGTAAACAACACGTCAACAGTCAACAGTACCCTATTCCTCTTCCCCCCCTGGTCTGACGTCCGCGCCGCATTTCTTTTTAAATGCGCCGGACGTCGCCTCGGTGTTCTCATCTACCACCGGCGATTTCCCAGTAGGAAGGGGAATCGCCGATGGCACAGGAGAAACACTGTTGTCCCTCTGACCAACCTCCCTTTTTCTCTTTCTTCGGACTTCCGTCCACTGCGGGATGTCCTCGCCGCCGGAAGACTCTCCCTCTGACATCGCGTCAGACGAAACGTCCGCCCACGACACCCGCAGTGGCTGGAAGTCAGACACACCCAGCGTTACACGCACTCCAACCTCCTCCTTCTTCTCCGCCCTCTCCTTATCTGCCTCCACCTTCCTCGCCACCTCTTCCTTCCTCTCCTTGTCTACCCTCTGTAATTCCCTCGCTGCCGCTATCCATACCTTCTTCCCCTTCTTACCCCTAGGCTTCCTGCCCACACCTTTCTTCACCGGCGCCACCGGCTGCTCAGCCGACACAACAGCCGATTGAACAGCCGCTGGCGCACCTCCCTCCGGCGACGCTAGCTGCGCCGCCGCTCTTCCGGCCGCTGTCGCACTAACCTCGTCACCTCCCTCCGACACTTCTTTTACAATCCCTTCCCCCTCACCCTCACCCTCACCCTTACCCTCTGTCCCTACCTCCTCCTCCTCCTCCTCTATATTTACAGCCGATTCCGCCACTGTTGCTCTCGTCACCTCCCGCAGCGCACTGGCATAAGAACCAGCTGCCGCGCACGTCTCTGACAAGTGGCCATATCGACTACAGTGTCGGCAGAAAGGCGTCGAACATTCTCGACGATAATGTCCTTCCTGCCGGCACCGTAGGCAAAGTGGCTGTCTGCCAGCTATTGTGACAAGGAGTTCTGACTTGTCATTCTCATGAATCAAAGGTATAATGTGCGGAATATCTTGCTTCCGCCCGGACATCACCACCGACCGAACTCCCGTCCTCACACCCTCAAACCCCTTACTCGCACACTTCTCAAAACTTATTGCATGCACTTTCCCATATTTTGAGAGAAAATCAGTAATTACCTCATTGGGCAGGTATGGTGGCGCCCAATGAATTCTAACTTTAAATTGATCACGGTCCGCTGACCTCACCCTGAAAACAAACTTATCCTTAACTAATAACTGACCTGCCGCGAGCAGCAGGTCCTTCGCCTCATCACTACAACAACAAAGGAACCACTCGTTGTTTTTACTCAAAGGCCCAAAACTTAATACATTCTCTTTAACACATCCACCAAAAATCAACTCCAAACCAGCACAGAAGTCCTCCCGAAAATACATACGGCCCTCCATCGGACCGTACAGAATTACGCATCTCTTCTTTAAACACTTCCACTCGCACGACGAAGGGCGCTTCCCAGCCAACGTCGCCATCTTCAAAACTACAACAGACGCTACAATCTTTCAAGCACCGGTTCGCTGCTTTCAAGTAGCATACAAAAAGGTAACCTGGAAAAGATAAAGGAAACACAACTACACTTTCTTATTAGCCATTCTCTCTTCATATACATCACAAATATGCATATAACAGTAAATTAAATAAATAAATAAATATAAAACAAAATCATGCTTTATTACATAGATACAAATGAGGAAAGCTGTTGAATCTGCGAATGTGTACACCAGTAGTGTTTATATTGCAAACAACATAACACCAGCAGGAATTGAACCTGCTACACGTCACATCTATATATTATAGTAGTAGATATTATGATAGATATTAAGTACACTTTGATCTTAGCCAAAAGGCCGAGAAGCGATGCCGGCACGTGGCACGAATTTGCGACGGCAGTTTCTAGTTTCCGTAGAATTTAAAGTTTCTGAAATATACATTCAAGATGGCCGACGTGGGTGAAGAAACAAATCGAGTCATAATGAGCACCACTGTCGACATCTTCAATCATTGCGAATCGACGGAAAGGTGTTTTGGAGCACAATTTCCATATAGACACACGCATGTCAGGCTATCGCCGCACAAAAGCGCACATTTAAACACTCCTGTACAATATCAATGACAAGTCCCATGCAATGCAAATGCAACACAGCCGGCGCATGCAGATAGTAGAAGATCGAAACTCACCACAGAGCGCAGCGTTTCGTGGAATGCGTGCGTGCGTCCGTCAGGCGCCGCATATTGAAGACGCGTGGCCAGCCGACCGGCCGGCCGGCCGGGCGGCCGCGTCACTGTATTGTATCACGTCACGTTAGTGGCTACTCCAATCGTAGTATATTGCCAATTGCCAAGGCTGTAAAGCAAACAATAGAACTGTTACAACTGTCTGTCTCCAACAAGCAAGCGCGAAGCCATTCAACGAACGAAGCAGCGAAGCGCTTAAGTCGGTTCCAAGCGAAGCCAAGCGAAGCGACAAACGCAGCGAGCAATCAAAAAGGACAGACAGCGTATGAATTAATTTTTTTCATTGATATCTCCCTGTTGGGAGTGGGCCGATCCCGGAGGTACTGCAATACCGGGCCAACCCGTGGAGAAGTCGGAGCAAGCTCCTGCATCTTCTCCCAGTTCCAAAAATCAGTTTAATATCGAAGTTCCCCAGTGGGGAACGTATCAGATATTAAGCTGATAAGAACAGATACTTTTTTTTTTTCTCTTTCAATATTTTATTCGCATTAAAGTACAGATGTATATACAGTAGAAAAATTGTACAATAATACCATAAAACATTTTTGGTATATTATTATCATAATATACCTATATATGTACAACAAGCATTAGCTCTACACATTTCTACACCGATACCGTGTTTTTAGAAATTTTCAGTTTCACTTTCACTTTCGGTTTTTTTTTTTGAAAAACGAAAGTGAAAGTGAAAGTTACGGCGACTATTATATGTTACTTTCGTTTTATTACTGAAAGCGAAAGTGAAAGTGAAGTTCACTATACTATATTACTTTCATTATATTACTATTTGTTAAGAACATTTAATATATAACCGTATTCCTTTATATTATCAATATGTGATATATACTTGAAAGCGAAAGTGAAATTCACTATAATATTTTACTTTCGTTGTATTGCTATTTGGTCAAAACATTTAAATTATAATCAAATTTGCTGTACCTATCGATTAATGACCTGCATCTGTTAAAAGTGAAAGTGGTGTTTACTATAATATATTACTTTCATTATATTACTAGTTGTTCAAAACATTTAATTTGTCACCTGATAATTTTTCCTATCGACAAAGACATATATCTGTTGTGAACGGTTGTTTTTGAATAATGTCGTAGCATAATTTTGAAGTATCTCAGTACAAAATCTTAGCACAGCATATCATATATCCAAAATTTCTTAATCTTGCATAACTTCTTTCTCTTTCAAATCTGTAACTGATGCCTGTGAAGTAGACTGTGACGACCATATTGGTATCTCACGGGCTTTTACGCCGCACCTGTGTCAAAGTGTGACACATGTGTGTACAGAGCCCCCAAGGGGGGTTCTGCCACACATGCGCAAACACGATGACATCAAACTGAAAGTGAATAATCTCACTATAGAGATAAGTCTTGGCAAAAGTAGATGTGTGCCAAGTGATGTGCATAGGTAAATAAAGCCTAGCGGCGTTCACCCATACTTGCCTCATCACAATGGCAAGATACTGTATATGTATATATGCAAATATATGCAGAAAATAATGGATAAGTCCTACTGTGCAAGAAATTGATCAAAGATTAGAGATATACATCTAAATATACACATTCGTTGAAAGGTATTCACCCTAGCTCACACACATGATCACATTTTTTTATGATCATATATATAAACTCACCTGCTCACACCCACGGACGTGTATATATAGATGTATTAAATGAAAATATTTAAACTTATTATAATAGTTATAATAATTACGTACGTAAACAACAAATAGTATGTATTAAAAACAGAAATTAATTTTAACAACCTAGATAGTTAACGTCTAGATATTATAAATTGTACGTAAACAACAAATATTATGTACTAATAATATAAAATAATATACCCAATATAGAAAGACAAAGTCTAACTATTATAAATTATACATAAACAACAAATATATCAAGCACTAATAACATAAATTAATATACACAATTTAAAAGACAAATTCTAAATATTTCAAACTATACGTAAACAATAAATATTGTGCAGTAATAATATTATTAATTAATAAAAAAATTAATATCATAAATAAAGTGTCCACATATATACACAGTAATAATAATAAAATGTCACTGCAAATGTTCTTGTAGTACTCGTAATGTCCATTATATGTAGAAAGTCAATGTTCAGAATGTATATCTGTATTTCTGTATTAATGTCGGATCACGTAAACCGTCCTTGTTGTTTAATATACATGCAATGTCAATGTTTATTATATACAGTGCCATTTCCGTTGGCCGAATCCAGGTTAACGTTTTATTGGATATGATCGGTTCGCGCAAACCGCGCGCGCGGCCCGCGTCATAGACTTCGAACATCAAAGGCGGCGCCGCGCCGCGCCGCCCGTCAACGGTTCCAGCGTTTATTTATTCGGCGTTTTTGTAAACAGGTGGCGAACGGGAACGATCCCGCTATTGTTGTCAGTCCTTTTAACAATGTTCAGCACGGCCTTACATGCTCTTTATCTGGGCAAACGACCGTGCCCGAGGATACCGCTCCGTCGCCACTACAACACTCACACTATTCATGTCAACAAAAGCCCGACCCATTCCAATCCGAATCAGGTCTTTTACAATATCCAACTCATACAAATATGGCTTCATATATTAATACAGGATATATCATTACAATTAAGAACTCGGCTTTCGCCTATTTAATAACATGTTCCTAAGATCAACAATTATATTAACAACTATTTAAATGCTTTCATTTATACATGACAATTAGTTTTCAGTGTTAAATATATCTCAGTGAATATAAATACAGTACATTTCACCCATATTTTATATATTGAGGCTATTGACAATATTAATATTATTATATTATATTATATAAATATTATATTCGAAATATTATTGTCAACTATAATTATTATAATCATAATTATAATTATAATTACAACCATAATTACAATTATAATTATAATTACAATCACAACCACAACCATCACAATCATTAAAATGCACAGTGATTTTTTACACCCATTTAAAAAATTATATATCATAATCTAAATGCAGTTACCAAATAGGATAATTATTAAAAAGCACAGTGGTATTTTACATACATTTTATAACTATTATACTGTGCAGTAAGTTTTTAGAATAATTTTTTGAATAGGCATTAAATATTAATATATGTTTAATATGAATTTTGACAATTTAGATGTTGTCTGCGAATACTTCTAGCCCTCCGCCATCCGAGGGAAGTAAAAAGAAGACATGCAACTCTGTACGGCCCCGGAATACTTACAAACCGGGCATATGTATTTTCGAGAGGACAACTCAGGGTGGATGTAGTCGCAAAGGTATATGTAAAGATTCACCTTCGACATAAGCAATGCGATTATTACGACACCAATATTTACAAAATGTGGATTTATCAAACCTTGCAAAGTCTGCTTTTATACGTAAACGAAGAGTGCGTATAAACATAGTTTTTATACATATATGCGACACCTTAAGAAATTCATGTTTTGCTTGATTGCGCAAAGTCCAAATACAATATTTTACCAGATTAATTAACAGCATTAACAATTCGTTATAACGAGAGACAGTATGTGGTTTGAAAATGTTGAATAAAATAGCATTAAGAGAAATTTTTACTTGACAACCTGTTAATTCTAAAAGTACAGATGAGGCGAAGGACCACAGGCCTTGTAAAACGGAACACTCATAGAACAAATGTGTTAGTGATTCAGTAGACAACTTACATAGATAACATTTCGAATTTCTAGTAATGTTAAACTTGTACAAGTAACTTTGTGTAGGTAAAATTTGGTGGGCGATACGCCATGCAAGATCCCTGTACTTTGGGTCTACAAAATGGCATTGTACCCATTTCCAGGTCTCAGTAAAGTTAATTGTTGGATGTATTTTCAACACTCTAGCTGGAATACAGCGTGACTCCAACATGTTATGATATATAAATTTAGTTGTTACAGTCTGTCGCTCCATAAAATTGGGCACTCTTTTTACAAATTCACGAAATAATTTAAGCGCTTTTACATAATACAAGGGTATGCGCTCCGAATGAGGGATAAGAAGGCTTGCAAATGAGGGAACATACTTCCTCAGATGCAAGCCAATCCAGTAAACAGCCAAATATTTCCATTTGGCTTTATTGCCTTTAATAAGTTGTAAAACTTGTTTAATCATAAGCGACTGTAGTTTTGTCTCAATATCAACAACATTCAACCCCCCCTTCCGGTAATCATTTATTAATGCCTCTCTTTTAATAGCTTCTGGTTTTCCCATCCATAGAAAGGTGAAAATTAGCTTATTTAGTTTTCGTTTTACTTTCTCAGGCATCAGTATTAGATTACCAACATACCATATTGAGCTGCAAAGAACAACATTCAAAATAGTACTGCGACCTCTAAATGACAGATCCCTACTGCTATACAAATGTACACATTTCTCAAGTTTTACAACAATTCTATCCCAGTTTATTACATCACATTCATTAGTGCCCAGATATACCCCATAAAATTTGTTACATTTACTCGTCCAGTTCAAACCGGCTGGTTGATCTGGACGACCCCTCCACTTACCCAACCACATCCCGAATGTTTTCTGTTTATTTAATTTTGCCCCGGAAACAAGTCCAAACAGTTCAACCAGCATTAAAATTTTCCTAACCGATTTTTCGTCTGAAATAAAAAGATTCGTATCATCAGCATATTGACAAATTTTACATTCTTCCGGCGAACCAGGTAAAGAAATTCCTTTAATCATCTGATCATTTCTGATTCTATGGGCGAGAGGCTCCATAGTTAATATATAAAGAAGTGGACTCAAACTACAACCTTGGCGTACACTACATTGCACAGGGAACTCTCTAGAAACAAAGCCATTTACCAATACACTTGAATAGATGTCATTATATAATAGTTTAACAAGAGATATAAATTGTGGACCAAAGCCGAAACCATGTAAAACTTTAAACAAATAGTCATGCGACACTCTATCAAAGGCTTTCGATTGATCTAACGAAATTATTGCAGCCGGCATATTTTTATCATTCACATATTCAATTAAATTCCTAATTAAATGTACATTATCTTGAATCGTGCGACCCGGCACAGAGCAGGTTTGGTCCGGGTGCACGATTTCATCCAGTACATTTCTTAACCTTAAAGATAATACTTTTGACAATATTTTGTAGTCACAGTTTAATAAGGATATTGGGCGCCAATTAGACAATAGGTCGGCTTTACTTTTATCTTTACAAATTAAAGTTATAAAACATTGTCTTTGAGATATGGGAAGTGTCCCTTCCACCCAAACCCTGTTTATCAGTTTAACAAAAGACTGACCAATAAAGGGAAATGCAAAGGAATAGAATTCTTTCGGCAGACCATCTGGACCAGGAGATTTATAATTCTCCATTAGTTTAATGGCCTGTCTACATTCTTCAATAGTAATTACGCCTTCACATTCATCACAACTCTCTTCACTTAATGTTGGTAAATCGTGAAGAAAATACTCATCTAATGAGTTATCGACAACTTTTTTACTATACAGAGTCTCATAAAATTTTGAACACTCCTCCTTTATTTCATCAATAGAGGTAATAACTTCTCCCTTATCTGTTTTTAAATTTTTAATACATTTATCAGTGGCTAATTTCTTTTCCTTTTGTAAAAAGAATCTAGTAGGTTTTTCATTATTCTCTAAATATGTAGCCTTAGATCTTATTTTGGCACCTTCTAGAAACTTTTCATTTAAATTATCAACCACACTTTGCGCCTGTTTGATTTTATTTTTCATTTCCACACATGTCCCCCCATCTCTTTCATTTAGTCTAATTAAATGCATTAAATCCCTTTTGGCTTCCTTGAATTCTTCATGATGGACAAATGATATTCTCATAGAATGGGACATAATTAAATTTCGAAAATGCATTTTACAATCCTCCCACCACTCTGCATTCTGGTCAGAGACCGAATCTAAACATTCCCACAAGATCCTAAAATCTTCCTGAAAATGCACATCTTTTAGAATTTTACTATTACATTTCCAGTAACCTGGACCAGTTTCCGTATCACCTAAACACATATTCATTTTTACAATATAATGATCTGAAATAGACTTATTCACAGGTTCATGCATTACAGAGCATACATTATTTAATAGAGATTCAGACAGGTAAAATCGGTCTAAACGACAACTTATTGTATTTAATGAATTTTGCCAAGAATATTCTTTTTTGTCAGGATATAAATTCCGAAATGCATCAAACAACCGATGGTTTTCACATACATTAATTAAATTTTCGCTTCCCAATTCGCCATACAAATCACTCCCCCCACATTTATCGATATTAACATCGATTACACAATTAAAATCACCTCCTAAAATTGTAGGACAATTCCCTTGTAGATAACGATTAAGGGATTTAAAGAAAACCTTACGCTCCCTAGGTATAACAGGAGCATAAACATTCACCAATTTCAACTTTTTATTATTGATTTTAACTACTAAATATATTAATCGCCCCTCACTATCCCTTTCCATAGACATCATTTCGAAATTTAGACCCGGTCTAACCCAAATCCCTACCCCCTTTGAACGATTAGTGCCAAAAGACCAAAATAATTTACCCCCAAAATGCCGATTAAATGTTTTAGCACATTTTAGAGAATAACAATGGGTTTCCTGCAGGAAACATATATCAACTTTATTATACTGTAAACATTGCAATAGTAAGTCACGTTTCTGTAAATCTCCCAATCCCCGACAATTCAAACTACAGAAACGTAAATTAGCCATGACATTAGTTATACATTATACACAGCAGTAAAAACAGTAAACAACACGTCAACAGTCAACAGTACCCTATTCCTCTTCCCCCCCTGGTCTGACGTCCGCGCCGCATTTCTTTTTAAATGCGCCGGACGTCGCCTCGGTGTTCTCATCTACCACCGGCGATTTCCCAGTAGGAAGGGGAATCGCCGATGGCACAGGAGAAACACTGTTGTCCCTCTGACCAACCTCCCTTTTTCTCTTTCTTCGGACTTCCGTCCACTGCGGGATGTCCTCGCCGCCGGAAGACTCTCCCTCTGACATCGCGTCAGACGAAACGTCCGCCCACGACACCCGCAGTGGCTGGAAGTCAGACACACCCAGCGTTACACGCACTCCAACCTCCTCCTTCTTCTCCGCCCTCTCCTTATCTGCCTCCACCTTCCTCGCCACCTCTTCCTTCCTCTCCTTATCTACCCTCTGTAATTCCCTCGCTGCCGCTATCCATACCTTCTTCCCCTTCTTACCCCTAGGCTTCCTGCCCACACCTTTCTTCACCGGCGCCACCGGCTGCTCAGCCGACACAACAGCCGATTGAACAGCCGCTGGCGCACCTCCCTCCGGCGACGCTAGCTGCGCCGCCGCTCTTCCGGCCGCTGTCGCACTAACCTCGTCACCTCCCTCCGACACTTCTTTTACAATCCCTTCCCCCTCACCCTCACCCTCACCCTTACCCTCTGTCACTACCTCCATCTCCTCCTCCTCCTCCTCTATATTTACAGCCGATTCCGCCACTGTTGCTCTCGTCACCTCCCGCAGCGCACTGGCATAAGAACCAGCTGCCGCGCACGTCTCTGACAAGTGGCCATATCGACTACAGTGTCGGCAGAAAGGCGTCGAACATTCTCGACGATAATGTCCTTCCTGCCGGCACCGTAGGCAAAGTGGCTGTCTGCCAGCTATTGTGACAAGGAGTTCTGACTTGTCATTCTCATGAATCAAAGGTATAATGTGCGGAATATCTTGCTTCCGCCCGGACATCACCACCGACCGAACTCCCGTCCTCACACCCTCAAACCCCTTACTCGCACACTTCTCAAAACTTATTGCATGCACTTTCCCATATTTTGAGAGAAAATCAGTAATTACCTCATTGGGCAGGTATGGTGGCGCCCAATGAATTCTAACTTTAAATTGATCACGGTCCGCTGACCTCACCCTGAAAACAAACTTATCCTTAACTAATAACTGACCTGCCGCGAGCAGCAGGTCCTTCGCCTCATCACTACAACAACAAAGGAACCACTCGTTGTTTTTACTCAAAGGCCCAAAACTTAATACATTCTCTTTAACACATCCACCAAAAATCAACTCCAAACCAGCACAGAAGTCCTCCCGAAAATACATACGGCCCTCCATCGGACCGTACAGAATCACGCATCTCTTCTTTAAACACTTCCACTCGCACGACGAAGGGCGCTTCCCAGCCAACGTCGCCATCTTCAAAACTACAACAGACGCTACAATCTTTCAAGCACCGGTTCGCTGCTTTCAAGTAGCATACAAAAAGGTAACCTGGAAAAGATAAAGGAAACACAACTACACTTTCTTATTAGCCATTCTCTCTTCATATACATCACAAATATGCATATAACAGTAAATTAAATAAATAAATAAATATAAAACAAAATCATGCTTTATTACATAGATACAAATGAGGAAAGCTGTTGAATCTGCGAATGTGTACACCAGTAGTGTTTATATTGCAAACAACATAACACCAGCAGGAATTGAACCTGCTACACGTCACATCTATATATTATAGTAGTAGATATTATGATAGATATTAAGTACACTTTGATCTTAGCCAAAAGGCCGAGAAGCGATGCCGGCACGTGGCACGAATTTGCGACGGCAGTTTCTAGTTTCCGTAGAATTTAAAGTTTCTGAAATATACATTCAAGATGGCCGACGTGGGTGAAGAAACAAATCGAGTCATAATGAGCACCACTGTCGACATCTTCAATCATTGCGAATCGACGGAAAGGTGTTTTGGAGCACAATTTCCATATAGACACACGCATGTCAGGCTATCGCCGCACAAAAGCGCACATTTAAACACTCCTGTACAATATCAATGACAAGTCCCATGCAATGCAAATGCAACACAGCCGGCGCATGCAGATAGTAGAAGATCGAAACTCACCACAGAGCGCAGCGTTTCGTCGAATGCGTGCGTGCGTCCGTCAGGCGCCGCATATTGAAGACGCGTGGCCGGCCGGCCGGCCGGCCGCGTCACTGTATTGTATCACGTCACGTTAGTGGCTACTCCAATCGTAGTATATTGCCAATTGCCAAGGCTGTAAAGCAAACAATAGAACTGTTACAACTGTCTGTCTCCAACAAGCAAGCGCGAAGCCATTCAACGAACGAAGCAGCGAAGCGCTTAAGTCGGTTCCAAGCGAAGCCAAGCGAAGCGACAAACGCAGCGAGCAATCAAAAAGGACAGACAGCGTATGAATTAATTTTTTTCATTGATATCTCCCTGTTGGGAGTGGGCCGATCCCGGAGGTACTGCAATACCGGGCCAACCCGTGGAGAAGTCGGAGCAAGCTCCTGCATCTTCTCCCAGTTCCAAAAATCAGTTTAATATCGAAGTTCCCCAGTGGGGAACGTATCAGATATTAAGCTGATAAGAACAGATACTTTTTTTTTTTTTTTTTCTCTTTCAATATTTTATTCGCATTAAAGTACAGATGTATATACAGTAGAAAAATTGTACAATAATACCATAAAACATTTTTGGTATATTATTATCATAATATACCTATATATGTACAACAAGCATTAGCTCTACACATTTCTACACCGATACCGTGTTTTTAGAAATTTTCAGTTTCACTTTCACTTTCGTTTTTTTTTTTGAAAAACGAAAGTGAAAGTGAAAGTTACGGCGACTATAATATGTTACTTTCGTTTTGTTACTGAAAGCGAAAGTGAAAGTGAAGTTCACTATACTATATTACTTTCATTATATTACTATTTGTTAAGAACATTTAATATATAACCGTATTCCTTTATATTATCAATATGTGATATATACTTGAAAGTGAAAGTGATATTCACTATAATATTTTACTTTCGTTGTATTGCTATTTGGTCAAAACATTTAAAATATAATCAAATTTGCTGTACCTATCGATTAATGACCTGCATCTGTTAAAAGTGAAAGTGGTGTTTACTATAATATATTACTTTCATTATATTACTAGTTGTTCAAAACATTTAATTTGTCACCTGATAATTTTTCCTATCGACAAAGACATATATCTGTTGTGAACGGTTGTTTTTGAATAATGTCGTAGCATAATTTTGAAGTATCTCAGTACAAAATCTTAGCACAGCATATCATATATCCAACATTTCTTAATCTTGCATAACTTCTTTCTCTTTCAAATCTGTAACTGATGCCTGTGAAGTAGACTGTGACGACCATATTGGTATCTCACGGGCTTTTACGCCGCACCTGTGTCAAAGTGTGACACATGTGTGTACAGAGCCCCCAAGGGGGGTTCTGCCACACATGCGCAAACACGATGACATCAAACTGAAAGTGAATAATCTCACTATAGAGATAAGTCTTGGCAAAAGTAGATGTGTGCCAAGTGATGTGCATAGGTAAATAAAGCCTAGCGGCGTTCACCCATACTTGTCTCATCACAATGGCAAGATACTGTATATGTATATATGCAAATATATGCAGAAAATAATGGATAAGTCCTACTGTGCAAGAAATTGATCAAAGATTAGAGATATACATCTAAATATACACATTCGTTGAAAGGTATTCACCCTAGCTCACACACATGATCACATTTTTTTATGATCATATATATAAACTCACCTGCTCACACCCACGGACGTGTATATATAGATGTATTAAATGAAAATATTTAAACTTATTATAATAATTATAATAATTACGTACGTAAACAACAAATAGTATGTATTAAAAACAGAAATTAATTTTAAACCTAGATAGTTAACGTCTAGATATTATAAATTGTACGTAAACAACAAATATTATGTACTAATAATATAAAATAATATACCCAATATAGAAAGACAAAGTCTAACTATTATAAATTATACATAAACAACAAATATATCAAGCACTAATAACATAAATTAATATACACAATTTAAAAGACAAATTCTAAATATTTCAAACTATACGTAAACAATAAATATTGTGCATTAATAATATTATTAATTAATAAAAAAATTAATATCATAAATAAAGTGTCCACATATATACACAGTAATAATAATAAAATGTCACTGCAAATGTTCTTGTAGTACTCATAATGTCCATTATATGTAGAAAGTCAATGTTCAGAATGTATATCTGTATTTCTGTATTAATGTCGGATCACGTAAACCGTCCTTGTTGTTTAATATACATGCAATGTCAATGTTTATTATATACAGTGCCATTTCCGTTGGCCGAATCCAGGTTAACGTTTTATTGGATATGATCGGTTCGCGCAAACCGCGCGCGCGGCCCGCGTCATAGACTTCGAACATCAAAGGCGGCGCCGCGCCGCGCCGCCCGTCAACGGTTCCAGCGTTTATTTATTCGGCGTTTTTGTAAACAGGTGGCGAACGGGAACGATCCCGCTATTGTTGTCAGTCCTTTTAACAATGTTCAGCACGGCCTTACATGCTCTTTATCTGGGCAAACGACCGTGCCCGAGGATACCGCTCCGTCGCCACTACAACACTCACACTATTCATGTCAACAAAAGCCCGACCCATTCCAATCCGAATCAGGTCTTTTACAATATCCAACTCATACAAATATGGCTTCATATATTAATACAGGATATATCATTACAATTAAGAACTCGGCTTTCGCCTATTTAATAACATGTTCCTAAGATCAACAATTATATTAACAACTATTTAAATGCTTTCATTTATACATGACAATTAGTTTTCAGTGTTAAATATATCTCAGTGAATATAAATACAGTACATTTCACCCATATTTTATATATTGAGGCTATTGACAATATTAATATTATTATATTATATTATATAAATATTATATTCGAAATATTAGTGTCAACTATAATTATTATAATCATAATTATAATTATAATTACAACCATAATTACAATTATAATTATAATTACAATCACAACCACAACCATCACAATCATTAAAATGCACAGTGATTTTTTACACCCATTTAAAAAATTATATATCATAATCTAAATGCAGTTACCAAATAGGATAATTATTAAAATGCACAGTGGTATTTTACATACATTTTATAACTATTATACTGTGCAGTAAGTTTTTAGAATAATTTTTTGAATAGGCATTAAATATTAATATATGTTTAATATGAATTTTGACAATTTAGATGTTGTCTGCGAATACTTCTAGCCCTCCGCCATCCGAGGGAAGTAAAAAGAAGACATGCAACTCTGTACGGCCCCGGAATACTTACAAACCGGGCATATGTATTTTCGAGAGGACAACTCAGGGTGGATGTAGTCGCAAAGGTATATGTAAAGATTCACCTTCGACATAAGCAATGCGATTATTACGACACCAATATTTACCAAATGTGGATTTATCAAACCTTGCAAAGTCTGCTTTTATACGTAAACGAAGAGTGCGTATAAACATAGTTTTTATACATATATGCGACACCTTAAGAAATTCATGTTTTGCTTGATTGCGCAAAGTCCAAATACAATATTTTACCAGATTAATTAACAGCATTAACAATTCGTTATAACGAGAGACAGTATGTGGTTTGAAAATGTTGAATAAAATAGCATTAAGAGAAATTTTTACTTGACAACCTGTTAATTCTAAAAGTACAGATGAGGCGAAGGACCACAGGCCTTGTAAAACGGAACACTCATAGAACAAATGTGTTAGTGATTCAGTAGACAACTTACATAGATAACATTTCGAATTTCTAGTAATGTTAAACTTGTACAAGTAACTTTGTGTAGGTAAAATTTGGTGGGCGATACGCCATGCAAGATCCCTGTACTTTGGGTCTACAAAATGGCATTGTACCCATTTCCAGGTCTCAGTAAAGTTAATTGTTGGATGTATTTTCAACACTCTAGCTGGAATACAGCGTGACTCCAACATGTTATGATATATAAATTTAGTTGTTACAGTCTGTCGCTCCATAAAATTGGGCACTCTTTTTACAAATTCACGAAATAATTTAAGCGCTTTTACATAATACAAGGGTATGCGCTCCGAATGAGGGATAAGAAGGCTTGCAAATGAGGGAACATACTTCCTCAGATGCAAGCCAATCCAGTAAACAGCCAAATATTTCCATTTGGCTTTATTGCCTTTAATAAGTTGTAAAACTTGTTTAATCATAAGCGACTGTAGTTTTGTCTCAATATCAACAACATTCAACCCCCCCTTCCGGTAATCATTTATTAATGCCTCTCTTTTAATAGCTTCTGGTTTTCCCATCCATAGAAAGGTGAAAATTAGCTTATTTAGTTTTCGTTTTACTTTCTCAGGCATCAGTATTAGATTACCAACATACCATATTGAGCTGCAAAGAACAACATTCAAAATAGTACTGCGACCTCTAAATGACAGATCCCTACTGCTATACAAATTTACACATTTCTCAAGTTTTACAACAATTCTATCCCAGTTTATTACATCACATTCATTAGTGCCCAGATATACCCCATAAAATTTGTTACATTTACTCGTCCAGTTCAAACCGGCTGGTTGATCTGGACGACCCCTCCACTTACCCAACCACATCCCGAATGTTTTCTGTTTATTTAATTTCGCCCCGGAAACAAGTCCAAACAGTTCAACCAGCATTAAAATTTTCCTAACCGATTTTTCATCTGAAATAAAAAGATTCGTATCATCAGCATATTGACAAATTTTACATTCTTCCGGCGAACCAGGTAAAGAAATTCCTTTAATCATCTGATCATTTCTGATTCTATGGGCGAGAGGCTCCATAGTTAATATATAAAGAAGTGGACTCAAACTACAACCTTGGCGTACACTACATTGCACAGGGAACTCTCTAGAAACAAAGCCATTTACCAATACACTTGAATAGATGTCATTATATAATAGTTTAACAAGAGATATAAATTGTGGACCAAAGCCGAAACCATGTAAAACTTTAAACAAATAGTCATGCGACACTCTATCAAAGGCTTTCGATTGATCTAACGAAATTATTGCAGCCGGCATATTTTTATCATTCACATATTCAATTAAATTCCTAATTAAATGTACATTATCTTGAATCGTGCGACCCGGCACAGAGCATGTTTGGTCCGGGTGCACGATTTCATCCAGTACATTTCTTAACCTTAAAGATAATACTTTTGACAATATTTTGTAGTCACAGTTTAATAAGGATATTGGGCGCCAATTAGACAATAGGTCGGCTTTACTTTTATCTTTACAAATTAAGGTTATAAAACATTGTCTTTGAGATATGGGAAGTGTCCCTTCCACCCAAACCCTGTTTATAAGTTTAACAAAAGACTGACCAATAAAGGGAAATGCAAAGGAATAGAATTCTTTCGGCAGACCATCTGGACCAGGAGATTTATAATTCTCCATTAGTTTAATGGCCTGTCTACATTCTTCAATAGTAATTACGCCTTCACATTCATCACAACTCTCTTCACTTAATGTTGGTAAATCGTGAAGAAAATACTCATCTAATGAGTTATCGACAACTTTTTTACTATACAGAGTCTCATAAAATTTTGAACACTCCTCCTTTATTTCATCAATAGAGGTAATAACTTCTCCCTTATCTGTTTTTAAATTTTTAATACATTTATCAGTGGCTAATTTCTTTTCCTTTTGTAAAAAGAATCTAGTAGGTTTTTCATTATTCTCTAAATATGTAGCCTTAGATCTTATTTTGGCACCTTCTAGAAACTTTTCATTTAAATTATCAACCACACTTTGCGCCTGTTTGATTTTATTTTTCATTTCCACACATGTCCCCCCATCCCTTTCATTTAATCTAATTAAATGCATTAAATCCCTTTTGGCTTCCTTGAATTCTTCATGATGGACAAATGATATTCTCATAGAATGGGACATAATTAAATTTCGAAAATGCATTTTACAATCCTCCCACCACTCTGCATTCTGGTCAGAGACCGAATCTAAACATTCCCACAAGATCCTAAAATCTTCCTGAAAATGCACATCTTTTAGAATTTTACTATTACATTTCCAGTAACCGGGACCAGTTTCCGTATCACCTAAACACATATTCATTTTTACAATATAATGATCTGAAATAGACTTATTCACAGGTTCATGCATTACAGAGCATACATTATTTAATAGAGATTCAGACAGGTAAAATCGGTCTAAACGACAACTTATTGTATTTAATGAATTTTGCCAAGAATATTCTTTTTTGTCAGGATATAAATTCCGAAATGCATCAAACAACCGATGGTTTTCACATACATTAATTAAATTTTCGCTTCCCAATTCGCCATACAAATCACTCCCCCCACATTTATCGATATTAACATCGATTACACAATTAAAATCACCTCCTAAAATTGTAGGACAATTCCCTTGTAGATAACGATTAAGGGATTTAAAGAAAACCTTACGCTCCCTAGGTATAACAGGAGCATAAACATTCACCAATTTCAACTTTTTATTATTGATTTTAACTACTAAATATATTAATCGCCCCTCACTATCCCTTTCCATAGACATCATTTCGAAATTTAGACCCGGTCTAACCCAAATCCCTACCCCCTTTGAACGATTAGTGCCAAAAGACCAAAATAATTTACCCCCAAAATGCCGATTAAATGTTTTAGCACATTTTAGAGAATAACAATGGGTTTCCTGCAGGAAACATATATCAACTTTATTATACTGTAAACATTGCAATAGTAAGTCACGTTTCTGTAAATCTCCCAATCCCCGACAATTCAAACTACAGAAACGTAAATTAGCCATGACATTAGTTATACATTATACACAGCAGTAAAAACAGTAAACAACACGTCAACAGTCAACAGTACCCTATTCCTCTTCCCCCCCTGGTCTGACGTCCGCGCCGCATTTCTTTTTAAATGCGCCGGACGTCGCCTCGGTGTTCTCATCTACCACCGGCGATTTCCCAGTAGGAAGGGGAATCGCCGATGGCACAGGAGAAACACTGTTGTCCCTCTGACCAACCTCCCTTTTTCTCTTTCTTCGGACTTCCGTCCACTGCGGGATGTCCTCGCCGCCGGAAGACTCTCCCTCTGACATCGCGTCAGACGAAACGTCCGCCCACGACACCCGCAGTGGCTGGAAGTCAGACACACCCAGCGTTACACGCACTCCAACCTCCTCCTTCTTCTCCGCCCTCTCCTTATCTGCCTCCACCTTCCTCGCCACCTCTTCCTTCCTCTCCTTATCTACCCTCTGTAATTCCCTCGCTGCCGCTATCCATACCTTCTTCCCCTTCTTACCCCTAGGCTTCCTGCCCACACCTTTCTTCACCGGCGCCACCGGCTGCTCAGCCGACACAACAGCCGATTGAACAGCCGCTGGCGCACCTCCCTCCGGCGACGCTAGCTGCGCCGCCGCTCTTCCGGCCGCTGTCGCACTAACCTCGTCACCTCCCTCCGACACTTCTTTTACAATCCCTTCCCCCTCACCCTCACCCTCACCCTTACCCTCTGTCACTACCTCCATCTCCTCCTCCTCCTCCTCTATATTTACAGCCGATTCCGCCACTGTTGCTCTCGTCACCTCCCGCAGCGCACTGGCATAAGAACCAGCTGCCGCGCACGTCTCTGACAAGTGGCCATATCGACTACAGTGTCGGCAGAAAGGCGTCGAACATTCTCGACGATAATGTCCTTCCTGCCGGCACCGTAGGCAAAGTGGCTGTCTGCCAGCTATTGTGACAAGGAGTTCTGACTTGTCATTCTCATGAATCAAAGGTATAATGTGCGGAATATCTTGCTTCCGCCCGGACATCACCACCGACCGAACTCCCGTCCTCACACCCTCAAACCCCTTACTCGCACACTTCTCAAAACTTATTGCATGCACTTTCCCATATTTTGAGAGAAAATCAGTAATTACCTCATTGGGCAGGTATGGTGGCGCCCAATGAATTCTAACTTTAAATTGATCACGGTCCGCTGACCTCACCCTGAAAACAAACTTATCCTTAACTAATAACTGACCTGCCGCGAGCAGCAGGTCCTTCGCCTCATCACTACAACAACAAAGGAACCACTCGTTGTTTTTACTCAAAGGCCCAAAACTTAATACATTCTCTTTAACACATCCACCAAAAATCAACTCCAAACCAGCACAGAAGTCCTCCCGAAAATACATACGGCCCTCCATCGGACCGTACAGAATTACGCATCTCTTCTTTAAACACTTCCACTCGCACGACGAAGGGCGCTTCCCAGCCAACGTCGCCATCTTCAAAACTACAACAGACGCTACAATGTTTCAAGCACCGGTTCGCTGCTTTCAAGTAGCATACAAAAAGGTAACCTGGAAAAGATAAAGGAAACACAACTACACTTTCTTATTAGCCATTCTCTCTTCATATACATCACAAATATGCATATAACAGTAAATTAAATAAATAAATAAATATAAAACAAAATCATGCTTTATTACATAGATACAAATGAGGAAAGCTGTTGAATCTGCGAATGTGTACACCAGTAGTGTTTATATTGCAAACAACATAACACCAGCAGGAATTGAACCTGCTACACGTCACATCTATATATTATAGTAGTAGATATTATGATAGATATTAAGTACACTTTGATCTTAGCCAAAAGGCCGAGAAGCGATGCCGGCACGTGGCACGAATTTGCGACGGCAGTTTCTAGTTTCCGTAGAATTTAAAGTTTCTGAAATATACATTCAAGATGGCCGACGTGGGTGAAGAAACAAATCGAGTCATAATGAGCACCACTGTCGACATCTTCAATCATTGCGAATCGACGGAAAGGTGTTTTGGAGCACAATTTCCATATAGACACACGCATGTCAGGCTATCGCCGCACAAAAGCGCACATTTAAACACTCCTGTACAATATCAATGACAAGTCCCATGCAATGCAAATGCAACACAGCCGGCGCATGCAGATAGTAGAAGATCGAAACTCACCACAGAGCGCAGCGTTTCGTGGAATGCGTGCGTGCGTCCGTCAGGCGCCGCATATTGAAGACGCGTGGCCGGCCGGCCGGCCGGCCGGCCGGCCGGCCGGCCGCGTCACTGTATTGTATCACGTCACGTTAGTGGCTACTCCAATCGTAGTATATTGCCAATTGCCAAGGCTGTAAAGCAAACAATAGAACTGTTACAACTGTCTGTCTCCAACAAGCAAGCGCGAAGCCATTCAACGAACGAAGCAGCGAAGCGCTTAAGTCGGTTCCAAGCGAAGCCAAGCGAAGCGACAAACGCAGCGAGCAATCAAAAAGGACAGCCAGCGTATGAATTAATTTTTTTCATTGATATCTCCCTGTTGGGAGTGGGCCGATCCCGGAGGTACTGCAATACCGGGCCAACCCGTGGAGAAGTCGGAGCAAGCTCCTGCATCTTCTCCCAGTTCCAAAAATCAGTTTAATATCGAAGTTCCCCAGTGGGGAACGTATCAGATATTAAGCTGATAAGAACAGATACTTTTTTTTTCTCTTTCAATATTTTATTCGCATTAAAGTACAGATGTATATACAGTAGAAAAATTGTACAATAATACCATAAAACATTTTTGGTATATTATTATCATAATATACCTATATATGTACAACAAGCATTAGCTCTACACATTTCTACACCGATACCGTGTTTTTAGAAATTTTCAGTTTCACTTTCACTTTCGGTTTTTTTTTTTGAAAAACGAAAGTGAAAGTGAAAGTTACGGCGACTATAATATGTTACTTTCGTTTTGTTACTGAAAGCGAAAGCGAAAGTGAAGTTCACTATACTATATTACTTTCATTATATTACTATTTGTTAAGAACATTTAATATATAACCGTATTCCTTTATATTATCAATATGTGATATATACTTGAAAGTGAAAGTGATATTCACTATAATATTTTACTTTCGTTGTATTGCTATTTGGTCAAAACATTTAAAATATAATCAAATTTGCTGTACCTATCGATTAATGACCTGCATCTGTTAAAAGTGAAAGTGGTGTTTACTATAATATATTACTTTCATTATATTACTAGTTGTTCAAAACATTTAATTTGTCACCTGATAATTTTTCCTATCGACAAAGACATATATCTGTTGTGAACGGTTGTTTTTGAATAATGTCGTAGCATAATTTTGAAGTATCTCAGTACAAAATCTTAGCACAGCATATCATATATCCAACATTTCTTAATCTTGCATAACTTCTTTCTCTTTCAAATCTGTAACTGATGCCTGTGAAGTAGACTGTGACGACCATATTGGTATCTCACGGGCTTTTACGCCGCACCTGTGTCAAAGTGTGACACGTGTGTACAGAGCCCCCAAGGGGGGTTCTGCCACACATGCGCAAACACGATGACATCAAACTGAAAGTGAATAATCTCACTATAGAGATAAGTCTTGGCAAAAGTAGATGTGTGCCAAGTGATGTGCATAGGTAAATAAAGCCTAGCGGCGTTCACCCATACTTGTCTCATCACAATGGCAAGATACTGTATATGTATATATGCAAATATATGCAGAAAATAATGGATAAGTCCTACTGTGCAAGAAATTGATCAAAGATTAGAGATATACATCTAAATATACACATTCGTTGAAAGGTATTCACCCTAGCTCACACACATGATCACATTTTTTTATGATCATATATATAAACTCACCTGCTCACACCCACGGACGTGTATATATAGATGTATTAAATGAAAATATTTAAACTTATTATAATAATTATAATAATTACGTACGTAAACAACAAATAGTATGTATTAAAAACAGAAATTAATTTTAACAACCTAGATAGTTAACGTCTAGATATTATAAATTGTACGTAAACAACAAATATTATGTACTAATAATATAAAATAATATACCCAATATAGAAAGACAAAGTCTAACTATTATAAATTATACATAAACAACAAATATATCAAGCACTAATAACATAAATTAATATACACAATTTAAAAGACAAATTCTAAATATTTCAAACTATACGTAAACAATAAATATTGTGCATTAATAATATTATTAATTAATAAAAAAATTAATATCATAAATAAAGTGTCCACATATATACACAGTAATAATAATAAAATGTCACTGCAAATGTTCTTGTAGTACTCATAATGTCCATTATATGTAGAAAGTCAATGTTCAGAATGTATATCTGTATTTCTGTATTAATGTCGGATCACGTAAACCGTCCTTGTTGTTTAATATACATGCAATGTCAATGTTTATTATATACAGTGCCATTTCCGTTGGCCGAATCCAGGTTAACGTTTTATTGGATATGATCGGTTCGCGCAAACCGCGCGCGCGGCCCGCGTCATAGACTTCGAACATCAAAGGCGGCGCCGCGCCGCGCCGCCCGTCAACGGTTCCAGCGTTTATTTATTCGGCGTTTTTGTAAACAGGTGGCGAACGGGAACGATCCCGCTATTGTTGTCAGTCCTTTTAACAATGTTCAGCACGGCCTTACATGCTCTTTATCTGGGCAAACGACCGTGCCCGAGGATACCGCTCCGTCGCCACTACAACACTCACACTATTCATGTCAACAAAAGCCCGACCCATTCCAATCCGAATCAGGTCTTTTACAATATCCAACTCATACAAATATGGCTTCATATATTAATACAGGATATATCATTACAATTAAGAACTCGGCTTTCGCCTATTTAATAACATGTTCCTAAGATCAACAATTATATTAACAACTATTTAAATGCTTTCATTTATACATGACAATTAGTTTTCAGTGTTAAATATATCTCAGTGAATATAAATACAGTACATTTCACCCATATTTTATATATTGAGGCTATTGACAATATTGATATATTATATTATATTATATAAATATTATATTCGAAATATTATTGTCAACTATAATTATTATAATCATAATTACAATTATAATTACAACCACAATTACAATTATAATTATAACTACAATCACAACCACAACCATCACAATCATTAAAATGCACAGTGATTTTTTACACCCATTTCAAAAATTATATATCATAATCTAAATGCAGTTACCAAATAGGATAATTATTAAAATGCACAGTGGTATTTTACATACATTTTATAACTATTATACTGTGCAGTAAGTTTTTAGAATAATTTTTTGAATAGGCATTAAATATTAATATATGTTTAATATGAATTTTGACAATTTAGATGTTGTCTGCGAATACTTCTAGCCCTCCGCCATCCGAGGGAAGTAAAAAGAAGACATGCAACTCTGTACGGCCCCGGAATACTTACAAACCGGGCATATGTATTTTCGAGAGGACAACTCAGGGTGGATGTAGTCGCAAAGGTATATGTAAAGATTCACCTTCGACATAAGCAATGCGATTATTACGACACCAATATTTACAAAATGTGGATTTATCAAACCTTGCAAAGTCTGCTTTTATACGTAAACGAAGAGTGCGTATAAACATAGTTTTTATACATATATGCGACACCTTAAGAAATTCATGTTTTGCTTGATTGCGCAAAGTCCAAATACAATATTTTACCAGATTAATTAACAGCATTAACAATTCGTTATAACGAGAGACAGTATGTGGTTTGAAAATGTTGAATAAAATAGCATTAAGAGAAATTTTTACTTGACAACCTGTTAATTCTAAAAGTACAGATGAGGCGAAGGACCACAGGCCTTGTAAAACGGAACACTCATAGAACAAATGTGTTAGTGATTCAGTAGACAACTTACATAGATAACATTTCGAATTTCTAGTAATGTTAAACTTGTACAAGTAACTTTGTGTAGGTAAAATTTGGTGGGCGATACGCCATGCAAGATCCCTGTACTTTGGGTCTACAAAATGGCATTGTACCCATTTCCAGGTCTCAGTAAAGTTAATTGTTGGATGTATTTTCAACACTCTAGCTGGAATACAGCGTGACTCCAACATGTTATGATATATAAATTTAGTTGTTACAGTCTGTCGCTCCATAAAATTGGGCACTCTTTTTACAAATTCACGAAATAATTTAAGCGCTTTTACATAATACAAGGGTATGCGCTCCGAATGAGGGATAAGAAGGCTTGCAAATGAGGGAACATACTTCCTCAGATGCAAGCCAATCCAGTAAACAGCCAAATATTTCCATTTGGCTTTATTGCCTTTAATAAGTTGTAAAACTTGTTTAATCATAAGCGACTGTAGTTTTGTCTCAATATCAACAACATTCAACCCCCCCTTCCGGTAATCATTTATTAATGCCTCTCTTTTAATAGCTTCTGGTTTTCCCATCCATAGAAAGGTGAAAATTAGCTTATTTAGTTTTCGTTTTACTTTCTCAGGCATCAGTATTAGATTACCAACATACCATATTGAGCTGCAAAGAACAACATTCAAAATAGTACTGCGACCTCTAAATGACAGATCCCTACTGCTATACAAATTTACACATTTCTCAAGTTTTACAACAATTCTATCCCAGTTTATTACATCACATTCATTAGTGCCCAGATATACCCCATAAAATTTGTTACATTTACTCGTCCAGTTCAAACCGGCTGGTTGATCTGGACGACCCCTCCACTTACCCAACCACATCCCGAATGTTTTCTGTTTATTTAATTTTGCCCCGGAAACAAGTCCAAACAGTTCAACCAGCATTAAAATTTTCCTAACCGATTTTTCATCTGAAATAAAAAGATTCGTATCATCAGCATATTGACAAATTTTACATTCTTCCGGCGAACCAGGTAAAGAAATTCCTTTAATCATCTGATCATTTCTGATTCTATGGGCGAGAGGCTCCATAGATAATATATAAAGAAGTGGACTCAAACTACAACCTTGGCGTACACTACATTGCACAGGGAACTCTCTAGAAACAAAGCCATTTACCAATACACTTGAATAGATGTCATTATATAATAGTTTAACAAGAGATATAAATTGTGGACCAAAGCCGAAACCATGTAAAACTTTAAACAAATAGTCATGCGACACTCTATCAAAGGCTTTCGATTGATCTAACGAAATTATTGCAGCCGGCATATTTTTATCATTCACATATTCAATTAAATTCCTAATTAAATGTACATTATCTTGAATCGTGCGACCCGGCACAGAGCATGTTTGGTCCGGGTGCACGATTTCATCCAGTACATTTCTTAACCTTAAAGATAATACTTTTGACAATATTTTGTAGTCACAGTTTAATAAGGATATTGGGCGCCAATTAGACAATAGGTCGGCTTTACTTTTATCTTTACAAATTAAAGTTATAAAACATTGTCTTTGAGATATGGGAAGTGTCCCTTCCACCCAAACCCTGTTTATCAGTTTAACAAAAGACTGACCAATAAAGGGAAATGCAAAGGAATAGAATTCTTTCGGCAGACCATCTGGACCAGGAGATTTATAATTCTCCATTAGTTTAATGGCCTGTCTACATTCTTCAATAGTAATTACGCCTTCACATTCATCACAACTCTCTTCACTTAATGTTGGTAAATCGTGAAGAAAATACTCATCTAATGAGTTATCGACAACTTTTTTACTATACAGAGTCTCATAAAATTTTGAACACTCCTCCTTTATTTCATCAATAGAGGTAATAACTTCTCCCTTATCTGTTTTTAAATTTTTAATACATTTATCAGTGGCTAATTTCTTTTCCTTTTGTAAAAAGAATCTAGTAGGTTTTTCATTATTCTCTAAATATGTAGCCTTAGATCTTATTTTGGCACCTTCTAGAAACTTTTCATTTAAATTATCAACCACACTTTGCGCCTGTTTGATTTTATTTTTCATTTCCACACATGTCCCCCCATCCCTTTCATTTAGTCTAATTAAATGCATTAAATCCCTTTTGGCTTCCTTGAATTCTTCATGATGGACAAATGATATTCTCATAGAATGGGACATAATTAAATTTCGAAAATGCATTTTACAATCCTCCCACCACTCTGCATTCTGGTCAGAGACCGAATCTAAACATTCCCACAAGATCCTAAAATCTTCCTGAAAATGCACATCTTTTAAAATTTTACTATTACATTTCCAGTAACCTGGACCAGTTTCCGTATCACCTAAACACATATTCATTTTTACAATATAATGATCTGAAATAGACTTATTCACAGGTTCATGCATTACAGAGCATACATTATTTAATAGAGATTCAGACAGGTAAAATCGGTCTAAACGACAACTTATTGTACTTAATGAATTTTGCCAAGAATATTCTTTTTTGTCAGGATATAAATTCCGAAATGCATCAAACAAACGATGGTTTTCACATACATTAATTAAATTTTCGCTTCCCAATTCGCCATACAAATCACTCCCCCCACATTTATCGATATTAACATCGATTACACAATTAAAATCACCTCCTAAAATTGTAGGACAATTCCCTTGTAGATAACGATTAAGGGATTTAAAGAAAACCTTACGCTCCCTAGGTATAACAGGAGCATAAACATTCACCAATTTCAACTTTTTATTATTGATTTTAACTACTAAATATATTAATCGCCCCTCACTATCCCTTTCCATAGACATCATTTCGAAATTTAGACCCGGTCTAACCCAAATCCCTACCCCCTTTGAACGATTAGTGCCAAAAGACCAAAATAATTTACCCCCAAAATGCCGATTAAATGTTTTAGCACATTTTAGAGAATAACAATGGGTTTCCTGCAGGAAACATATATCAACTTTATTATACTGTAAACATTGCAATAGTAAGTCACGTTTCTGTAAATCTCCCAATCCCCGACAATTCAAACTACAGAAACGTAAATTAGCCATGACATTAGTTATACATTATACACAGCAGTAAAAACAGTAAACAACACGTCAACAGTCAACAGTACCCTATTCCTCTTCCCCCCCTGGTCTGACGTCCGCGCCGCATTTCTTTTTAAATGCGCCGGACGTCGCCTCGGTGTTCTCATCTACCACCGGCGATTTCCCAGTAGGAAGGGGAATCGCCGATGGCACAGGAGAAACACTGTTGTCCCTCTGACCAACCTCCCTTTTTCTCTTTCTTCGGACTTCCGTCCACTGCGGGATGTCCTCGCCGCCGGAAGACTCTCCCTCTGACATCGCGTCAGACGAAACGTCCGCCCACGACACCCGCAGTGGCTGGAAGTCAGACACACCCAGCGTTACACGCACTCCAACCTCCTCCTTCTTCTCCGCCCTCTCCTTATCTGCCTCCACCTTCCTCGCCACCTCTTCCTTCCTCTCCTTGTCTACCCTCTGTAATTCCCTCGCTGCCGCTATCCATACCTTCTTCCCCTTCTTACCCCTAGGCTTCCTGCCCACACCTTTCTTCACCGGCGCCACCGGCTGCTCAGCCGACACAACAGCCGATTGAACAGCCGCTGGCGCACCTCCCTCCGGCGACGCTAGCTGCGCCGCCGCTCTTCCGGCCGCTGTCGCACTAACCTCGTCACCTCCCTCCGACACTTCTTTTACAATCCCTTCCCCCTCACCCTCACCCTCACCCTTACCCTCTGTCCCTACCTCCTCCTCCTCCTCCTCTATATTTACAGCCGATTCCGCCACTGTTGCTCTCGTCACCTCCCGCAGCGCACTGGCATAAGAACCAGCTGCCGCGCACGTCTCTGACAAGTGGCCATATCGACTACAGTGTCGGCAGAAAGGCGTCGAACATTCTCGACGATAATGTCCTTCCTGCCGGCACCGTAGGCAAAGTGGCTGTCTGCCAGCTATTGTGACAAGGAGTTCTGACTTGTCATTCTCATGAATCAAAGGTATAATGTGCGGAATATCTTGCTTCCGCCCGGACATCACCACCGACCGAACTCCCGTCCTCACACCCTCAAACCCCTTACTCGCACACTTCTCAAAACTTATTGCATGCACTTTCCCATATTTTGAGAGAAAATCAGTAATTACCTCATTGGGCAGGTATGGTGGCGCCCAATGAATTCTAACTTTAAATTGATCACGGTCCGCTGACCTCACCCTGAAAACAAACTTATCCTTAACTAATAACTGACCTGCCGCGAGCAGCAGGTCCTTCGCCTCATCACTACAACAACAAAGGAACCACTCGTTGTTTTTACTCAAAGGCCCAAAACTTAATACATTCTCTTTAACACATCCACCAAAAATCAACTCCAAACCAGCACAGAAGTCCTCCCGAAAATACATACGGCCCTCCATCGGACCGTACAGAATTACGCATCTCTTCTTTAAACACTTCCACTCGCACGACGAAGGGCGCTTCCCAGCCAACGTCGCCATCTTCAAAACTACAACAGACGCTACAATCTTTCAAGCACCGGTTCGCTGCTTTCAAGTAGCATACAAAAAGGTAACCTGGAAAAGATAAAGGAAACACAACTACACTTTCTTATTAGCCATTCTCTCTTCATATACATCACAAATATGCATATAACAGTAAATTAAATAAATAAATAAATATAAAACAAAATCATGCTTTATTACATAGATACAAATGAGGAAAGCTGTTGAATCTGCGAATGTGTACACCAGTAGTGTTTATATTGCAAACAACATAACACCAGCAGGAATTGAACCTGCTACACGTCACATCTATATATTATAGTAGTAGATATTATGATAGATATTAAGTACACTTTGATCTTAGCCAAAAGGCCGAGAAGCGATGCCGGCACGTGGCACGAATTTGCGACGGCAGTTTCTAGTTTCCGTAGAATTTAAAGTTTCTGAAATATACATTCAAGATGGCCGACGTGGGTGAAGAAACAAATCGAGTCATAATGAGCACCACTGTCGACATCTTCAATCATTGCGAATCGACGGAAAGGTGTTTTGGAGCACAATTTCCATATAGACACACGCATGTCAGGCTATCGCCGCACAAAAGCGCACATTTAAACACTCCTGTACAATATCAATGACAAGTCCCATGCAATGCAAATGCAACACAGCCGGCGCATGCAGATAGTAGAAGATCGAAACTCACCACAGAGCGCAGCGTTTCGTGGAATGCGTGCGTGCGTCCGTCAGGCGCCGCATATTGAAGACGCGTGGCCGGCCGGCCGGCCGGCCGGCCGGCCGGCCGGCCGCGTCACTGTATTGTATCACGTCACGTTAGTGGCTACTCCAATCGTAGTATATTGCCAATTGCCAAGGCTGTAAAGCAAACAATAGAACTGTTACAACTGTCTGTCTCCAACAAGCAAGCGCGAAGCCATTCAACGAACGAAGCAGCGAAGCGCTTAAGTCGGTTCCAAGCGAAGCCAAGCGAAGCGACAAACGCAGCGAGCAATCAAAAAGGACAGCCAGCGTATGAATTAATTTTTTTCATTGATATCTCCCTGTTGGGAGTGGGCCGATCCCGGAGGTACTGCAATACCGGGCCAACCCGTGGAGAAGTCGGAGCAAGCTCCTGCATCTTCTCCCAGTTCCAAAAATCAGTTTAATATCGAAGTTCCCCAGTGGGGAACGTATCAGATATTAAGCTGATAAGAACAGATACTACACTTTGATCTTAGCCAAAAGGCCGAGAAGCGATGCCGGCACGTGGCACGAATTTGCGACGGCAGTTTCTAGTTTCCGTAGAATTTAAAGTTTCTGAAATATACATTCAAGATGGCCGACGTGGGTGAAGAAACAAATCGAGTCATAATGAGCACCACTGTCGACATCTTCAATCATTGCGAATCGACGGAAAGGTGTTTTGGAGCACAATTTCCATATAGACACACGCATGTCAGGCTATCGCCGCACAAAAGCGCACATTTAAACACTCCTGTACAATATCAATGACAAGTCCCATGCAATGCAAATGCAACACAGCCGGCGCATGCAGATAGTAGAAGATCGAAACTCACCACAGAGCGCAGCGTTTCGTGGAATGCGTGCGTGCGTCCGTCAGGCGCCGCATATTGAAGACGCGTGGCCGGCCGCGTCACTGTATTGTATCACGTCACGTTAGTGGCTACTCCAATCGTAGTATATTGCCAATTGCCAAGGCTGTAAAGCAAACAATAGAACTGTTACAACAGTCTGTCTCCAACAAGCAAGCGCGAAGCCATTCAACGAACGAAGCAGCGAAGCGCTTAAGTCGGTTCCAAGCGAAGCCAAGCGAAGCGACAAACGCAGCGAGCAATCAAAAAGGACAGACAGCGTATGAATTAATTTTTTTCATTGATATCTCCCTGTTGGGAGTGGGCCGATCCCGGAGGTACTGCAATACCGGGCCAACCCGTGGAGAAGTCGGAGCAAGCTCCTGCATCTTCTCCCAGTTCCAAAAATCAGTTTAATATCGAAGTTCCCCAGTGGGGAACGTATCAGTATTAAGCTGATAAGAACAGATACTTTTTTTTCTCTTTCAATATTTTATTCGCATTAAAGTACAGATGTATATACAGTAGAAAAATTGTACAATAATACCATAAAACATTTTTGGTATATTATTATCATAATATACCTATATATGTACAACAAGCATTAGCTCTACACATTTCTACACCGATATCGTGTTTTTAGAAATTTTCAGTTTCACTTTCACTTTCGGTTTTTTTTTTTTGAAAAACGAAAGTGAAAGTGAAAGTTACGGCGACTATAATATGTTACTTTCGTTTTACTACTGAAAGCGAAAGTGAAGTTCACTATACTATATTACTTTCATTATATTACTATTTGTTAAGAACATTTAATATATAACCGTATTCCTTTATATTATCAATATGTGATATATACTTGAAAGTGAAAGTGAAATTCACTATAATATTTTACTTTCGTTGTATTGCTATTTTGTCAAAACATTTAAATTATAATCAAATTTGCTGTACCTATCGATTAATGACCTGCATCTGTTAAAAGTGAAAGTGGTGTTTACTATAATATATTACTTTCATTATATTACTAGTTGTTCAAAACATTTAATTTGTCACCTGATAATTTTTCCTATCGACAAAGACATATATCTGTTGTGAACGGTTGTTTTTGAATAATGTCGTAGCATAATTTTGAAGTATCTCAGTACAAAATCTTAGCACAGCATATCATATATCCAAAATTTCTTAATCTTGCATAACTTCTTTCTCTTTCAAATCTGTAACTGATGCCTGTGAAGTAGACTGTGACGACCATATTGGTATCTCACGGGCTTTTACGCCGCACCTGTGTCAAAGTGTGACACATGTGTGTACAGAGCCCCCAAGGGGGGTTCTGCCACACATGCGCAAACACGATGACATCAAACTGAAAGTGAATAATCTCACTATAGAGATAAGTCTTGGCAAAAGTAGATGTGTGCCAAGTGATGTGCATAGGTAAATAAAGCCTAGCGGCGTTCACCCATACTTGTCTCATCACAATGGCAAGATACTGTATATGTATATATGCAAATATATGCAGAAAATAATGGATAAGTCCTACTGTGCAAGAAATTGATCAACGATTAGAGATATACATCTAAATATACACATTCGTTGAAAGGTATTCACCCTAGCTCACACACATGATCACATTTTTTTTATGATCATATATATAAACTCACCTGCTCACACCCACGGACGTGTATATATAGATGTATTAAATGAAAATATTTAAACTTATTATAATAGTTATAATAATTACGTACGTAAACAACAAATAGTATGTATTAAAAACAGAAATTAATTTTAACAACCTAGATAGTTAACGTCTAGATATTATAAATTGTACGTAAACAACAAATATTATGTACTAATAATATAAAATAATATACCCAATATAGAAAGACAAAGTCTAACTATTATAAATTATACATAAACAACAAATATATCAAGCACTAATAACATAAATTAATATACACAATTTAAAAGACAAATTCTAAATATTTCAAACTATACGTAAACAATAAATATTGTGCATTAATAATATTATTAATTAATAAAAAAATTAATATCATAAATAAAGTGTCCACATATATACACAGTAATAATAATAAAATGTCACTGCAAATGTTCTTGTAGTACTCATAATGTCCATTATATGTAGAAAGTCAATGTTCAGAATGTATATCTGTATTTCTGTATTAATGTCGGATCACGTAAACCGTCCTTGTTGTTTAATATACATGCAATGTCAATGTTTATTATATACAGTGCCATTTCCGTTGGCCGAATCCAGGTTAACGTTTTATTGGATATGATCGGTTCGCGCAAACCGCGCGCGCGGCCCGCGTCATAGACTTCGAACATCAAAGGCGGCGCCGCGCCGCGCCGCCCGTCAACGGTTCCAGCGTTTATTTATTCGGCGTTTTTGTAAACAGGTGGCGAACGGGAACGATCCCGCTATTGTTGTCAGTCCTTTTAACAATGTTCAGCACGGCCTTACATGCTCTTTATCTGGGCAAACGACCGTGCCCGAGGATACCGCTCCGTCGCCACTACAACACTCACACTATTCATGTCAACAAAAGCCCGACCCATTCCAATCCGAATCAGGTCTTTTACAATATCCAACTCATACAAATATGGCTTCATATATTAATACAGGATATATCATTACAATTAAGAACTCGGCTTTCGCCTATTTAATAACATGTTCCTAAGATCAACAATTATATTAACAACTATTTAAATGCTTTCATTTATACATGACAATTAGTTTTCAGTGTTAAATATATCTCAGTGAATATAAATACAGTACATTTCACCCATATTTTATATATTGAGGCTATTGACAATATTAATATATTATATTATATTATATAAATATTATATTCGAAATATTATTGTCAACTATAATTATTATAATCATAATTATAATTATAATTACAACCATAATTACAATTATAATTATAATTACAATCACAACCACAACCATCACAATCATTAAAATGCACAGTGATTTTTTACACCCATTTCAAAAATTATATATCATAATCTAAATGCAGTTACCAAATAGGATAATTATTAAAATGCACAGTGGTATTTTACATACATTTTATAACTATTATACTGTGCAGTAAGTTTTTAGAATAATTTTTTGAATAGGCATTAAATATTAATATATGTTTAATATGAATTTTGACAATTTAGATGTTGTCTGCGAATACTTCTAGCCCTCCGCCATCCGAGGGAAGTAAAAAGAAGACATGCAACTCTGTACGGCCCCGGAATACTTACAAACCGGGCATATGTATTTTCGAGAGGACAACTCAGGGTGGATGTAGTCGCAAAGGTATATGTAAAGATTCACCTTCGACATAAGCAATGCGATTATTACGACACCAATATTTACCAAATGTGGATTTATCAAACCTTGCAAAGTCTGCTTTTATACGTAAACGAAGAGTGCGTATAAACATAGTTTTTATACATATATGCGACACCTTAAGAAATTCATGTTTTGCTTGATTGCGCAAAGTCCAAATACAATATTTTACCAGATTAATTAACAGCATTAACAATTCGTTATAACGAGAGACAGTATGTGGTTTGAAAATGTTGAATAAAATAGCATTAAGAGAAATTTTTACTTGACAACCTGTTAATTCTAAAAGTACAGATGAGGCGAAGGACCACAGGCCTTGTAAAACGGAACACTCATAGAACAAATGTGTTAGTGATTCAGTAGACAACTTACATAGATAACATTTCGAATTTCTAGTAATGTTAAACTTGTACAAGTAACTTTGTGTAGGTAAAATTTGGTGGGCGATACGCCATGCAAGATCCCTGTACTTTGGGTCTACAAAATGGCATTGTACCCATTTCCAGGTCTCAGTAAAGTTAATTGTTGGATGTATTTTCAACACTCTAGCTGGAATACAGCGTGACTCCAACATGTTATGATATATAAATTTAGTTGTTACAGTCTGTCGCTCCATAAAATTGGGCACTCTTTTTACAAATTCACGAAATAATTTAAGCGCTTTTACATAATACAAGGGTATGCGCTCCGAATGAGGGATAAGAAGGCTTGCAAATGAGGGAACATACTTCCTCAGATGCAAGCCAATCCAGTAAACAGCCAAATATTTCCATTTGGCTTTATTGCCTTTAATAAGTTGTAAAACTTGTTTAATCATAAGCGACTGTAGTTTTGTCTCAATATCAACAACATTCAACCCCCCCTTCCGGTAATCATTTATTAATGCCTCTCTTTTAATAGCTTCTGGTTTTCCCATCCATAGAAAGGTGAAAATTAGCTTATTTAGTTTTCGTTTTACTTTCTCAGGCATCAGTATTAGATTACCAACATACCATATTGAGCTGCAAAGAACAACATTCAAAATAGTACTGCGACCTCTAAATGACAGATCCCTACTGCTATACAAATTTACACATTTCTCAAGTTTTACAACAATTCTATCCCAGTTTATTACATCACATTCATTAGTGCCCAGATATACCCCATAAAATTTGTTACATTTACTCGTCCAGTTCAAACCGGCTGGTTGATCTGGACGACCCCTCCACTTACCCAACCACATCCCGAATGTTTTCTGTTTATTTAATTTCGCCCCGGAAACAAGTCCAAACAGTTCAACCAGCATTAAAATTTTCCTAACCGATTTTTCATCTGAAATAAAAAGATTCGTATCATCAGCATATTGACAAATTTTACATTCTTCCGGCGAACCAGGTAAAGAAATTCCTTTAATCATCTGATCATTTCTGATTCTATGGGCGAGAGGCTCCATAGTTAATATATAAAGAAGTGGACTCAAACTACAACCTTGGCGTACACTACATTGCACAGGGAACTCTCTAGAAACAAAGCCATTTACCAATACACTTGAATAGATGTCATTATATAATAGTTTAACAAGAGATATAAATTGTGGACCAAAGCCGAAACCATGTAAAACTTTAAACAAATAGTCATGCGACACTCTATCAAAGGCTTTCGATTGATCTAACGAAATTATTGCAGCCGGCATATTTTTATCATTCACATATTCAATTAAATTCCTAATTAAATGTACATTATCTTGAATCGTGCGACCCGGCACAGAGCATGTTTGGTCCGGGTGCACGATTTCATCCAGTACATTTCTTAACCTTAAAGATAATACTTTTGACAATATTTTGTAGTCACAGTTTAATAAGGATATTGGGCGCCAATTAGACAATAGGTCGGCTTTACTTTTATCTTTACAAATTAAAGTTATAAAACATTGTCTTTGAGATATGGGAAGTGTCCCTTCCACCCAAACCCTGTTTATCAGTTTAACAAAAGACTGACCAATAAAGGGAAATGCAAAGGAATAGAATTCTTTCGGCAGACCATCTGGACCAGGAGATTTATAATTCTCCATTAGTTTAATGGCCTGTCTACATTCTTCAATAGTAATTACGCCTTCACATTCATCACAACTCTCTTCACTTAATGTTGGTAAATCGTGAAGAAAATACTCATCTAATGAGTTATCGACAACTTTTTTACTATACAGAGTCTCATAAAATTTTGAACACTCCTCCTTTATTTCATCAATAGAGGTAATAACTTCTCCCTTATCTGTTTTTAAATTTTTAATACATTTATCAGTGGCTAATTTCTTTTCCTTTTGTAAAAAGAATCTAGTAGGTTTTTCATTATTCTCTAAATATGTAGCCTTAGATCTTATTTTGGCACCTTCTAGAAACTTTTCATTTAAATTATCAACCACACTTTGCGCCTGTTTGATTTTATTTTTCATTTCCACACATGTCCCCCCATCCCTTTCATTTAGTCTAATTAAATGCATTAAATCCCTTTTGGCTTCCTTGAATTCTTCATGATGGACAAATGATATTCTCATAGAATGGGACATAATTAAATTTCGAAAATGCATTTTACAATCCTCCCACCACTCTGCATTCTGGTCAGAGACCGAATCTAAACATTCCCACAAGATCCTAAAATCTTCCTGAAAATGCACATCTTTTAAAATTTTACTATTACATTTCCAGTAACCTGGACCAGTTTCCGTATCACCTAAACACATATTCATTTTTACAATATAATGATCTGAAATAGACTTATTCACAGATTCATGCATTACAGAGCATACATTATTTAATAGAGATTCAGACAGGTAAAATCGGTCTAAACGACAACTTATTGTATTTAATGAATTTTGCCAAGAATATTCTTTTTTGTCAGGATATAAATTCCGAAATGCATCAAACAAACGATGGTTTTCACATACATTAATTAAATTTTCGCTTCCCAATTCGCCATACAAATCACTCCCCCCACATTTATCGATATTAACATCGATTACACAATTAAAATCACCTCCTAAAATTGTAGGACAATTCCCTTGTAGATAACGATTAAGGGATTTAAAGAAAACCTTACGCTCCCTAGGTATAACAGGAGCATAAACATTCACCAATTTCAACTTTTTATTATTGATTTTAACTACTAAATATATTAATCGCCCCTCACTATCCCTTTCCATAGACATCATTTCGAAATTTAGACCCGGTCTAACCCAAATCCCTACCCCCTTTGAACGATTAGTGCCAAAAGACCAAAATAATTTACCCCCAAAATGCCGATTAAATGTTTTAGCACATTTTAGAGAATAACAATGGGTTTCCTGCAGGAAACATATATCAACTTTATTATACTGTAAACATTGCAATAGTAAGTCACGTTTCTGTAAATCTCCCAATCCCCGACAATTCAAACTACAGAAACGTAAATTAGCCATGACATTAGTTATACATTATACACAGCAGTAAAAACAGTAAACAACACGTCAACAGTCAACAGTACCCTATTCCTCTTCCCCCCCTGGTCTGACGTCCGCGCCGCATTTCTTTTTAAATGCGCCGGACGTCGCCTCGGTGTTCTCATCTACCACCGGCGATTTCCCAGTAGGAAGGGGAATCGCCGATGGCACAGGAGAAACACTGTTGTCCCTCTGACCAACCTCCCTTTTTCTCTTTCTTCGGACTTCCGTCCACTGCGGGATGTCCTCGCCGCCGGAAGACTCTCCCTCTGACATCGCGTCAGACGAAACGTCCGCCCACGACACCCGCAGTGGCTGGAAGTCAGACACACCCAGCGTTACACGCACTCCAACCTCCTCCTTCTTCTCCGCCCTCTCCTTATCTGCCTCCACCTTCCTCGCCACCTCTTCCTTCCTCTCCTTATCTACCCTCTGTAATTCCCTCGCTGCCGCTATCCATACCTTCTTCCCCTTCTTACCCCTAGGCTTCCTGCCCACACCTTTCTTCACCGGCGCCACCGGCTGCTCAGCCGACACAACAGCCGATTGAACAGCCGCTGGCGCACCTCCCTCCGGCGACGCTAGCTGCGCCGCCGCTCTTCCGGCCGCTGTCGCACTAACCTCGTCACCTCCCTCCGACACTTCTTTTACAATCCCTTCCCCCTCACCCTCACCCTCACCCTTACCCTCTGTCACTACCTCCATCTCCTCCTCCTCCTCCTCTATATTTACAGCCGATTCCGCCACTGTTGCTCTCGTCACCTCCCGCAGCGCACTGGCATAAGAACCAGCTGCCGCGCACGTCTCTGACAAGTGGCCATATCGACTACAGTGTCGGCAGAAAGGCGTCGAACATTCTCGACGATAATGTCCTTCCTGCCGGCACCGTAGGCAAAGTGGCTGTCTGCCAGCTATTGTGACAAGGAGTTCTGACTTGTCATTCTCATGAATCAAAGGTATAATGTGCGGAATATCTTGCTTCCGCCCGGACATCACCACCGACCGAACTCCCGTCCTCACACCCTCAAACCCCTTACTCGCACACTTCTCAAAACTTATTGCATGCACTTTCCCATATTTTGAGAGAAAATCAGTAATTACCTCATTGGGCAGGTATGGTGGCGCCCAATGAATTCTAACTTTAAATTGATCACGGTCCGCTGACCTCACCCTGAAAACAAACTTATCCTTAACTAATAACTGACCTGCCGCGAGCAGCAGGTCCTTCGCCTCATCACTACAACAACAAAGGAACCACTCGTTGTTTTTACTCAAAGGCCCAAAACTTAATACATTCTCTTTAACACATCCACCAAAAATCAACTCCAAACCAGCACAGAAGTCCTCCCGAAAATACATACGGCCCTCCATCGGACCGTACAGAATTACGCATCTCTTCTTTAAACACTTCCACTCGCACGACGAAGGGCGCTTCCCAGCCAACGTCGCCATCTTCAAAACTACAACAGACGCTACAATCTTTCAAGCACCGGTTCGCTGCTTTCAAGTAGCATACAAAAAGGTAACCTGGAAAAGATAAAGGAAACACAACTACACTTTCTTATTAGCCATTCTCTCTTCATATACATCACAAATATGCATATAACAGTAAATTAAATAAATAAATAAATATAAAACAAAATCATGCTTTATTACATAGATACAAATGAGGAAAGCTGTTGAATCTGCGAATGTGTACACCAGTAGTGTTTATATTGCAAACAACATAACACCAGCAGGAATTGAACCTGCTACACGTCACATCTATATATTATAGTAGTAGATATTATGATAGATATTAAGTACACTTTGATCTTAGCCAAAAGGCCGAGAAGCGATGCCGGCACGTGGCACGAATTTGCGACGGCAGTTTCTAGTTTCCGTAGAATTTAAAGTTTCTGAAATATACATTCAAGATGGCCGACGTGGGTGAAGAAACAAATCGAGTCATAATGAGCACCACTGTCGACATCTTCAATCATTGCGAATCGACGGAAAGGTGTTTTGGAGCACAATTTCCATATAGACACACGCATGTCAGGCTATCGCCGCACAAAAGCGCACATTTAAACACTCCTGTACAATATCAATGACAAGTCCCATGCAATGCAAATGCAACACAGCCGGCGCATGCAGATAGTAGAAGATCGAAACTCACCACAGAGCGCAGCGTTTCGTGGAATGCGTGCGTGCGTCCGTCAGGCGCCGCATATTGAAGACGCGTGGCCGGCCGGCCGGCCGGCCGGCCGGCCGGCCGGCCGCGTCACTGTATTGTATCACGTCACGTTAGTGGCTACTCCAATCGTAGTATATTGCCAATTGCCAAGGCTGTAAAGCAAACAATAGAACTGTTACAACTGTCTGTCTCCAACAAGCAAGCGCGAAGCCATTCAACGAACGAAGCAGCGAAGCGCTTAAGTCGGTTCCAAGCGAAGCCAAGCGAAGCGACAAACGCAGCGAGCAATCAAAAAGGACAGCCAGCGTATGAATTAATTTTTTTCATTGATATCTCCCTGTTGGGAGTGGGCCGATCCCGGAGGTACTGCAATACCGGGCCAACCCGTGGAGAAGTCGGAGCAAGCTCCTGCATCTTCTCCCAGTTCCAAAAATCAGTTTAATATCGAAGTTCCCCAGTGGGGAACGTATCAGATATTAAGCTGATAAGAACAGATACTACACTTTGATCTTAGCCAAAAGGCCGAGAAGCGATGCCGGCACGTGGCACGAATTTGCGACGGCAGTTTCTAGTTTCCGTAGAATTTAAAGTTTCTGAAATATACATTCAAGATGGCCGACGTGGGTGAAGAAACAAATCGAGTCATAATGAGCACCACTGTCGACATCTTCAATCATTGCGAATCGACGGAAAGGTGTTTTGGAGCACAATTTCCATATAGACACACGCATGTCAGGCTATCGCCGCACAAAAGCGCACATTTAAACACTCCTGTACAATATCAATGACAAGTCCCATGCAATGCAAATGCAACACAGCCGGCGCATGCAGATAGTAGAAGATCGAAACTCACCACAGAGCGCAGCGTTTCGTGGAATGCGTGCGTGCGTCCGTCAGGCGCCGCATATTGAAGACGCGTGGCCGGCCGCGTCACTGTATTGTATCACGTCACGTTAGTGGCTACTCCAATCGTAGTATATTGCCAATTGCCAAGGCTGTAAAGCAAACAATAGAACTGTTACAACAGTCTGTCTCCAACAAGCAAGCGCGAAGCCATTCAACGAACGAAGCAGCGAAGCGCTTAAGTCGGTTCCAAGCGAAGCCAAGCGAAGCGACAAACGCAGCGAGCAATCAAAAAGGACAGACAGCGTATGAATTAATTTTTTTCATTGATATCTCCCTGTTGGGAGTGGGCCGATCCCGGAGGTACTGCAATACCGGGCCAACCCGTGGAGAAGTCGGAGCAAGCTCCTGCATCTTCTCCCAGTTCCAAAAATCAGTTTAATATCGAAGTTCCCCAGTGGGGAACGTATCAGTATTAAGCTGATAAGAACAGATACTTTTTTTTCTCTTTCAATATTTTATTCGCATTAAAGTACAGATGTATATACAGTAGAAAAATTGTACAATAATACCATAAAACATTTTTGGTATATTATTATCATAATATACCTATATATGTACAACAAGCATTAGCTCTACACATTTCTACACCGATATCGTGTTTTTAGAAATTTTCAGTTTCACTTTCACTTTCGGTTTTTTTTTTTTGAAAAACGAAAGTGAAAGTGAAAGTTACGGCGACTATAATATGTTACTTTCGTTTTACTACTGAAAGCGAAAGTGAAGTTCACTATACTATATTACTTTCATTATATTACTATTTGTTAAGAACATTTAATATATAACCGTATTCCTTTATATTATCAATATGTGATATATACTTGAAAGTGAAAGTGAAATTCACTATAATATTTTACTTTCGTTGTATTGCTATTTTGTCAAAACATTTAAATTATAATCAAATTTGCTGTACCTATCGATTAATGACCTGCATCTGTTAAAAGTGAAAGTGGTGTTTACTATAATATATTACTTTCATTATATTACTAGTTGTTCAAAACATTTAATTTGTCACCTGATAATTTTTCCTATCGACAAAGACATATATCTGTTGTGAACGGTTGTTTTTGAATAATGTCGTAGCATAATTTTGAAGTATCTCAGTACAAAATCTTAGCACAGCATATCATATATCCAAAATTTCTTAATCTTGCATAACTTCTTTCTCTTTCAAATCTGTAACTGATGCCTGTGAAGTAGACTGTGACGACCATATTGGTATCTCACGGGCTTTTACGCCGCACCTGTGTCAAAGTGTGACACATGTGTGTACAGAGCCCCCAAGGGGGGTTCTGCCACACATGCGCAAACACGATGACATCAAACTGAAAGTGAATAATCTCACTATAGAGATAAGTCTTGGCAAAAGTAGATGTGTGCCAAGTGATGTGCATAGGTAAATAAAGCCTAGCGGCGTTCACCCATACTTGTCTCATCACAATGGCAAGATACTGTATATGTATATATGCAAATATATGCAGAAAATAATGGATAAGTCCTACTGTGCAAGAAATTGATCAACGATTAGAGATATACATCTAAATATACACATTCGTTGAAAGGTATTCACCCTAGCTCACACACATGATCACATTTTTTTTATGATCATATATATAAACTCACCTGCTCACACCCACGGACGTGTATATATAGATGTATTAAATGAAAATATTTAAACTTATTATAATAGTTATAATAATTACGTACGTAAACAACAAATAGTATGTATTAAAAACAGAAATTAATTTTAACAACCTAGATAGTTAACGTCTAGATATTATAAATTGTACGTAAACAACAAATATTATGTACTAATAATATAAAATAATATACCCAATATAGAAAGACAAAGTCTAACTATTATAAATTATACATAAACAACAAATATATCAAGCACTAATAACATAAATTAATATACACAATTTAAAAGACAAATTCTAAATATTTCAAACTATACGTAAACAATAAATATTGTGCATTAATAATATTATTAATTAATAAAAAAATTAATATCATAAATAAAGTGTCCACATATATACACAGTAATAATAATAAAATGTCACTGCAAATGTTCTTGTAGTACTCATAATGTCCATTATATGTAGAAAGTCAATGTTCAGAATGTATATCTGTATTTCTGTATTAATGTCGGATCACGTAAACCGTCCTTGTTGTTTAATATACATGCAATGTCAATGTTTATTATATACAGTGCCATTTCCGTTGGCCGAATCCAGGTTAACGTTTTATTGGATATGATCGGTTCGCGCAAACCGCGCGCGCGGCCCGCGTCATAGACTTCGAACATCAAAGGCGGCGCCGCGCCGCGCCGCCCGTCAACGGTTCCAGCGTTTATTTATTCGGCGTTTTTGTAAACAGGTGGCGAACGGGAACGATCCCGCTATTGTTGTCAGTCCTTTTAACAATGTTCAGCACGGCCTTACATGCTCTTTATCTGGGCAAACGACCGTGCCCGAGGATACCGCTCCGTCGCCACTACAACACTCACACTATTCATGTCAACAAAAGCCCGACCCATTCCAATCCGAATCAGGTCTTTTACAATATCCAACTCATACAAATATGGCTTCATATATTAATACAGGATATATCATTACAATTAAGAACTCGGCTTTCGCCTATTTAATAACATGTTCCTAAGATCAACAATTATATTAACAACTATTTAAATGCTTTCATTTATACATGACAATTAGTTTTCAGTGTTAAATATATCTCAGTGAATATAAATACAGTACATTTCACCCATATTTTATATATTGAGGCTATTGACAATATTAATATTATTATATTATATTATATAAATATTATATTCGAAATATTATTGTCAACTATAATTATTATAATCATAATTATAATTATAATTACAACCATAATTACAATTATAATTATAACTACAATCACAACCACAACCATCACAATCATTAAAATGCACAGTGATTTTTTACACCCATTTAAAAAATTATATATCATAATCTAAATGCAGTTACCAAATAGGATAATTATTAAAATGCACAGTGGTATTTTACATACATTTTATAACTATTATACTGTGCAGTAAGTTTTTAGAATAATTTTTTGAATAGGCATTAAATATTAATATATGTTTAATATGAATTTTGACAATTTAGATGTTGTCTGCGAATACTTCTAGCCCTCCGCCATCCGAGGGAAGTAAAAAGAAGACATGCAACTCTGTACGGCCCCGGAATACTTACAAACCGGGCATATGTATTTTCGAGAGGACAACTCAGGGTGGATGTAGTCGCAAAGGTATATGTAAAGATTCACCTTCGACATAAGCAATGCGATTATTACGACACCAATATTTACAAAATGTGGATTTATCAAACCTTGCAAAGTCTGCTTTTATACGTAAACGAAGAGTGCGTATAAACATAGTTTTTATACATATATGCGACACCTTAAGAAATTCATGTTTTGCTTGATTGCGCAAAGTCCAAATACAATATTTTACCAGATTAATTAACAGCATTAACAATTCGTTATAACGAGAGACAGTATGTGGTTTGAAAATGTTGAATAAAATAGCATTAAGAGAAATTTTTACTTGACAACCTGTTAATTCTAAAAGTACAGATGAGGCGAAGGACCACAGGCCTTGTAAAACGGAACACTCATAGAACAAATGTGTTAGTGATTCAGTAGACAACTTACATAGATAACATTTCGAATTTCTAGTAATGTTAAACTTGTACAAGTAACTTTGTGTAGGTAAAATTTGGTGGGCGATACGCCATGCAAGATCCCTGTACTTTGGGTCTACAAAATGGCATTGTACCCATTTCCAGGTCTCAGTAAAGTTAATTGTTGGATGTATTTTCAACACTCTAGCTGGAATACAGCGTGACTCCAACATGTTATGATATATAAATTTAGTTGTTACAGTCTGTCGCTCCATAAAATTGGGCACTCTTTTTACAAATTCACGAAATAATTTAAGCGCTTTTACATAATACAAGGGTATGCGCTCCGAATGAGGGATAAGAAGGCTTGCAAATGAGGGAACATACTTCCTCAGATGCAAGCCAATCCAGTAAACAGCCAAATATTTCCATTTGGCTTTATTGCCTTTAATAAGTTGTAAAACTTGTTTAATCATAAGCGACTGTAGTTTTGTCTCAATATCAACAACATTCAACCCCCCCTTCCGGTAATCATTTATTAATGCCTCTCTTTTAATAGCTTCTGGTTTTCCCATCCATAGAAAGGTGAAAATTAGCTTATTTAGTTTTCGTTTTACTTTCTCAGGCATCAGTATTAGATTACCAACATACCATATTGAGCTGCAAAGAACAACATTCAAAATAGTACTGCGACCTCTAAATGACAGATCCCTACTGCTATACAAATTTACACATTTCTCAAGTTTTACAACAATTCTATCCCAGTTTATTACATCACATTCATTAGTGCCCAGATATACCCCATAAAATTTGTTACATTTACTCGTCCAGTTCAAACCGGCTGGTTGATCTGGACGACCCCTCCACTTACCCAACCACATCCCGAATGTTTTCTGTTTATTTAATTTTGCCCCGGAAACAAGTCCAAACAGTTCAACCAGCATTAAAATTTTCCTAACCGATTTTTCATCTGAAATAAAAAGATTCGTATCATCAGCATATTGACAAATTTTACATTCTTCCGGCGAACCAGGTAAAGAAATTCCTTTAATCATCTGATCATTTCTGATTCTATGGGCGAGAGGCTCCATAGATAATATATAAAGAAGTGGACTCAAACTACAACCTTGGCGTACACTACATTGCACAGGGAACTCTCTAGAAACAAAGCCATTTACCAATACACTTGAATAGATGTCATTATATAATAGTTTAACAAGAGATATAAATTGTGGACCAAAGCCGAAACCATGTAAAACTTTAAACAAATAGTCATGCGACACTCTATCAAAGGCTTTCGATTGATCTAACGAAATTATTGCAGCCGGCATATTTTTATCATTCACATATTCAATTAAATTCCTAATTAAATGTACATTATCTTGAATCGTGCGACCCGGCACAGAGCATGTTTGGTCCGGGTGCACGATTTCATCCAGTACATTTCTTAACCTTAAAGATAATACTTTTGACAATATTTTGTAGTCACAGTTTAATAAGGATATTGGGCGCCAATTAGACAATAGGTCGGCTTTACTTTTATCTTTACAAATTAAAGTTATAAAACATTGTCTTTGAGATATGGGAAGTGTCCCTTCCACCCAAACCCTGTTTATCAGTTTAACAAAAGACTGACCAATAAAGGGAAATGCAAAGGAATAGAATTCTTTCGGCAGACCATCTGGACCAGGAGATTTATAATTCTCCATTAGTTTAATGGCCTGTCTACATTCTTCAATAGTAATTACGCCTTCACATTCATCACAACTCTCTTCACTTAATGTTGGTAAATCGTGAAGAAAATACTCATCTAATGAGTTATCGACAACTTTTTTACTATACAGAGTCTCATAAAATTTTGAACACTCCTCCTTTATTTCATCAATAGAGGTAATAACTTCTCCCTTATCTGTTTTTAAATTTTTAATACATTTATCAGTGGCTAATTTCTTTTCCTTTTGTAAAAAGAATCTAGTAGGTTTTTCATTATTCTCTAAATATGTAGCCTTAGATCTTATTTTGGCACCTTCTAGAAACTTTTCATTTAAATTATCAACCACACTTTGCGCCTGTTTGATTTTATTTTTCATTTCCACACATGTCCCCCCATCCCTTTCATTTAGTCTAATTAAATGCATTAAATCCCTTTTGGCTTCCTTGAATTCTTCATGATGGACAAATGATATTCTCATAGAATGGGACATAATTAAATTTCGAAAATGCATTTTACAATCCTCCCACCACTCTGCATTCTGGTCAGAGACCGAATCTAAACATTCCCACAAGATCCTAAAATCTTCCTGAAAATGCACATCTTTTAAAATTTTACTATTACATTTCCAGTAACCTGGACCAGTTTCCGTATCACCTAAACACATATTCATTTTTACAATATAATGATCTGAAATAGACTTATTCACAGGTTCATGCATTACAGAGCATACATTATTTAATAGAGATTCAGACAGGTAAAATCGGTCTAAACGACAACTTATTGTACTTAATGAATTTTGCCAAGAATATTCTTTTTTGTCAGGATATAAATTCCGAAATGCATCAAACAAACGATGGTTTTCACATACATTAATTAAATTTTCGCTTCCCAATTCGCCATACAAATCACTCCCCCCACATTTATCGATATTAACATCGATTACACAATTAAAATCACCTCCTAAAATTGTAGGACAATTCCCTTGTAGATAACGATTAAGGGATTTAAAGAAAACCTTACGCTCCCTAGGTATAACAGGAGCATAAACATTCACCAATTTCAACTTTTTATTATTGATTTTAACTACTAAATATATTAATCGCCCCTCACTATCCCTTTCCATAGACATCATTTCGAAATTTAGACCCGGTCTAACCCAAATCCCTACCCCCTTTGAACGATTAGTGCCAAAAGACCAAAATAATTTACCCCCAAAATGCCGATTAAATGTTTTAGCACATTTTAGAGAATAACAATGGGTTTCCTGCAGGAAACATATATCAACTTTATTATACTGTAAACATTGCAATAGTAAGTCACGTTTCTGTAAATCTCCCAATCCCCGACAATTCAAACTACAGAAACGTAAATTAGCCATGACATTAGTTATACATTATACACAGCAGTAAAAACAGTAAACAACACGTCAACAGTCAACAGTACCCTATTCCTCTTCCCCCCCTGGTCTGACGTCCGCGCCGCATTTCTTTTTAAATGCGCCGGACGTCGCCTCGGTGTTCTCATCTACCACCGGCGATTTCCCAGTAGGAAGGGGAATCGCCGATGGCACAGGAGAAACACTGTTGTCCCTCTGACCAACCTCCCTTTTTCTCTTTCTTCGGACTTCCGTCCACTGCGGGATGTCCTCGCCGCCGGAAGACTCTCCCTCTGACATCGCGTCAGACGAAACGTCCGCCCACGACACCCGCAGTGGCTGGAAGTCAGACACACCCAGCGTTACACGCACTCCAACCTCCTCCTTCTTCTCCGCCCTCTCCTTATCTGCCTCCACCTTCCTCGCCACCTCTTCCTTCCTCTCCTTGTCTACCCTCTGTAATTCCCTCGCTGCCGCTATCCATACCTTCTTCCCCTTCTTACCCCTAGGCTTCCTGCCCACACCTTTCTTCACCGGCGCCACCGGCTGCTCAGCCGACACAACAGCCGATTGAACAGCCGCTGGCGCACCTCCCTCCGGCGACGCTAGCTGCGCCGCCGCTCTTCCGGCCGCTGTCGCACTAACCTCGTCACCTCCCTCCGACACTTCTTTTACAATCCCTTCCCCCTCACCCTCACCCTCACCCTTACCCTCTGTCCCTACCTCCTCCTCCTCCTCCTCTATATTTACAGCCGATTCCGCCACTGTTGCTCTCGTCACCTCCCGCAGCGCACTGGCATAAGAACCAGCTGCCGCGCACGTCTCTGACAAGTGGCCATATCGACTACAGTGTCGGCAGAAAGGCGTCGAACATTCTCGACGATAATGTCCTTCCTGCCGGCACCGTAGGCAAAGTGGCTGTCTGCCAGCTATTGTGACAAGGAGTTCTGACTTGTCATTCTCATGAATCAAAGGTATAATGTGCGGAATATCTTGCTTCCGCCCGGACATCACCACCGACCGAACTCCCGTCCTCACACCCTCAAACCCCTTACTCGCACACTTCTCAAAACTTATTGCATGCACTTTCCCATATTTTGAGAGAAAATCAGTAATTACCTCATTGGGCAGGTATGGTGGCGCCCAATGAATTCTAACTTTAAATTGATCACGGTCCGCTGACCTCACCCTGAAAACAAACTTATCCTTAACTAATAACTGACCTGCCGCGAGCAGCAGGTCCTTCGCCTCATCACTACAACAACAAAGGAACCACTCGTTGTTTTTACTCAAAGGCCCAAAACTTAATACATTCTCTTTAACACATCCACCAAAAATCAACTCCAAACCAGCACAGAAGTCCTCCCGAAAATACATACGGCCCTCCATCGGACCGTACAGAATTACGCATCTCTTCTTTAAACACTTCCACTCGCACGACGAAGGGCGCTTCCCAGCCAACGTCGCCATCTTCAAAACTACAACAGACGCTACAATCTTTCAAGCACCGGTTCGCTGCTTTCAAGTAGCATACAAAAAGGTAACCTGGAAAAGATAAAGGAAACACAACTACACTTTCTTATTAGCCATTCTCTCTTCATATACATCACAAATATGCATATAACAGTAAATTAAATAAATAAATAAATATAAAACAAAATCATGCTTTATTACATAGATACAAATGAGGAAAGCTGTTGAATCTGCGAATGTGTACACCAGTAGTGTTTATATTGCAAACAACATAACACCAGCAGGAATTGAACCTGCTACACGTCACATCTATATATTATAGTAGTAGATATTATGATAGATATTAAGTACACTTTGATCTTAGCCAAAAGGCCGAGAAGCGATGCCGGCACGTGGCACGAATTTGCGACGGCAGTTTCTAGTTTCCGTAGAATTTAAAGTTTCTGAAATATACATTCAAGATGGCCGACGTGGGTGAAGAAACAAATCGAGTCATAATGAGCACCACTGTCGACATCTTCAATCATTGCGAATCGACGGAAAGGTGTTTTGGAGCACAATTTCCATATAGACACACGCATGTCAGGCTATCGCCGCACAAAAGCGCACATTTAAACACTCCTGTACAATATCAATGACAAGTCCCATGCAATGCAAATGCAACACAGCCGGCGCATGCAGATAGTAGAAGATCGAAACTCACCACAGAGCGCAGCGTTTCGTGGAATGCGTGCGTGCGTCCGTCAGGCGCCGCATATTGAAGACGCGTGGCCGGCCGGCCGGCCGGCCGGCCGGCCGGCCGGCCGCGTCACTGTATTGTATCACGTCACGTTAGTGGCTACTCCAATCGTAGTATATTGCCAATTGCCAAGGCTGTAAAGCAAACAATAGAACTGTTACAACTGTCTGTCTCCAACAAGCAAGCGCGAAGCCATTCAACGAACGAAGCAGCGAAGCGCTTAAGTCGGTTCCAAGCGAAGCCAAGCGAAGCGACAAACGCAGCGAGCAATCAAAAAGGACAGCCAGCGTATGAATTAATTTTTTTCATTGATATCTCCCTGTTGGGAGTGGGCCGATCCCGGAGGTACTGCAATACCGGGCCAACCCGTGGAGAAGTCGGAGCAAGCTCCTGCATCTTCTCCCAGTTCCAAAAATCAGTTTAATATCGAAGTTCCCCAGTGGGGAACGTATCAGATATTAAGCTGATAAGAACAGATACTACACTTTGATCTTAGCCAAAAGGCCGAGAAGCGATGCCGGCACGTGGCACGAATTTGCGACGGCAGTTTCTAGTTTCCGTAGAATTTAAAGTTTCTGAAATATACATTCAAGATGGCCGACGTGGGTGAAGAAACAAATCGAGTCATAATGAGCACCACTGTCGACATCTTCAATCATTGCGAATCGACGGAAAGGTGTTTTGGAGCACAATTTCCATATAGACACACGCATGTCAGGCTATCGCCGCACAAAAGCGCACATTTAAACACTCCTGTACAATATCAATGACAAGTCCCATGCAATGCAAATGCAACACAGCCGGCGCATGCAGATAGTAGAAGATCGAAACTCACCACAGAGCGCAGCGTTTCGTCGAATGCGTGCGTGCGTCCGTCAGGCGCCGCATATTGAAGACGCGTGGCCGGCCGCGTCACTGTATTGTATCACGTCACGTTAGTGGCTACTCCAATCGTAGTATATTGCCAATTGCCAAGGCTGTAAAGCAAACAATAGAACTGTTACAACAGTCTGTCTCCAACAAGCAAGCGCGAAGCCATTCAACGAACGAAGCAGCGAAGCGCTTAAGTCGGTTCCAAGCGAAGCCAAGCGAAGCGACAAACGCAGCGAGCAATCAAAAAGGACAGACAGCGTATGAATTAATTTTTTTCATTGATATCTCCCTGTTGGGAGTGGGCCGATCCCGGAGGTACTGCAATACCGGGCCAACCCGTGGAGAAGTCGGAGCAAGCTCCTGCATCTTCTCCCAGTTCCAAAAATCAGTTTAATATCGAAGTTCCCCAGTGGGGAACGTATCAGTATTAAGCTGATAAGAACAGATACTTTTTTTTCTCTTTCAATATTTTATTCGCATTAAAGTACAGATGTATATACAGTAGAAAAATTGTACAATAATACCATAAAACATTTTTGGTATATTATTATCATAATATACCTATATATGTACAACAAGCATTAGCTCTACACATTTCTACACCGATATCGTGTTTTTAGAAATTTTCAGTTTCACTTTCACTTTCGGTTTTTTTTTTTTTGAAAAACGAAAGTGAAAGTGAAAGTTACGGCGACTATAATATGTTACTTTCGTTTTACTACTGAAAGCGAAAGTGAAGTTCACTATACTATATTACTTTCATTATATTACTATTTGTTAAGAACATTTAATATATAACCGTATTCCTTTATATTATCAATATGTGATATATACTTGAAAGTGAAAGTGAAATTCACTATAATATTTTACTTTCGTTGTATTGCTATTTTGTCAAAACATTTAAATTATAATCAAATTTGCTGTACCTATCGATTAATGACCTGCATCTGTTAAAAGTGAAAGTGGTGTTTACTATAATATATTACTTTCATTATATTACTAGTTGTTCAAAACATTTAATTTGTCACCTGATAATTTTTCCTATCGACAAAGACATATATCTGTTGTGAACGGTTGTTTTTGAATAATGTCGTAGCATAATTTTGAAGTATCTCAGTACAAAATCTTAGCACAGCATATCATATATCCAAAATTTCTTAATCTTGCATAACTTCTTTCTCTTTCAAATCTGTAACTGATGCCTGTGAAGTAGACTGTGACGACCATATTGGTATCTCACGGGCTTTTACGCCGCACCTGTGTCAAAGTGTGACACATGTGTGTACAGAGCCCCCAAGGGGGGTTCTGCCACACATGCGCAAACACGATGACATCAAACTGAAAGTGAATAATCTCACTATAGAGATAAGTCTTGGCAAAAGTAGATGTGTGCCAAGTGATGTGCATAGGTAAATAAAGCCTAGCGGCGTTCACCCATACTTGTCTCATCACAATGGCAAGATACTGTATATGTATATATGCAAATATATGCAGAAAATAATGGATAAGTCCTACTGTGCAAGAAATTGATCAACGATTAGAGATATACATCTAAATATACACATTCGTTGAAAGGTATTCACCCTAGCTCACACACATGATCACATTTTTTTTATGATCATATATATAAACTCACCTGCTCACACCCACGGACGTGTATATATAGATGTATTAAATGAAAATATTTAAACTTATTATAATAGTTATAATAATTACGTACGTAAACAACAAATAGTATGTATTAAAAACAGAAATTAATTTTAACAACCTAGATAGTTAACGTCTAGATATTATAAATTGTACGTAAACAACAAATATTATGTACTAATAATATAAAATAATATACCCAATATAGAAAGACAAAGTCTAACTATTATAAATTATACATAAACAACAAATATATCAAGCACTAATAACATAAATTAATATACACAATTTAAAAGACAAATTCTAAATATTTCAAACTATACGTAAACAATAAATATTGTGCATTAATAATATTATTAATTAATAAAAAAATTAATATCATAAATAAAGTGTCCACATATATACACAGTAATAATAATAAAATGTCACTGCAAATGTTCTTGTAGTACTCATAATGTCCATTATATGTAGAAAGTCAATGTTCAGAATGTATATCTGTATTTCTGTATTAATGTCGGATCACGTAAACCGTCCTTGTTGTTTAATATACATGCAATGTCAATGTTTATTATATACAGTGCCATTTCCGTTGGCCGAATCCAGGTTAACGTTTTATTGGATATGATCGGTTCGCGCAAACCGCGCGCGCGGCCCGCGTCATAGACTTCGAACATCAAAGGCGGCGCCGCGCCGCGCCGCCCGTCAACGGTTCCAGCGTTTATTTATTCGGCGTTTTTGTAAACAGGTGGCGAACGGGAACGATCCCGCTATTGTTGTCAGTCCTTTTAACAATGTTCAGCACGGCCTTACATGCTCTTTATCTGGGCAAACGACCGTGCCCGAGGATACCGCTCCGTCGCCACTACAACACTCACACTATTCATGTCAACAAAAGCCCGACCCATTCCAATCCGAATCAGGTCTTTTACAATATCCAACTCATACAAATATGGCTTCATATATTAATACAGGATATATCATTACAATTAAGAACTCGGCTTTCGCCTATTTAATAACATGTTCCTAAGATCAACAATTATATTAACAACTATTTAAATGCTTTCATTTATACATGACAATTAGTTTTCAGTGTTAAATATATCTCAGTGAATATAAATACAGTACATTTCACCCATATTTTATATATTGAGGCTATTGACAATATTAATATTATTATATTATATTATATAAATATTATATTCGAAATATTATTGTCAACTATAATTATTATAATCATAATTATAATTATAATTACAACCATAATTACAATTATAATTATAACTACAATCACAACCACAACCATCACAATCATTAAAATGCACAGTGATTTTTTACACCCATTTAAAAAATTATATATCATAATCTAAATGCAGTTACCAAATAGGATAATTATTAAAATGCACAGTGGTATTTTACATACATTTTATAACTATTATACTGTGCAGTAAGTTTTTAGAATAATTTTTTGAATAGGCATTAAATATTAATATATGTTTAATATGAATTTTGACAATTTAGATGTTGTCTGCGAATACTTCTAGCCCTCCGCCATCCGAGGGAAGTAAAAAGAAGACATGCAACTCTGTACGGCCCCGGAATACTTACAAACCGGGCATATGTATTTTCGAGAGGACAACTCAGGGTGGATGTAGTCGCAAAGGTATATGTAAAGATTCACCTTCGACATAAGCAATGCGATTATTACGACACCAATATTTACAAAATGTGGATTTATCAAACCTTGCAAAGTCTGCTTTTATACGTAAACGAAGAGTGCGTATAAACATAGTTTTTATACATATATGCGACACCTTAAGAAATTCATGTTTTGCTTGATTGCGCAAAGTCCAAATACAATATTTTACCAGATTAATTAACAGCATTAACAATTCGTTATAACGAGAGACAGTATGTGGTTTGAAAATGTTGAATAAAATAGCATTAAGAGAAATTTTTACTTGACAACCTGTTAATTCTAAAAGTACAGATGAGGCGAAGGACCACAGGCCTTGTAAAACGGAACACTCATAGAACAAATGTGTTAGTGATTCAGTAGACAACTTACATAGATAACATTTCGAATTTCTAGTAATGTTAAACTTGTACAAGTAACTTTGTGTAGGTAAAATTTGGTGGGCGATACGCCATGCAAGATCCCTGTACTTTGGGTCTACAAAATGGCATTGTACCCATTTCCAGGTCTCAGTAAAGTTAATTGTTGGATGTATTTTCAACACTCTAGCTGGAATACAGCGTGACTCCAACATGTTATGATATATAAATTTAGTTGTTACAGTCTGTCGCTCCATAAAATTGGGCACTCTTTTTACAAATTCACGAAATAATTTAAGCGCTTTTACATAATACAAGGGTATGCGCTCCGAATGAGGGATAAGAAGGCTTGCAAATGAGGGAACATACTTCCTCAGATGCAAGCCAATCCAGTAAACAGCCAAATATTTCCATTTGGCTTTATTGCCTTTAATAAGTTGTAAAACTTGTTTAATCATAAGCGACTGTAGTTTTGTCTCAATATCAACAACATTCAACCCCCCCTTCCGGTAATCATTTATTAATGCCTCTCTTTTAATAGCTTCTGGTTTTCCCATCCATAGAAAGGTGAAAATTAGCTTATTTAGTTTTCGTTTTACTTTCTCAGGCATCAGTATTAGATTACCAACATACCATATTGAGCTGCAAAGAACAACATTCAAAATAGTACTGCGACCTCTAAATGACAGATCCCTACTGCTATACAAATTTACACATTTCTCAAGTTTTACAACAATTCTATCCCAGTTTATTACATCACATTCATTAGTGCCCAGATATACCCCATAAAATTTGTTACATTTACTCGTCCAGTTCAAACCGGCTGGTTGATCTGGACGACCCCTCCACTTACCCAACCACATCCCGAATGTTTTCTGTTTATTTAATTTTGCCCCGGAAACAAGTCCAAACAGTTCAACCAGCATTAAAATTTTCCTAACCGATTTTTCATCTGAAATAAAAAGATTCGTATCATCAGCATATTGACAAATTTTACATTCTTCCGGCGAACCAGGTAAAGAAATTCCTTTAATCATCTGATCATTTCTGATTCTATGGGCGAGAGGCTCCATAGTTAATATATAAAGAAGTGGACTCAAACTACAACCTTGGCGTACACTACATTGCACAGGGAACTCTCTAGAAACAAAGCCATTTACCAATACACTTGAATAGATGTCATTATATAATAGTTTAACAAGAGATATAAATTGTGGACCAAAGCCGAAACCATGTAAAACTTTAAACAAATAGTCATGCGACACTCTATCAAAGGCTTTCGATTGATCTAACGAAATTATTGCAGCCGGCATATTTTTATCATTCACATATTCAATTAAATTCCTAATTAAATGTACATTATCTTGAATCGTGCGACCCGGCACAGAGCATGTTTGGTCCGGGTGCACGATTTCATCCAGTACATTTCTTAACCTTAAAGATAATACTTTTGACAATATTTTGTAGTCACAGTTTAATAAGGATATTGGGCGCCATTTAGACAATAGGTCGGCTTTACTTTTATCTTTACAAATTAAAGTTATAAAACATTGTCTTTGAGATATGGGAAGTGTCCCTTCCATCCAAACCCTGTTTATCAGTTTAACAAAAGACTGACCAATAAAGGGAAATGCAAAGGAATAGAATTCTTTCGGCAGACCATCTGGACCAGGAGATTTATAATTCTCCATTAGTTTAATGGCCTGTCTACATTCTTCAATAGTAATTACGCCTTCACATTCATCACAACTCTCTTCACTTAATGTTGGTAAATCGTGAAGAAAATACTCATCTAATGAGTTATCGACAACTTTTTTACTATACAGAGTCTCATAAAATGTTGAACACTCCTCCTTTATTTCATCAATAGAGGTAATAACTTCTCCCTTATCTGTTTTTAAATTTTTAATACATTTATCAGTGGCTAATTTCTTTTCCTTTTGTAAAAAGAATCTAGTAGGTTTTTCATTATTCTCTAAATATGTAGCCTTAGATCTTATTTTGGCACCTTCTAGAAACTTTTCATTTAAATTATCAACCACACTTTGCGCCTGTTTGATTTTATTTTTCATTTCCACACATGTCCCCCCATCCCTTTCATTTAGTCTAATTAAATGCATTAAATCCCTTTTGGCTTCCTTGAATTCTTCATGATGGACAAATGATATTCTCATAGAATGGGACATAATTAAATTTCGAAAATGCATTTTACAATCCTCCCACCACTCTGCATTCTGGTCAGAGACCGAATCTAAACATTCCCACAAGATCCTAAAATCTTCCTGAAAATGCACATCTTTTAAAATTTTACTATTACATTTCCAGTAACCTGGACCAGTTTCCGTATCACCTAAACACATATTCATTTTTACAATATAATGATCTGAAATAGACTTATTCACAGGTTCATGCATTACAGAGCATACATTATTTAATAGAGATTCAGACAGGTAAAATCGGTCTAAACGACAACTTATTGTATTTAATGAATTTTGCCAAGAATATTCTTTTTTGTCAGGATATAAATTCCGAAATGCATCAAACAAACGATGGTTTTCACATACATTAATTAAATTTTCGCTTCCCAATTCGCCATACAAATCACTCCCCCCACATTTATCGATATTAACATCGATTACACAATTAAAATCACCTCCTAAAATTGTAGGACAATTCCCTTGTAGATAACGATTAAGGGATTTAAAGAAAACCTTACGCTCCCTAGGTATAACAGGAGCATAAACATTCACCAATTTCAACTTTTTATTATTGATTTTAACTACTAAATATATTAATCGCCCCTCACTATCCCTTTCCATAGACATCATTTCGAAATTTAGACCCGGTCTAACCCAAATCCCTACCCCCTTTGAACGATTAGTGCCAAAAGACCAAAATAATTTACCCCCAAAATGCCGATTAAATGTTTTAGCACATTTTAGAGAATAACAATGGGTTTCCTGCAGGAAACATATATCAACTTTATTATACTGTAAACATTGCAATAGTAAGTCACGTTTCTGTAAATCTCCCAATCCCCGACAATTCAAACTACAGAAACGTAAATTAGCCATGACATTAGTTATACATTATACACAGCAGTAAAAACAG
>OZ024866.1:44141977-44154477 GCA_964017155.1 Oasisia sp. SBJ-2009
AATATTTCAAACTATACGTAAACAATAAATATTGTGCATTAATAATATTATTAATTAATAAAAAAATTAATATCATAAATAAAGTGTCCACATATATACACAGTAATAATAATAAAATGTCACTGCAAATGTTCTTGTAGTATTCATAATGTCCATTATATGTAGAAAGTCAATGTTCAGAATGTATATCTGTATTTCTGTATTAATGTCGGATCACGTAAACCGTCCTTGTTGTTTAATATACATGCAATGTCAATGTTTATTATATACAGTGCCATTTCCGTTGGCCGAATCCAGGTTAACGTTTTATTGGATATGATCGGTTCGCGCAAACCGCGCGCGCGGCCCGCGTCATAGACTTCGAACATCAAAGGCGGCGCCGCGCCGCGCCGCCCGTCAACGGTTCCAGCGTTTATTTATTCGGCGTTTTTGTAAACAGGTGGCGAACGGGAACAATCCCGCTATTGTTGTCAGTCCTTTTAACAATGTTCAGCACGGCCTTACATGCTCTTTATCTGGGCAAACGACCGTGCCCGAGGATACCGCTCCGTCGCCACTACAACACTCACACTATTCATGTCAACAAAAGCCCGACCCATTCCAATCCGAATCAGGTCTTTTACAATATCCAACTCATACAAATATGGCTTCATATATTAATACAGGATATATCATTACAATTAAGAACTCGGCTTTCGCCTATTTAATAACATGTTCCTAAGATCAACAATTATATTAACAACTATTTAAATGCTTTCATTTATACATGACAATTAGTTTTCAGTGTTAAATATATCTCAGTGAATATAAATACAGTACATTTCACCCATATTTTATATATTGAGGCTATTGACAATATTAATATATTATATTATATTATATAAATATTATATTCGAAATATTATTGTCAACTATAATTATTATAATCATAATTATAATTATAATTACAACCATAATTACAATTATAATTATAATTACAATTACAATCACAACCACAACCATCACAATCATTAAAATGCACAGTGATTTTTTTACACCCATTAAAAAAATTATATATCATAATCTAAATGCAGTTACCAAATAGGATAATTATTAAAATGCACAGTGGTATTTTACATACATTTTATAACTATTATACTGTGCAGTAAGTTTTTAGAATAATTTTTTGAATAGGCATTAAATATTAATATATGTTTAATATGAATTTTGACAATTTAGATGTTGTCTGCGAATACTTCTAGCCCTCCGCCATCCGAGGGAAGTAAAAAGAAGACATGCAACTCTGTACGGCCCCGGAATACTTACAAACCGGGCATATGTATTTTCGAGAGGACAACTCAGGGTGGATGTAGTCGCAAAGGTATATGTAAAGATTCACCTTCGACATAAGCAATGCGATTATTACGACACCAATATTTACCAAATGTGGATTTATCAAACCTTGCAAAGTCTGCTTTTATACGTAAACGAAGAGTGCGTATAAACATAGTTTTTATACATATATGCGACACCTTAAGAAATTCATGTTTTGCTTGATTGCGCAAAGTCCAAATACAATATTTTACCAGATTAATTAACAGCATTAACAATTCGTTATAACGAGAGACAGTATGTGGTTTGAAAATGTTGAATAAAATAGCATTAAGAGAAATTTTTACTTGACAACCTGTTAATTCTAAAAGTACAGATGAGGCGAAGGACCACAGGCCTTGTAAAACGGAACACTCATAGAACAAATGTGTTAGTGATTCAGTAGACAACTTACATAGATAACATTTCGAATTTCTAGTAATGTTAAACTTGTACAAGTAACTTTGTGTAGGTAAAATTTGGTGGGCGATACGCCATGCAAGATCCCTGTACTTTGGGTCTACAAAATGGCATTGTACCCATTTCCAGGTCTCAGTAAAGTTAATTGTTGGATGTATTTTCAACACTCTAGCTGGAATACAGCGTGACTCCAACATGTTATGATATATAAATTTAGTTGTTACAGTCTGTCGCTCCATAAAATTGGGCACTCTTTTTACAAATTCACGAAATAATTTAAGCGCTTTTACATAATACAAGGGTATGCGCTCCGAATGAGGGATAAGAAGGCTTGCAAATGAGGGAACATACTTCCTCAGATGCAAGCCAATCCAGTAAACAGCCAAATATTTCCATTTGGCTTTATTGCCTTTAATAAGTTGTAAAACTTGTTTAATCATAAGCGACTGTAGTTTTGTCTCAATATCAACAACATTCAACCCCCCCTTCCGGTAATCATTTATTAATGCCTCTCTTTTAATAGCTTCTGGTTTTCCCATCCATAGAAAGGTGAAAATTAGCTTATTTAGTTTTCGTTTTACTTTCTCAGGCATCAGTATTAGATTACCAACATACCATATTGAGCTGCAAAGAACAACATTCAAAATAGTACTGCGACCTCTAAATGACAGATCCCTACTGCTATACAAATTTACACATTTCTCAAGTTTTACAACAATTCTATCCCAGTTTATTACATCACATTCATTAGTGCCCAGATATACCCCATAAAATTTGTTACATTTACTCGTCCAGTTCAAACCGGCTGGTTGATCTGGACGACCCCTCCACTTACCCAACCACATCCCGAATGTTTTCTGTTTATTTAATTTTGCCCCGGAAACAAGTCCAAACAGTTCAACCAGCATTAAAATTTTCCTAACCGATTTTTCATCTGAAATAAAAAGATTCGTATCATCAGCATATTGACAAATTTTACATTCTTCCGGCGAACCAGGTAAAGAAATTCCTTTAATCATCTGATCATTTCTGATTCTATGGGCGAGAGGCTCCATAGTTAATATATAAAGAAGTGGACTCAAACTACAACCTTGGCGTACACTACATTGCACAGGGAACTCTCTAGAAACAAAGCCATTTACCAATACACTTGAATAGATGTCATTATATAATAGTTTAACAAGAGATATAAATTGTGGACCAAAGCCGAAACCATGTAAAACTTTAAACAAATAGTCATGCGACACTCTATCAAAGGCTTTCGATTGATCTAACGAAATTATTGCAGCCGGCATATTTTTATCATTCACATATTCAATTAAATTCCTAATTAAATGTACATTATCTTGAATCGTGCGACCCGGCACAGAGCATGTTTGGTCCGGGTGCACGATTTCATCCAGTACATTTCTTAACCTTAAAGATAATACTTTTGACAATATTTTGTAGTCACAGTTTAATAAGGATATTGGGCGCCAATTAGACAATAGGTCGGCTTTACTTTTATCTTTACAAATTAAAGTTATAAAACATTGTCTTTGAGATATGGGAAGTGTCCCTTCCACCCAAACCCTGTTTATCAGTTTAACAAAAGACTGACCAATAAAGGGAAATGCAAAGGAATAGAATTCTTTCGGCAGACCATCTGGACCAGGAGATTTATAATTCTCCATTAGTTTAATGGCCTGTCTACATTCTTCAATAGTAATTACGCCTTCACATTCATCACAACTCTCTTCACTTAATGTTGGTAAATCGTGAAGAAAATACTCATCTAATGAGTTATCGACAACTTTTTTACTATACAGAGTCTCATAAAATTTTGAACACTCCTCCTTTATTTCATCAATAGAGGTAATAACTTCTCCCTTATCTGTTTTTAAATTTTTAATACATTTATCAGTGGCTAATTTCTTTTCCTTTTGTAAAAAGAATCTAGTAGGTTTTTCATTATTCTCTAAATATGTAGCCTTAGATCTTATTTTGGCACCTTCTAGAAACTTTTCATTTAAATTATCAACCACACTTTGCGCCTGTTTGATTTGATTTTTCATTTCCACACATGTCCCCCCATCCCTTTCATTTAGTCTAATTAAATGCATTAAATCCCTTTTGGCTTCCTTGAATTCTTCATGATGGACAAATGATATTCTCATAGAATGGGACATAATTAAATTTCGAAAATGCATTTTACAATCCTCCCACCACTCTGCATTCTGGTCAGAGACCGAATCTAAACATTCCCACAAGATCCTAAAATCTTCCTGAAAATGCACATCTTTTAGAATTTTACTATTACATTTCCAGTAACCTGGACCAGTTTCCGTATCACCTAAACACATATTCATTTTTACAATATAATGATCTGAAATAGACTTATTCACAGGTTCATGCATTACAGAGCATACATTATTTAATAGAGATTCAGACAGGTAAAATCGGTCTAAACGACAACTTATTGTATTTAATGAATTTTGCCAAGAATATTCTTTTTTGTCAGGATATAAATTCCGAAATGCATCAAACAACCGATGGTTTTCACATACATTAATTAAATTTTCGCTTCCCAATTCGCCATACAAATCACTCCCCCCACATTTATCGATATTAACATCGATTACACAATTAAAATCACCTCCTAAAATTGTAGGACAATTCCCTTGTAGATAACGATTAAGGGATTTAAAGAAAACCTTACGCTCCCTAGGTATAACAGGAGCATAAACATTCACCAATTTCAACTTTTTATTATTGATTTTAACTACTAAATATATTAATCGCCCCTCACTATCCCTTTCCATAGACATCATTTCGAAATTTAGACCCGGTCTAACCCAAATCCCTACCCCCTTTGAACGATTAGTGCCAAAAGACCAAAATAATTTACCCCCAAAATGCCGATTAAATGTTTTAGCACATTTTAGAGAATAACAATGGGTTTCCTGCAGGAAACATATATCAACTTTATTATACTGTAAACATTGCAATAGTAAGTCACGTTTCTGTAAATCTCCCAATCCCCGACAATTCAAACTACAGAAACGTAAATTAGCCATGACATTAGTTATACATTATACACAGCAGTAAAAACAGTAAACGTGTAACACGTCAACAGTCAACAGTACCCTATTCCTCTTCCCCCCCTGGTCTGACGTCCGCGCCGCATTTCTTTTTAAATGCGCCGGACGTCGCCTCGGTGTTCTCATCTACCACCGGCGATTTCCCAGTAGGAAGGGGAATCGCCGATGGCACAGGAGAAACACTGTTGTCCCTCTGACCAACCTCCCTTTTTCTCTTTCTTCGGACTTCCGTCCACTGCGGGATGTCCTCGCCGCCGGAAGACTCTCCCTCTGACATCGCGTCAGACGAAACGTCCGCCCACGACACCCGCAGTGGCTGGAAGTCAGACACACCCAGCGTTACACGCACTCCAACCTCCTCCTTCTTCTCCGCCCTCTCCTTATCTGCCTCCACCTTCCTCGCCACCTCTTCCTTCCTCTCCTTATCTACCCTCTGTAATTCCCTCGCTGCCGCTATCCATACCTTCTTCCCCTTCTTACCCCTAGGCTTCCTGCCCACACCTTTCTTCACCGGCGCCACCGGCTGCTCAGCCGACACAACAGCCGATTGAACAGTCGCTGGCGCACCTCCCTCCGGCGACGCTAGCTGCGCCGCCGCTCTTCCGGCCGCTGTCGCACTAACCTCGTCACCTCCCTCCGACACTTCTTTTACAATCCCTTCCCCCTCACCCTCACCCTCACCCTTACCCTCTGTCACTACCTCCATCTCCTCCTCCTCCTCCTCTATATTTACAGCCGATTCCGCCACTGTTGCTCTCGTCACCTCCCGCAGCGCACTGGCATAAGAACCAGCTGCCGCGCACGTCTCTGACAAGTGGCCATATCGACTACAGTGTCGGCAGAAAGGCGTCGAACATTCTCGACGATAATGTCCTTCCTGCCGGCACCGTAGGCAAAGTGGCTGTCTGCCAGCTATTGTGACAAGGAGTTCTGACTTGTCATTCTCATGAATCAAAGGTATAATGTGCGGAATATCTTGCTTCCGCCCGGACATCACCACCGACCGAACTCCCGTCCTCACACCCTCAAACCCCTTACTCGCACACTTCTCAAAACTTATTGCATGCACTTTCCCATATTTTGAGAGAAAATCAGTAATTACCTCATTGGGCAGGTATGGTGGCGCCCAATGAATTCTAACTTTAAATTGATCACGGTCCGCTGACCTCACCCTGAAAACAAACTTATCCTTAACTAATAACTGACCTGCCGCGAGCAGCAGGTCCTTCGCCTCATCACTACAACAACAAAGGAACCACTCGTTGTTTTTACTCAAAGGCCCAAAACTTAATACATTCTCTTTAACACATCCACCAAAAATCAACTCCAAACCAGCACAGAAGTCCTCCCGAAAATACATACGGCCCTCCATCGGACCGTACAGAATTACGCATCTCTTCTTTAAACACTTCCACTCGCACGACGAAGGGCGCTTCCCAGCCAACGTCGCCATCTTCAAAACTACAACAGACGCTACAATCTTTCAAGCACCGGTTCGCTGCTTTCAAGTAGCATACAAAAAGGTAACCTGGAAAAGATAAAGGAAACACAACTACACTTTCTTATTAGCCATTCTCTCTTCATATACATCACAAATATGCATATAACAGTAAATTAAATAAATAAATAAATATAAAACAAAATCATGCTTTATTACATAGATACAAATGAGGAAAGCTGTTGAATCTGCGAATGTGTACACCAGTAGTGTTTATATTGCAAACAACATAACACCAGCAGGAATTGAACCTGCTACACGTCACATCTATATATTATAGTAGTAGATATTATGATAGATATTAAGTACACTTTGATCTTAGCCAAAAGGCCGAGAAGCGATGCCGGCACGTGGCACGAATTTGCGACGGCAGTTTCTAGTTTCCGTAGAATTTGAAGTTTCTGAAATATACATTCAAGATGGCCGACGTGGGTGAAGAAACAAATCGAGTCATAATGAGCACCACTGTCGACATCTTCAATCATTGCGAATCGACGGAAAGGTGTTTTGGAGCACAATTTCCATATAGACACACGCATGTCAGGCTATCGCCGCACAAAAGCGCACATTTAAACACTCCTGTACAATATCAATGACAAGTCCCATGCAATGCAAATGCAACACAGCCGGCGCATGCAGATAGTAGAAGATCGAAACTCACCACAGAGCGCAGCGTTTCGTGGAATGCGTGCGTGCGTCCGTCAGGCGCCGCATATTGAAGACGCGTGGCCGGCCGGCCGGCCGGCCGGCCGCGTCACTGTATTGTATCACGTCACGTTAGTGGCTACTCCAATCGTAGTATATTGCCAATTGCCAAGGCTGTAAAGCAAACAATAGAACTGTTACAACAGTCTGTCTCCAACAAGCAAGCGCGAAGCCATTCAACGAACGAAGCAGCGAAGCGCTTAAGTCGGTTCCAAGCGAAGCCAAGCGAAGCGACAAACGCAGCGAGCAATCAAAAAGGACAGACAGCGTATGAATTAATTTTTTTCATTGATATCTCCCTGTTGGGAGTGGGCCGATCCCGGAGGTACTGCAATACCGGGCCAACCCGTGGAGAAGTCGGAGCAAGCTCCTGCATCTTCTCCCAGTTCCAAAAATCAGTTTAATATCGAAGTTCCCCAGTGGGGAACGTATCAGATATTAAGCTGATAAGAACAGATACTTTTTTTTTTTCTTTTCAATGTTTATTCGTATCAAAAAATATGTACAAAATAATAACAATACGAATTAAACATTATATAGGTTGACGAATATTCGTCATAAAATGAAATGAGAATGTTAAAACTGGTTACGTTAATTAGGTACAGTACATTAAACATAATTAAATCCAACCTGAAAAGAAAGGACATGATGACGGTCATTAACATATTAAAGTTAGTGAAAAGTATACTATATCTAATGTTCATTGATAAGTGTTCATTGTCATGTAAAAATGTTCAGTGGTAACATACATTCATTGTCCGAGTTAATTGTCCGGGTTATAAATGTCTCCGTTAGATAAAGGTGATATTCGGCAGTACCGTATAACGTTCGGTATGTTGTCTCTGTTTTACGCACTTGGGGACCGACGCTGCTTTGTCGATCCCCCTCCGCCAGCATGTATGTGTTGGCGGGAACAAAGTTGTCTTCCGCGACTTTGCCACTGTATGAGGCCCACTGAGCGCCGCGCAATGCGCGTGCTACCACAGGACCGGTCGAGTGAGTGAGTGGCTACCGCCAAGTTGTTTACGCGGGTAGTAAAGTGTTTGATTGGCCTTCTCGTAAGAGGTACATTGTTTGTGTCCTCTGTCGTGTTGTTTACACGGAAGGCCAAACGAGCGAGTGAGCTTGCGTGGTTGAGCAGTCCGTGGCTGGTGTCTCAGTGTTCACACTGAAGGCCGAGCGAGCAAGTGTTTATGTCGGAGCAAGTCCATCGCACTCGGTCTCTGCCACTTGTCACCACGGTACCGGTTCACCACGTGCGAACGCTTTCGGATTGTCGCGAAAGTGGTACATCACGTGCGCTCTCTGACGGTGTGTGCGTTCTGGGGTTGCTGCCGGTGGTTGTCGCCGATTTGGGGTAGAGTGGTTGTAGTGCATCCTGCCCTCTGGTTGGTTGCCGTACTGGAACACTCGGAATGTCTCACTGAGCATTTTTACATATACATAATTATAAAAATTATAACTTTAAATTGTTTAAACTGTAAAATTTACCAATGTTCGAATTTAATCATACATGGTATAAATGGAACAATTAACTTCCATTACATATATATAACAGACAATTCTTAATATAGTGGTATTGTCATTACTGACTATCCCTGTCATCAACAGTGTTACATTCATATAATAAAATGAAAATTGTAAATTAGTCACAATTAAGTTTGCGTACTAGTAATTTGGAAGATATTAAAGATATATATACATTGCTTAAATTTTGAATTTTGTTACAATTTAGAGACAACGCAGGGGGACCTATCTGGGGTCATCGTTGACGATCCAGGCCTGGTCGTTTCAACCTCGGCCGGGTGGCCCGCTTGAAGGGGGCCCAAGGGGAGGATCACGGCGGATGGAGGCGTAGCAAAACTTTTATTTTATTTCCTTCTACGCACGCAATAGTATTGTTTCTTCCCCAGTATTTTGCGAATAAGGTGTTTTCAAGTCTATAAAAGTCTGCTTTAATACGTAAGGTAAGTGTACGAACAAATAAGGCTTTTATACTTAATATAGTTACTTTTTCCATTTCATGTTTTGCTTGGTTACGTTTGGTCCAAATACAAAATTTTAATAGATTGACAAGTAGTAGTAAGAGTTCATTAAAGTGTTTGTTAGCATGGGGTGTGTACTTGTTGAAAAGAATAATATTCATTGAAATGGTTACTTTACAGCCTGTTAGTTCTAATAAAATCGAAGCGACGTAAGCCCATAACCCATCTAACATACTACATTCATAAAATAAATGACACAGCGTTTCTACGCGTTGTTTACACAAGTAGCACTTTGCGTTTCTACTAATATTGTATTTAAAAAGCAAGTTTTGCGTGGGTATTATCTGATGTGCTATGCGCCAGGCGAGATCTCTGTAACGAGGGTCTACAAAACTACATTGGATAGCTTTCCATATTTGGGAAAAGTCCATGGTAGGGTGAACTGTTAACACCTTCGGTGAGATTGTACGGGTTTGTAACACATTATAATATATAAATTTAGTTGTAATAGTTTGTCGTAGTGTGAAGTCTGGACACAGTTTCTCAAACTGACGAAAACAGGATAGGGCTTGTTTATAGTAAGCCGGTATCTTTTCAGAATGAGGGATTGATAAAGAAGCAAAGGCTGAGACATATTTGCGTAAATGTAATCCTATCCAATATACTGCAAAGTACTTCCATTTCGATTTAGTTCCCTTAATTAAGCTTATAATTTGTAAAATGCGAAAGGATGCCAGTTTACTTTTAATATCTACAACATTTAAACCACCTTTGTCAAAACTATTGTATAGTGTTTCTCGTTTTATTGCTTCAGGTTTGCCATTCCATAGGAAATTGAAAATAAGTTTGTTTAGGCGCTTTAATATACTTTCTGGCATCACTATAAGGCTTCCCACGTACCATATAGAGCTACACAATACTACATTTAAAATAATGCTTCGTCCCCTTAATGATAAGTCTCTGCTACTATATAAATTTACGCATTTTTCAAGTTTTGTTACAACTTTTTCCCATGTTTTGTTTTCTCCCTCGGTATGCCCTAAAAATATTCCATAAAATTTTTTGCAGTTGTTTGTCCATTGTAATTCAAAGGGTTGGTCTGTGCGACCTCGCCATTTCCCTAGCCACATGCCAAATGTTTTTTGTTTATTTAGTTTTGCGCCTGAAAGGAGGCCATACAATTCAACTAATATTAATATTTGTCGAACTGACTTTTCATCAGACACAAATAAATTGGTATCATCAGCATATTGTGAGATTTTACAAATGTCTAATGAACCTGGGATTGAAATTCCTTTAATCATTGGATCCAATCTGATTCTGTGTGCCAAAGGTTCTATTGATAGGACATATAAAAGTGGAGACAAACTGCACCCTTGACGAACACTACATGATACCGGGAATTCTCTTCCAACGTAACCGTTTACTAGAACACTAGAGTAAATATCTGTATACAGTAATTTGATTAGTGATATAAATTGAGGGCCGAAACCAAAACTGTGTAAGACATTAAATAAATACTCGTGAGACACTCTGTCAAATGCCTTAGATTGATCCAAAGATAGTATTGCCGCAGCAGTATTTTTGTCATTAGAATATTCTATTAAATTTCGTATTAAATGTAAATTGTCTTGAATTGTTCTCCCTGGTATAGAGCAGGTTTGGTCTGGGTGTATTATTTCCTCTAGTACTTTAGATAATCTTAAAGATAAGGTTTTAGACAAAATTTTATAATCACAGTTTAATAAAGAAATTGGCCTCCAATTAGATAACCGATCGGCATTATTTTTATCTTTACAAATTAGTGTGATGAGACACTGTCGTTGTGTCAGCGGCAGTGTCCCTTCTAACCATACCCGATTAAGCAACTTTACAAACTCTTTCCCAATAAGGGGAAAGGCAAATATATAAAATTCTGCTGGTAGACCATCTGGGCCAGGGGACTTATTATTTTGCATTTGTTTTAAAGCTCTTGTACATTCTTCTAACGTAATCTCACCTTCGCACAAATCTGAACTTTCTTCACTAAGTTTGGGGATGTCGTGTAAAAAATAATCGTTTAACGATGGGTCAATAATTTTTGTACTATATAAATTTTCGTAGAATTTAGAACATTCTTCTATTATAGCAGTGTTAGTGGAAATAGGTTCACCGTCATCTTTTGTTAATATTTTTATGTATTTATCAGTTGCTGATTTCTTTTCTTTTTGTAGGAAAAAACGGGTAGGTTTTTCATCGGTATCTAAAAATTTCGCTTTACTACGGATTTTGGCTCCTTCTAAGAATTGATCATTTAATTGGTCTAATTGGTCTTGTGCTTGTTTAATTTGGAATAATAGATTTGGAGTAGTGTCTTGGTTTTCTGCACGTTGAATTAACCTTTTCAGATTTAATTTTGCAGTTTTTAATTCTGAATGTTTGATATTTGCTAATCTTTTTGCATGACACATAATTAATTGTTTAAATTGTGATTTACAGTGTTCCCACCAATTAGAGTCATGGTTTGGCATCGATTCCAATATTAGCCATAGCCCTTGGAAATTTTCTTTGAAGTATATGTCTTGGAGAATACTTGTGTTACATTTCCAATAACCTGGCCCGGTATTTTGATTATTAGCTTCATTTAATTTAATTTCAAAATTTACAAAGTAGTGATCTGAAATCGTATTACTAATAGGATTCTGAGAGATATATGTTACATTTGGTATTAACGAGTCTGAAATATAAAAACGGTCTAGCCTACAAAATATGTTATGAAGTGAGTTTCTCCATGTATAGGATTGTTCATGTGGGTGTAGTTTTCTAAAAATATCAATTAAATTATGATCATTACATACTTGAACAAGATTTTGACTTGCTAAATTACCGTATATGTCATTACCACCACTTTTGTCTAAAGAGATATCTACCACACAATTAAAATCTCCCCCTAGTATTATGTGGTGTTTACCCTTTAACACATGTTTGAACGATTGGAAAAATTGTTTACGTTCCCTTGGTATGATGGGTGCATAAACATTTACAAGTTTAAAAATGTGATTATTCACTTTCACCAACAGACACAACAATCGCCCTTCATTATCTCTATTTATGTGTATAATTTTGAAGTTAAGACCTTGTTTAAACCAAATTCCTACTCCTTTAGACCTCTCTGAACCAAATGACCAAAACGTTTTCCCTCCCCATTTTCGACTCCATGTTTTAGCTGAAAGTAATGATGCACAGTGTGTCTCTTGTAGGAAACACACATCAACTGAATTTGAATTTAGATAGTTTATTATAAAATCCCTTTTCTTGTAATCTTTTAATCCCCGACAATTTAGTGTACTTATATTTAGAGACTGTGCCATTGTTTAGCTTGTTGTGTCTGATGATAAATTAATCCGGGCACTTCTTCTTGATAGAAGAAGTTTTGACTTTCCCCTCAGACTCACCCTCGGCGCTCGCCAGTCTACTCAAATG
>OZ024866.1:44159477-44336977 GCA_964017155.1 Oasisia sp. SBJ-2009
TATACATGCAATGTCAATGTTTATTATATACAGTGCCATTTCCGTTGGCCGAATCCAGGTTAACGTTTTATTGGATATGATCGGTTCGCGCAAACCGCGCGCGCGGCCCGCGTCATAGACTTCGAACATCAAAGGCGGCGCCGCGCCGCGCCGCCCGTCAACGGTTCCAGCGTTTATTTATTCGGCGTTTTTGTAAACAGGTGGCGAACGGGAACGATCCCGCTATTGTTGTCAGTCCTTTTAACAATGTTCAGCACGGCCTTACATGCTCTTTATCTGGGCAAACGACCGTGCCCGAGGATACCGCTCCGTCGCCACTACAACACTCACACTATTCATGTCAACAAAAGCCCGACCCATTCCAATCCGAATCAGGTCTTTTACAATATCCAACTCATACAAATATGGCTTCATATATTAATACAGGATATATCATTACAATTAAGAACTCGGCTTTCGCCTATTTAATAACATGTTCCTAAGATCAACAATTATATTAACAACTATTTAAATGCTTTCATTTATACATGACAATTAGTTTTCAGTGTTAAATATATCTCAGTGAATATAAATACAGTACATTTCACCCATATTTTATATATTGAGGCTATTGACAATATTAATATATTATATTATATTATATAAATATTATATTCGAAATATTATTGTCAACTATAATTATTATAATCATAATTATAATTATAATTACAACCATAATTACAATTATAATTATAATTACAATCACAACCACAACCATCACAATCATTAAAATGCAGTGATTTTTTTACACCCATTAAAAAAATTATATATCATAATCTAAATGCAGTTACCAAATAGGATAATTATTAAAATGCACAGTGGTATTTTACATACATTTTATAACTATTATACTGTGCAGTAAGTTTTTAGAATAATTTTTTGAATAGGCATTAAATATTAATATATGTTTAATATGAATTTTGACAATTTAGATGTTGTCTGCGAATACTTCTAGCCCTCCGCCATCCGAGGGAAGTAAAAAGAAGACATGCAACTCTGTACGGCCCCGGAATACTTACAAACCGGGCATATGTATTTTCGAGAGGACAACTCAGGGTGGATGTAGTCGCAAAGGTATATGTAAAGATTCACCTTCGACATAAGCAATGCGATTATTACGACACCAATATTTACAAAATGTGGATTTATCAAACCTTGCAAAGTCTGCTTTTATACGTAAACGAAGAGTGCGTATAAACATAGTTTTTATACATATATGCGACACCTTAAGAAATTCATGTTTTGCTTGATTGCGCAAAGTCCAAATACAATATTTTACCAGATTAATTAACAGCATTAACAATTCGTTATAACGAGAGACAGTATGTGGTTTGAAAATGTTGAATAAAATAGCATTAAGAGAAATTTGTACTTGACAACCTGTTAATTCTAAAAGTACAGATGAGGCGAAGGACCACAGGCCTTGTAAAACGGAACACTCATAGAACAAATGTGTTAGTGATTCAGTAGACAACTTACATAGATAACATTTCGAATTTCTAGTAATGTTAAACTTGTACAAGTAACTTTGTGTAGGTAAAATTTGGTGGGCGATACGCCATGCAAGATCCCTGTACTTTGGGTCTACAAAATGGCATTGTACCCATTTCCAGGTCTCAGTAAAGTTAATTGTTGGATGTATTTTCAACACTCTAGCTGGAATACAGCGTGACTCCAACATGTTATGATATATAAATTTAGTTGTTACAGTCTGTCGCTCCATAAAATTGGGCACTCTTTTTACAAATTCACGAAATAATTTAAGCGCTTTTACATAATACAAGGGTATGCGCTCCGAATGAGGGATAAGAAGGCTTGCAAATGAGGGAACATACTTCCTCAGATGCAAGCCAATCCAGTAAACAGCCAAATATTTCCATTTGGCTTTATTGCCTTTAATAAGTTGTAAAACTTGTTTAATCATAAGCGACTGTAGTTTTGTCTCAATATCAACAACATTCAACCCCCCCCTTCCGGTAATCATTTATTAATGCCTCTCTTTTAATAGCTTCTGGTTTTCCCATCCATAGAAAGGTGAAAATTAGCTTATTTAGTTTTCGTTTTACTTTCTCAGGCATCAGTATTAGATTACCAACATACCATATTGAGCTGCAAAGAACAACATTCAAAATAGTACTGCGACCTCTAAATGACAGATCCCTACTGCTATACAAATTTACACATTTCTCAAGTTTTACAACAATTCTATCCCAGTTTATTACATCACATTCATTAGTGCCCAGATATACCCCATAAAATTTGTTACATTTACTCGTCCAGTTCAAACCGGCTGGTTGATCTGGACGACCCCTCCACTTACCCAACCACATCCCGAATGTTTTCTGTTTATTTAATTTTGCCCCGGAAACAAGTCCAAACAGTTCAACCAGCATTAAAATTTTCCTAACCGATTTTTCATCTGAAATAAAAAGATTCGTATCATCAGCATATTGACAAATTTTACATTCTTCCGGCGAACCAGGTAAAGAAATTCCTTTAATCATCTGATCATTTCTGATTCTATGGGCGAGAGGCTCCATAGTTAATATATAAAGAAGTGGACTCAAACTACAACCTTGGCGTACACTACATTGCACAGGGAACTCTCTAGAAACAAAGCCATTTACCAATACACTTGAATAGATGTCATTATATAATAGTTTAACAAGAGATATAAATTGTGGACCAAAGCCGAAACCATGTAAAACTTTAAACAAATAGTCATGCGACACTCTATCAAAGGCTTTCGATTGATCTAACGAAATTATTGCAGCCGGCATATTTTTATCATTCACATATTCAATTAAATTCCTAATTAAATGTACATTATCTTGAATCGTGCGACCCGGCACAGAGCATGTTTGGTCCGGGTGCACGATTTCATCCAGTACATTTCTTAACCTTAAAGATAATACTTTTGACAATATTTTGTAGTCACAGTTTAATAAGGATATTGGGCGCCAATTAGACAATAGGTCGGCTTTACTTTTATCTTTACAAATTAAAGTTATAAAACATTGTCTTTGAGATATGGGAAGTGTCCCTTCCACCCAAACCCTGTTTATAAGTTTAACAAAAGACTGACCAATAAAGGGAAATGCAAAGGAATAGAATTCTTTCGGCAGACCATCTGGACCAGGAGATTTATAATTCTCCATTAGTTTAATGGCCTGTCTACATTCTTCAATAGTAATTACGCCTTCACATTCATCACAACTCTCTTCACTTAATGTTGGTAAATCGTGAAGAAAATACTCATCTAATGAGTTATCGACGACTTTTTTACTATACAGAGTCTCATAAAATTTTGAACACTCCTCCTTTATTTCATCAATAGAGGTAATAACTTCTCCCTTATCTGTTTTTAAATTTTTAATACATTTATCAGTGGCTAATTTCTTTTCCTTTTGTAAAAAGAATCTAGTAGGTTTTTCATTATTCTCTAAATATGTAGCCTTAGATCTTATTTTGGCACCTTCTAGAAACTTTTCATTTAAATTATCAACCACACTTTGCGCCTGTTTGATTTTATTTTTCATTTCCACACATGTCCCCCCATCCCTTTCATTTAGTCTAATTAAATGCATTAAATCCCTTTTGGCTTCCTTGAATTCTTCATGATGGACAAATGATATTCTCATAGAATGGGACATAATTAAATTTCGAAAATGCATTTTACAATCCTCCCACCACTCTGCATTCTGGTCAGAGACCGAATCTAAACATTCCCACAAGATCCTAAAATCTTCCTGAAAATGCACATCTTTTAGAATTTTACTATTACATTTCCAGTAACCTGGACCAGTTTCCGTATCACCTAAACACATATTCATTTTTACAATATAATGATCTGAAATAGACTTATTCACAGGTTCATGCATTACAGAGCATACATTATTTGATAGAGATTCAGACAGGTAAAATCGGTCTAAACGACAACTTATTGTATTTAATGAATTTTGCCAAGAATATTCTTTTTTGTCAGGATATAAATTCCGAAATGCAACCGATGGTTTTCACATACATTAACTAAATTTTCGCTTCCCAATTCGCCATACAAATCACTCCCCCCACATTTATCGATATTAACATCGATTACACAATTAAAATCACCTCCTAAAATTGTAGGACAATTCCCTTGTAGATAACGATTAAGGGATTTAAAGAAAACCTTACGCTCCCTAGGTATAACAGGAGCATAAACATTCACCAATTTCAACTTTTTATTATTGATTTTAACTACTAAATATATTAATCGCCCCTCACTATCCCTTTCCATAGACATAATTTCGAAATTTAGACCCGGTCTAACCCAAATCCCTACCCCCTTTGAACGATTAGTGCCAAAAGACCAAAATAATTTACCCCCAAAATGCCGATTAAATGTTTTAGCACATTTTAGAGAATAACAATGGGTTTCCTGCAGGAAACATATATCAACTTTATTATACTGTAAACATTGCAATAGTAAGTCACGTTTCTGTAAATCTCCCAATCCCCGACAATTCAAACTACAGAAACGTAAATTAGCCATGACATTAGTTATACATTATACACAGCAGTAAAAACAGTAAACAACACGTCAACAGTCAACAGTACCCTATTCCTCTTCCCCCCCTGGTCTGACGTCCGCGCCGCATTTCTTTTTAAATGCGCCGGACGTCGCCTCGGTGTTCTCATCTACCACCGGCGAATTCCCAGTAGGAAGGGGAATCGCCGATGGCACAGGAGAAACACTGTTGTCCCTCTGACCAACCTCCCTTTTTCTCTTTCTTCGGACTTCCGTCCACTGCGGGATGTCCTCGCCGCCGGAAGACTCTCCCTCTGACATCGCGTCAGACGAAACGTCCGCCCACGACACCCGCAGTGGCTGGAAGTCAGACACACCCAGCGTTACACGCACTCCAACCTCCTCCTTCTTCTCCGCCCTCTCCTTATCTGCCTCCACCTTCCTCGCCACCTCTTCCTTCCTCTCCTTATCTACCCTCTGTAATTCCCTCGCTGCCGCTATCCATACCTTCTTCCCCTTCTTACCCCTAGGCTTCCTGCCCACACCTTTCTTCACCGGCGCCACCGGCTGCTCAGCCGACACAACAGCCGATTGAACAGCCGCTGGCGCACCTCCCTCCGGCGACGCTAGCTGCGCCGCCGCTCTTCCGGCCGCTGTCGCACTAACCTCGTCACCTCCCTCCGACACTTCTTTTACAATCCCTTCCCCCTCACCCTCACCCTCACCCTTACCCTCTGTCACTACCTCCATCTCCTCCTCCTCCTCCTCTATATTTACAGCCGATTCCGCCACTGTTGCTCTCGTCACCTCCCGCAGCGCACTGGCATAAGAACCAGCTGCCGCGCACGTCTCTGACAAGTGGCCATATCGACTACAGTGTCGGCAGAAAGGCGTCGAACATTCTCGACGATAATGTCCTTCCTGCCGGCACCGTAGGCAAAGTGGCTGTCTGCCAGCTATTGTGACAAGGAGTTCTGACTTGTCATTCTCATGAATCAAAGGTATAATGTGCGGAATATCTTGCTTCCGCCCGGACATCACCACCGACCGAACTCCCGTCCTCACACCCTCAAACCCCTTACTCGCACACTTCACAAAACTTATTGCATGCACTTTCCCATATTTTGAGAGAAAATCAGTAATTACCTCATTGGGCAGGTATGGTGGCGCCCAATGAATTCTAACTTTAAATTGATCACGGTCCGCTGACCTCACCCTGAAAACAAACTTATCCTTAACTAATAACTGACCTGCCGCGAGCAGCAGGTCCTTCGCCTCATCACTACAACAACAAAGGAACCACTCGTTGTTTTTACTCAAAGGCCCAAAACTTAATACATTCTCTTTAACACATCCACCAAAAATCAACTCCAAACCAGCACAGAAGTCCTCCCGAAAATACATACGGCCCTCCATCGGACCGTACAGAATTACGCATCTCTTCTTTAAACACTTCCACTCGCACGACGAAGGGCGCTTCCCAGCCAACGTCGCCATCTTCAAAACTACAACAGACGCTACAATCTTTCAAGCACCGGTTCGCTGCTTTCAAGTAGCATACAAAAAGGTAACCTGGAAAAGATAAAGAAAACCCAACTACACTTTCTTATTAGCCATTCTCTCTTCATATACATCACAAATATGCATATAACAGTAAATTAAATAAATAAATAAATATAAAACAAAATCATGCTTTATTACATAGATACAAATGAGGAAAGCTGTTGAATCTGCGAATGTGTACACCAGTAGTGTTTATATTGCAAACAACATAACACCAGCAGGAATTGAGCCTGCTACACGTCACATCTATATATTATAGTAGTAGATATTATGATAGATATTAAGTACACTTTGATCTTAGCCAAAAGGCCGAGAAGCGATGCCGGCACGTGGCACGAATTTGCGACGGCAGTTTCTAGTTTCCGTAGAATTTAAAGTTTCTGAAATATACATTCAAGATGGCCGACGTGGGTGAAGAAACGAATCGAGTCATAATGAGCACCACTGTCGACATCTTCAATCATTGCGAATCGACGGAAAGGTGTTTTGGAGCACAATTTCCATATAGACACACGCATGTCAGGCTATCGCCGCACAAAAGCGCACATTTAAACACTCCTGTACACTATCAATGACAAGTCCCTTGCAATGCAAATGCAACACAGCCGGCGCATGCAGATAGTAGAAGATCGAAACTCACCACAGAGCGCAGCGTTTCGTGGAATGCGTGCGTGCGTCCGTCAGGCGCCGCATATTGAAGACGCGTGGCCGGCCGGCCGGCCGGCCGCGTCACTGTATTGTATCACGTCACGTTAGTGGCTACTCCAATCGTAGTATATTGCCAATTGCCAAGGCTGTAAAGCAAACAATAGAACTGTTACAACAGTCTGTCTCCAACAAGCAAGCGCGAAGCCATTCAACGAACGAAGCAGCGAAGCGCTTAAGTCGGTTCCAAGCGAAGCCAAGCGAAGCGACAAACGCAGCGAGCAATCAAAAAGGACAGACAGCGTATGAATTAATTTTTTTCATTGATATCTCCCTGTTGGGAGTGGGCCGATCCCGGAGGTACTGCAATACCGGGCCAACCCGTGGAGAAGTCGGAGCAAGCTCCTGCATGTTCTCCCAGTTCCAAAAATCAGTTTAATATCGAAGTTCCCCAGTGGGGAACGTATCAGATATTAAGCTGATAAGAACAGATACTACACTTTGATCTTAGCCAAAAGGCCGAGAAGCGATGCCGGCACGTGGCACGAATTTGCGACGGCAGTTTCTAGTTTCCGTAGAATTTAAAGTTTCTGAAATATACATTCAAGATGGCCGACGTGGGTGAAGAAACGAATCGAGTCATAATGAGCACCACTGTCGACATCTTCAATCATTGCGAATCGACGGAAAGGCTTTTTGGAGCACAATTTCCCTATAGACACACGCATGTCAGGCTATCGCCGCACAAAAGCGCACATTTAAACACTCCTGTACAATATCAATGACAAGTCCCATGCAATGCAAATGCAACACGGCCGGCGCATGCAGATAGTAGAAGATCGAAACTCACCACAGAGCGCAGCGTTTCGTGGAATGCGTGCGTGCGTGCGTCCGTCAGGCGCCGCATATTGAAGACGCGTGGCAGGCCGGCCGCGTCACTGTATTGTATCACGTCACGTCACGTTAGTGTGTCTACTCCAATCGTAGTATATTGCCAATTGCCAACGCTGTAAAGCAAACAATAGAACTGTTACAACTGTCTGTCTCCAACAAGCAAGCGCGAAGCGCGAAGCCATTCAACGAAGCAACGAAGCGCTTAAGTCGGTTCCAAGCGAAGCCAAGCGAAGCGACAAACGCAGCGAGCAATCTTTTGAAAAGGACAGACAGCGTATGGATTAATTTTTTTCATTGATATCTCCCTGTTGGGAGTGGGCCGATCCCGGAGGTACTGCAATACCGGGCCAACCCGTGGAGAAGTCGGAGCAAGCTCCTGCATCTTCTCCCAGTTCCAAAAATCAGTTTAATATCGAAGTTCCCCAGTGGGGAACGTATCAGATATTAAGCTGATAAGAACAGATACTTTTTTGTCTTTACAAAATGTTTATTCAGGTAATCACATGTATATACAGGTAAAAGTTGCGATTATGAACAAACAACATGGTGTATAGAAATACACAAAAATAAATTAAACATGTACGGCGCCCTGCGTTGTCATATATTAGTGTGTGCCGGGCCAATACTGGTATATGGTCACTCTGTCGATGTCAGAAAAAAAAAGGAAAAATTTGAAAATTTCCAAAAAAAAATTATTATTAAAAAAAAAATTATTTCTGAAAAAAAAAAAATATATATATATTTTTTTTTAATGTTTCCTTTGGGGAAAGTTTTCCTTTCCCTGACTTAATTTCTCCTGTTGGATTTAATAGCAATATTCCTTATTCCCACAATTAATCCGGTTTCTTACGTAAGAATTTGTCTTGTTAAAATAAAATTTTAATTAAGTGAAATTAAATTCTTTTAGTCCGTTCAAATTAGATTGGACCAAGCCGAATCAAAACAAATTGAATTGAATTAAGAGTAAACCAGAGATAAGTTAAATTATGTCAAATTAAATCAACCTGCCATTCTTGACAGTGCCAGTACCTCGAACATATATAGCTGCAAGTGTCTCATCATTATGGTTAGTAATTGAATTCAATTGTCATTCAGGTACAGTGCCAGTACTTGGAAACTTGTAGGCCAGTACTAGGAAACTTGTCAGTACGTCAAACATATATAGCTGCAACGGTCTCATCATTACGGTTAATAATTAAAGTCAATTGTCATTCTGGTACAGTGCCAGTACTTGTAAACTTGGAGGCCTAATAACTATATGTATATATACATATATAGCCGACACTAATGTTCTTAAAAGGAAACAACAACAAAAGTACAAGTTGCCCGTCGTGGGATTCGATCCCGGGTTTCTCTATCTTAGAGTCGGGCGCGCCCCCACTGAGCCACTGCTCTTCTGGGTAAGGCGCGTAGCCTATTGTTATAAATTAGGCTTGGCGCGAATACGGTGTTCGGCCGGACGGCTTGACGCGCGCGCTACAGCACGTCGGCTACGTTGGATGCTCTGCAAGCGGCGTTGTATCGAAGTCCGTTGGGCAACGGGAGACCATGTTGGATGCGCGCGCCCCAGCGATCAGCATGTTGAGCGAGGCGCGACACCTCCAAAGGTCCGAGCGGTCTGTGGTCCTGGCGCGCACGCACTGCGGCGGCGGGCGACGTCTTGAGGCAAGCGAGTGGTGGCGGCCGTTATGAGCACATATGTTGCCCGGTGGCCGTCCGCGGGCACAGGCCTGCAGCACGGCAGCGCTGGCCGGCGACTTGTCTCGCACGTCTCGACTCGGCGGCGACATTAGAGGGCGTACCGAGTGGCGTTATGACAGGGGCGACTGTACGCTTGGCGTGAATGCGGCGTTCGGCCGGACGGCTTGACGCGCGCGCTACAGCGCGACGGCTGCGTTGGATGTGCCGCGAGCGACGTTGTATCCAAGTCCGTTGGGCGGCGGGGGACCGTGTTGGATGCGCGCGCCCCAGCGGTCAGCGTGGTGAGCGAGGCGTGACGCGTCCAGAGGTCCGAGCGGTCTAAGGTCCTGGTGCGCATGCACTGCGGCGGCGGGCGACATCTTGACGCGTGCGCCTTGGTAGCGGCCGTTGTGAGCACACATGCTGCCCGGCGGGCGTCCGCAGGCACCGGGCAGCATCGTGGCAGCGCTGGTCGGCGACTTGTCCCTCACGTCTCAACCCGGCGGCGACGTTAGAGGGCGTACCGAGCGGCGTTGCAACTGGGGCGACTGTGCGCTTGGCGCAAGTACGATGTGCGGCCGCACGACGGCTACATTGGAGGCGCTGCGAGCGACGTTGGTCCGTTGGGCCACGGGGGGCCGAGTTGGATGCGCGCGCCCCAGCGATCAGCGTGAGCGAGGCGCGACACATCCAGGGGTCCGAGCGGCCTGGTGGCCTGACGCGCCCGCACGGCGGCGGCAGGCGACGTTGTGTGGCGAGCGACTTGGTGGCGGCCGTTGCGCGCACACCCGCAGCCCGGCGGGTGTCAGCAAGTCCTGGGTAGCGTCTCGGCCGTGCTGTGTCAGCGACTTGACACGCACGTCCTAAAGCGGCGGCGGCGTTAGGGGGCGTAACGAGCGGCGTTGATTGCGCTTCGTTTGGATGTTTTGGCGCGTTGCCCCGGCGATCGCCTAGTGGCTAGCGAGGCACAGATCGGCCAGCGATATGGGGCGACGGTTGCGGGCGTTTCCCTGCGTGTCGCGGCTTGCGGTGGTAGCTGTGCGTTTGGCACGAAGACGAAGCGAGGCGAGGCGGGCGCCTTGTAGCGAGCGCCCCGGCGATCGTCTATTGGTCGTCGCTATGTGGTCTCGCGGTAGCGTGGATACAAGTAATCATTAATCGATTGGAAATTTGGAAGATATTTTACTGTTTCTCTCACAGTTGTCTGGACTAAGACCAACTGTGAGACGGCATCTAAACCGGATTAATACACATACATGTGTGCGAGTAATGACTAATAAATTTTGAAATTTTGAAAATATTTTACTGTTTTTCTCACATTTGTATGAAGGGGGGAGCAAATGTGAGACGGCATCTAAACCGGATTAATCCCGTTTACAAATACATTATAGTGTGTTCTAAACAAGTCGTTGTACCTCTCTTCCCCCATGTTATATCATTGTTACCTATTGGACTTTTACTGTTTCACTCTCAGTTGGCCAGACTAAGACCAACTGAGAGACGGCATCTAAACCGGATTAGTACACATACCTGTGTACACGTAATAATTAATCGATTTTGAAATTTGGAAAATATTTTACTGTTTCTCTCACAGTTGTCTAGACTAAGACCAACTGTGAGACGGCATCTAAACCGGATTAGTACACGTACATATGTACAGTAATAACTAAACAATTTTGAAATTTGGAAAATATTTTACTGTTTTTCTCACATTTGTATGGAGGGGAGCAAATGTGAGACGGCATCTAAACCGGATTAATCCCATTTACAAATACATTATAATATGTTCTAAACAAGTCGTTATACATCTCTTCCCCACTGTTATACAATTGTTACCACCATACATTGTCTTGTAAATACGAAGAACGTATCGGGTTAATCCTTAGAATTAATACTAACCTTAATGGTTGTGAAAAAATAAAAAATAAAAATAAATTAAAATGTTGCCCGTCGTTGGAGTTGATCACGGGTTTCTATAATTCCGAGTCCGATGCGCCCTCACTGAGCCACTGCTTATGTGGGTAAGGTGCGTACACTTGTTGCTATAATACCAGTAGATGTCGGGTGTCACAGAGCTTGGCGCGGTACGCGTGCGCAGTAATCAATACATTATGATATATTCGAAACAAGTCGTTACAGATCCCTTCCCCAATATTTTACAGTGTTGTTGCGTGTCGCGGCTCTGGTGACGAGCGAGTGCGGCGGCGTTTGTTTGTTTACCTTTTCGGCACGCGGCGGCTTCAATAGGCCTCGGCGCGGCTCGAGTCGTGTTACGTAACACTTCGCGCGACGGGGGCGAAGCGCCGTTGACAGCTGGCGCGCGCTGTCAAAACGGCCGGCGTGGTATAGTTCGACTGACGGACGTCCTTCTTGGCGGAGTTTCGCCCGGATTATCGGCGTTTTGCCACGGCTCAGGATGGTGGTAAGTACCCGGTGCATCGCTGTATAATGTCTTGATAACGTGGCTTTATGTTTATATGTTCCCTAGGGCTTATAACAGGTATCTGATAGTTGTAAACATTCTGACCACACGTGTGCTGTGAGCGGTCTGGCTAGCGGTGTGTTAGCGTGCCCATTTCACGGTGGATATAATCTATTGAGGAGTCTTATTGCGTCTCCGTCTGCCGTGGTTACGGAGTTATCTCTACACCAGTAGCTATTGAATGTGGAAATATTAAACCTTTTAGAATCCGCTTTGATTCTGCGCGACAAGGTATTAATAAACAGGGTTTTGATATTCCCTGTTGTCGCCTTTTTGCTTTCAAATTTAGCTAGATTTCGGGTTGTCCATATACAATATTTTAAGGTGTTTATTAGATGTACCAATAACTCATTATACTTATCGCACGGATGCGGCTTAAAAGTTAGAAATCTTATAGAGTTAAGCGTGATAACGACGCGGCTGCCGGTTAATTTGAACAGGATGAGTGTGACAAGCTGCCACAGTCCATTCAAAACATTACATTCGTAGAACAAATGGGAAGTTGTTTCTACAGCCCGCTTGCATAGATAGCACTTAGCGTTTCGGCTAATGTGGTATCTATGCAGCAGGCTTTGCGTAGGTAGTATTTGGTGGGCGATACGCCGCGCCAGGTCCCTGTAACAGGGGTCAACAAAGTCGCACTGTATGCGTAGCCATACCTTTTCAAAATCAATAGTAGGGCATACCGAGAGGATCCTAGGCGGTATTAGCCTAGATTCTAACAAGCTTAGATATATAAACTTAGTAGGTATTTCCTGGCGGTCCATAAAATTTTTGTTTTTCGCCTCAAATTGGCGAAACATTACCAGTGCATATTTATAATAATACGGTATATCCTCTGCGTGCGGTATCGATAGGCTGGCAAATGCCGGCACGTATTTCCTTATTTGTAGGCCGAGCCAATAGACCGCTAAATATTTCCATTTGGCTTTATGGCCTCTGATTAATTGAATGACTTGTTTTACGAGAAAGGCGTCCAGTTTTGTTTTAACATCTATTATGTTTAGACCTCCGTTTGCGAAAGTATTATATAACGTTTCTCGCTTAAGGGCTTCGTGCTGGTTATTCCAGACAAAGGTAAACAAAAGTTTGTTAATCTTTCTTTTAACGGACTCTGGCATTAGGATGAGACTGCCTACGTACCAGATAGAACTACATAGTACGGCTTCTAATATTACACTTCTGCCTCTAAAGGACAGATCCCTCCCGCTGAATAGCTTTACACATTTCTCTAATTTTAAAATAACCTTATTCCACGTGCGTCTAGAGGCTTCTTCCGTTCCCATATAAATCCCATAAAACTTATTGCAGGCGCTGAACCAATTTAGGCCCGCTGGTTGATCCGTGCGGCCTCTCCAGCGGCCCAGCCACATCCCAAATGTTTTATTTTTATTTAAGAGCGCCCCGGAGACTGCTCCGTAGATAACTACTAATTGTAGGATGCGGTTGACTGATGTAATATTAGAAATAAAAAGGTTAGTGTCATCCGCGTACTGACACACGGTTGCCATTTCAGTTGCTCCTGGCAGCGGGATCCCCTTGATCGCCGGGTCCATGCGGATCCTGTGCGCAAGGGGTTCCATAGATATTACATAAAGGAGGGAGACAAACTGCATCCTTGCCTCACGCTGCGCTCTACTGCGAATTCGCTAGATATGAATCCGTTTACTATGATCTTAGATTTAATATCTGTATATAAGAGTTTAACCATAGCTATAAATTGTGGCTTAAAGCCAAAGGCATGTAATACATCAAATAAATACGAATGTGATACGCGATCAAACGCTTTTGCTTGATCTAAAGAGATAATCGCGGCCGAGATTTGCTTGCTGTTGGCATACTCAATTAAATTACGGATTAAGTGGATGTTATCCTGAATAGATCTGCCCGGTATCGAGCAGGTCTGATCAGGGTGGACGATGTCCCCTATAACCTTTCTCAATCTAAGCGTGAGTACTTTAGATATAATTTTATAATCTACGTTTAGGAGAGAAATCGGGCGCCAATTTTTTAGTGTTTCCGCATTGTCAGGGTCTTTACAAATTAATGTAATGAGTCCTTGTCGTTGTGAAGGGGGTAAGATCCCTTCGCTATAGCAGCGGTTAATTAAACGAACGAAGGAGTTACCGATATATTTAAATGCGAATTCATAGAACTCTTTTGGGAGTCCGTCTAAACCCGGCGTTTTAGAGTTAGCCATTTGTTTAAGAGCTATAACGCACTCTTCTATTGTTATCGGCCCTTCGCAAATGTTGGCCGATTCCTCGCTTAAACGCGCCAACTCATTAAAAAAGGAGAGGTTAAGACTACTATCCGCCGCCTCCTTACTATAAAGCGTTTTGTAGAACTGGACGCACTCCTCCGTTATTTCGGAAGTCGTACGTGCCGACGTTCCGTCCGATTTAATTAAATGACTAATAGATTTTTTTGAAGCTAACTGCTTTTCCCTACGTAAAAATAAACGCGTAGGTTTTTCGCTTGTTTCTAAATACTTAACTTTGGCTCGAATTTTACACCCCTCCATCTCCTCATTGTAGAGGGTTTCTATATCCTGCTTTAAAGCGGCTATTCTATTTTGGTCAATGACGGAATTATTACGATTACTTGTGAGAAGTTTATCGAGTCTCTTACGAGCATGTTTTTGGTTTTCTTTTCTAATACGGGTTAATCTCTGCGAATGCACGGTAATTAAATCTTTGAAACAACATTTACAATGCTCCCACCAATGGGAATCTTGATTACTTTCGCTGTCTAGCGATTCCCACAAGGCCTGGAAATCGTCCTGGAAGTGCTCGTCTTTTAGCGTGCTTACATTGCACTTCCAGAAACCCGGCCCTGATTCTTTATTTTTATTTTGAGAGAGTTTAATTTTAACATTAATGCTATCATGGTCTGAAAAAATGTGCGGGACTTTTATATGATGGACTCTAATAGAGTCATTACACATATTTTTAGAAAGATATAGCCGGTCCAATCGGACCTCTATAGTATTCATAGAGTTCCTCCAGGTATATTCTTTTTTATTTTTATATTTATGTCTGAAAGAGTCGACTAAGTTAAAATCATTGCAAATAGTTTGTAGGTTTCCCCCTCCAAATTCCCCGTAATTATCATTCCCTCCCCTTTTATCTAAAGTATTATTTACTACGCAGTTGAAATCCCCTCCCAGAATAATAGAGTGTTGACCCATGAAATAATGTAACATATTTGTAAAAAATATCTTCCTATATTTAGGAATAATAGGGGCATATATATTGATTAACTTAATATATATATTTCCATCTAGCTTAACTAGCAAGGACAAAAGGCGCCCGTCGGGGTCTCTACTTTGTGTTACAATCGAAAAATTAAAGCCTGCACGAAACCAAATTCCCACCCCACACGAACGATTAGTGCCAAAGGACCAAAAACATTTCCCTCCCAGGTGCTTCTCCCATGAATTTGCTGTGAATTTTGAAGAGACATGAGTTTCCTGTAGGAAACACGTCTAGTTTAATTTTATTAAGGAATTCGGCGAGGAACTGGCGCTTTCGCCAGTCCCCCAACCCCCTGCAGTTTAGGCTAGCTAAATTTAGATCACCGGTTTATGTTTTTGGTTGTTAATTTTGTTTTCACTTCCCTGGACTATTGTCCAAGGCTACTACTAGCCCATCTGAGTCCCCGGAACTCGAAAGATAACATGGAGGGGGCGCAGGCGCGCGTGCCGCCTTAGCCCCTACAGGGATTCGGGACCCTGTCTTTCCCTTTGCCTTAGTGGGGGTGGGTGTTGGTATGGGTGCGCGTTTAGGTGTGGCTGCGGGTGTGCGCTTGGGTGTGGGTACGTGCGGTGGTTGCGGCGTGGGTGTGGTTGTCGGTGTGAGTGCGTGCGTTGGTGGGTGTATGACTCCCGGCGCAGGTCCGAGGATGATCCTCGGTGTCGGAGTGGGCGTGGGTGTGGATGTGGTTGTCGGTGTGAGTGCGTGTGTGGGTGAGTGTATGACTCCCGGCGCAGGTCCGAGGATGATCATCGGTGTCGGCGTGGGCGTGGGTGTGGATGTGGATGTTGGTGTGAGTGCGTGTGTGGGTGAGTGTATGACTCCCGGCGCAGGTCCGATGGTCATCGGTGTCGGCGTGAGTGTGGGTGTTGGTGCGGGCGTGGGTGTCGGTGTGGGTGCGGGTGTGGGTGTCGGTGTGGTTGCGGGTGTGGATTTGGTTGACGAGGCCAGCGTGTCCCTCCGCCTTTTCCCTCTAGTCCGCTGTGGTAAGGGGGTGGTTGTGCCCTCTCCCTCCTCAGAGGAGTCCGCGATCGTCACGCACAGTGCGGACGACGGGTCGTCACTCGAGGTGGGGGGGGGGGGGGGGGGCTGTGTTGTTGTGGGTAGCCACGACGACGCCTGGCGGGGCGGCCTTTCCTGCACTCTTTGCAGTCGCTGCGCGCTCGGTGACCGGGGGGGGGGGGCACTACATTTTCAGAGCCTGTTTGGCCCTGTCTACCTCCGTTCGTTTTCCTTTTTTTGTTTTTGTTTTTTCTAACTACAGTCCAGTCGCTGTCTGGCCTGTCCTTGTCTCCGTCCGTCCCTTGTCGTTCCGTCGTTACGTCGGTTGGTAAAGTCTGGGTGTGACCCCCCTTGTCGTCGCGGTCTGCGGCCGCGCCCTGCGTTGCCGCCGGCGCGGCGCGGGCCGTCGCGCTGTGTCGCACACCGTCCATTGTCTCGTCGTTCGGTTGTCGCGTCGCCTGTTCGGTCATGCCTGTCGGGCGTGTCCCTTCTGTCTCGTCGTAAACTATTGAATCACATGAAATATCCCCTTCGCCCTGCAAAACTACGCGCCACATTCGCGTAAGACTTTAACTTTGCCTTCTCGGCACTGCAGCTTTCAGTGGTATGGCCGTACTGCTGATGGTGTCTGCAGTACGGCGTGTTGCATTTTTTTCGGAGGTGTCTTATGTTTTTACATTTCAAGCACAGTGGGGGGCGTTCGGGCACGGTTACCAGACACTCCCAGTAGTGGTCTGTGCCGGGTTCTAACACGCTTAGTAAATGTGGCAGGGTGGTTCTATCTCCTATCATGCATACATTTCTAACCCCCGTGGCTACGCCCTCGAGCCCTGCGGCGGTACACATTTCATGTTTAATAGACACAATCTGAGGGCTGAAAAACCCCAGGGCACCTTCAATGTCTTCGTTAGTAATATACACCGGAGCCCAGTGTATTCTAGCGGTAAATTTACGCTTATCTGCTGCCTTGATCCTAAACAGCTTGTCCTTCACGCTAAGCGTCCCTCGGTCAAGCAGGGTATCCTTTAGTTTTAGTGACGTCAACGTTAGGTACCATTCATGATTCTTGTTTAGCGGCCCGAGGGCAAGTACATAAGCACTTACCGCTCCAGTGGCGTTCAAAGCGTCGGAGATTCCCTGCAGCAGGTCGCTGCGGCTATATGGTCGGCCGTCGTACGGCCCTGTTAGGACGAGGGATGCCTCTTTTAGCCGCTCTCTTCCATCTCCCAACGTATACGACATCCTTCCTTGATACCTACCACACCTTGTCTCCAAATTTCGAACAGATACTACACTTTGATCTTAGCCAAAAGGCCGAGAAGCGATGCCGGCACGTGGCACGAATTTGCGACGGCAGTTTCTAGTTTCCGTAGAATTTAAAGTTTCTGAAATATACATTCAAGATGGCCGACGTGGGTGAAGAAACGAATCGAGTCATAATGAGCACCACTGTCGACATCTTCAATCATTGCGAATCGACGGAAAGGCTTTTTGGAGCACAATTTCCATATAGACACACGCATGTCAGGCTATCGCCGCACAAAAGCGCACATTTAAACACTCCTGTACAATATCAATGACAAGTCCCATGCAATGCAAATGCAACACAGCCGGCGCTTGCAGATAGTAGAAGATCGAAACTCACCACAGAGCGCAGCGTTTCGTGGAATGCGTGCGTCCGTCCGTCAGGCGCCGCATATTGAAGACGCGTGGCCGGCCGCGTCACTGTATTGTATCACGTCACGTCACGTCACGTCACGTCACGTCACGTCACGTTAGTGTCTACTCCAATCGTAGTATATTGCCAATTGCCAAGGCTGTAAAGCAAACAATAGAACTGTTACAACTGTCTGTCTCCAACAAGCGCGACAAGCGCGAAGCCATTCAACGAAGCAACGAAGCGCTTAAGTCGGTTCCAAGCGAAGCCAAGCGAAGCGACAAACGCAGCGAGCACTCGAAAAGGACAGACAGCGTATGAATTAATTTTTTTCATTGATATCTCCCTGTTGGGAGTGGGCCGATCCCGGAGGTACTGCAATACCGGGCCAACCCGTGGAGAAGTCGGAGCAAGCTCCTGCATCTTCTCCCAGTTCCAAAAATCGGTTTAATATCGAAGTTCCCCAGTGGGGAACGTATCAGATATTAAGCTGATAAGAACAGATACTTTTTTTCTTTTCAATGTTTATTCGTATCAAAAAATATGTACAAAATAATAACAATACGAATTAAACATTATATATGTTGACGAATATTCGTCATAAAATGAAATGAGAATGTTAAAACTGGTTACGTTAATTAGGTACAGTACATAAAACATAATTAAATCCAACCTGAAAAGAAAGGACATGATGACGGTCATTAACATATTAAAGTTAGTGAAAAGTATACTATATATAATGTTCATTGATAAGTGTTCATTTTCATGTAAAAATGTTCAGTGGTAACATAAATTCGTTGTCCGAGTTAATTGTCCGAGTGATAAATGTCTGAGTTAAATAAAGGTGATATTCGGCAGTACCATATAACGTTCGGTATGTTGTCTCTGCTTTATATATGAGTCCCCCGTTACGCACTTGGGGACCGACGTTGCTTTGTCGATCCCCCTCCGCCAGCATGTATGTGTTGGCGGGAACAAAGTTGTCTTCCGCGACTTTGCCACTGTATGAGGCCCACTGAGCGCCGCGCAATGCGCGTGCCCCCACAGGACCGGTCGAGTGAGTGAGTGGCTACCGCCAAGTTGTCTACGCGGGAAGTCAAGTGTTTGAGTGGCCTTCTCGTAAGAGGTACATTTTTTGTGTCCTCTGTCGTGTTGTTTACACTGAAGGCCAAACGAGCGAGTGAGCTTTCGTGGTTGAGCAGTCCGTGGCTGGTGTCTCAGTGTTCACACTGAAGGCCGAGCGAGCAAGTGTTTATGTCGGAGCAAGTCCATCGCACTCGGTCTCTGCCACTTGTCACCACGGTACCGGTTCACCACGTGCGAACGCTTTCGGATTGTCGCGAAAGTGGTACATCACGTGCGCTCTCTGACGGTGTGTGCGTTCTGGGGTTGTTGCCGGTGGTTGTCGCCGATTTGGGGTAGAGTGGTTGTAGTGTATCCTGCCCTCTGGTTGGTTGTCGTACTGGAACACTCGGAATGTCTCACTGAGCATTTTTACATATACATAATTATAAAAATTATAACTTTAATTTGTTTAAAGTGTAGAATTAACCAATGTTCGAGTTTAATCATACATAGTATAAATGGAACAATTAATTTCCATTGCATATATATAACAGACAATTCTTAATATAGTGGTATTGTCATTACTGACTATCCCTGTCATCAACAGTGTTACATTCATATAATAAAATGAAAATTGTAAATTAGTAATAATTAAGTTTGCGTACTAGTAATTTGGAAGATATTAAAGATATATATACATTGCTTAAATTTTGTTACAATTTTGAGACAACGCAGGGGGACCTATCTGGGGTCATCGTTGACGATCCAGGCCTGGTCGTTTTAACCTCGGCCGGGTGGCCCGCTTGAAGGGGGCCCAAGGGGAGGATCACGGCGGATGGAGGCGTAGCAAAACTTTTATTTTATTTCCTTCTACGCACGCAATAGTATTGTTTCTTCCCCAGTATTTTGCGAATAAGGTGTTTTCAAGTCTATAAAAGTCTGCTTTAATACGTAAGGTAAGTGTACGAACAAATAAGGCTTTTATACTTAATATAGTTACTTTTTCCATTTCATGTTTTGCTTGGTTACGTTTGGTCCAAATACAAAATTTTAATAGATTGACAAGTAGTAGTAAGAGTTCATTAAAGTGTTTGTTAGCATGGGGTGTGTACTTGTTGAAAAGAATAATATTCATAGAAATGGTTACTTTACAGCCTGTTAGTTCTAATAAAATCGAAGCGACGTAAGCCCATAACCCATCTAACATACTACATTCATAAAATAAATGACACAGCGTTTCTACGCGTTGTTTACACAAGTAGCATTTTGCGTTTCTACTAATGTTGTATTTAAAAAGCAAGTTTTGCGTGGGTATTATCTGATGTGCTATGCGCCAGGCGAGATCTCTGTAGCGAGGGTCTACAAAACTACATTGGATAGCTTTCCATATTTGGGAAAAGTCCATGGTAGGGTGAACTGTTAACACCTTCGGTGAGATTGTACGGGTTTGTAACACATTATAATATATATATATAATATATAAATTTAGTTGTAATAGTTTGTCGTAGTGTGAAGTCTGGACACAGTTTCTCAAACTGACGAAAACAGGATAGGGCTTGTTTATAGTAAGCCGGTATCTTTTCACAATGAGGGATTGATAAAGAAGCAAAGGCTGAGACATATTTGCGTAAATGTAATCCTATCCAATATACTGCAAAGTACTTCCATTTCGATTTAGTTCCCTTAATTAAGCTTAGAATTTGTAAAATGCGAAAGGATGCCAGTTTACTTTTAATATCTACAACATTTAAACCACCTTTGTCAAAACTATTGTATAGTGTTTCTCGTTTTATTGCTTCAGGTTTGCCATTCCATAGGAAATTGAAAATAAGTTTGTTTAGGCGCTTTAATATACTTTCTGGCATCACTATAAGGCTTCCCACGTACCATATAGAGCTACACAATACTACATTTAAAATAATGCTTCGTCCCCTTAATGATAAGTCTCTGCTACTATATAAATTTACGCATTTTTCAAGTTTTGTAACAACTTTTTCCCATGTTTTGTTTTCTCCCTCGGTATGCCCTAAAAATATTCCATAAATTTTTTTGCAGTTGTTTGTCCATTGTAATTCAAAGGGTTGGTCTGTGCGACCTCGCCATTTCCCTAGCCACATGCCAAATGTTTTTTGTTTATTTAGTTTTGCGCCTGAAAGGAGGCCATACAATTCAACTAATATTAATATTTGTCGAACTGAATTTTCGTCAGACACAAATAAATTGGTATCATCAGCATATTGTGAGATTTTACAAATGTCTGATGAACCTGGGATTGAAATTCCTTTAATCATTGGATCCAATCTGATTATGTGTGCCAAATGTTCTATTGATAGGACATATAAAAGTGGAGACAAACTGCACCCTTGACGAACACTACATGATACCGGGAATTCTCTTCCAACGTAACCGTTTACTAGAACACTAGAGTAAATATCTGTATACAGTAATTTGACTAGTGATATAAATTGAGGGCCGAAACCAAAACTGTGTAAGACATTAAATAAATACTCGTGAGACACTCTGTCAAATGCCTTAGATTGATCCAAAGATAGTATTGCCGCAGCAGTATTTTTGTCATTAGAATATTCTATTAAATTTCGTATTAAATGTAAATTGTCTTGAATTGTTCTCCCTGGTATAGAGCAGGTTTGGTCTGGGTGTATTATTTCCTCTAGTACTTTAGATAATCTTGAAGATAAGGTTTTAGACAAAATTTTATAATCACAGTTTAATAAAGAAATTGGCCTCCAATTAGATAACCGATCGGCATTATTTTTATCTTTACAAATTAGTGTGATGAGACACTGTCGTTGTGTCAGCGGCAGTGTCCCTTCTAACCATACCCGATTAAGCAACTTTACAAACTCTTTCCCAATAAGGGGAAAGGCAAATATATAAAATTCTGCTGGTAGACCATCTGGGCCAGGGGACTTATTATTTTGCATTTGTTTTAAAGCTCTTGTACATTCTTCTAACGTAATCTCACCTTCGCACAAATCTGAACTTTCTTCACTAAGTTTGGGGATGTCGTGTAAAAAGTAATCGTGTAACGATGGGTCAATAATTTTTGTACTATATAAATTTTCGTAGAATTGAGAACATTCTTCTATTATGGCAGTGTTAGTGGAAATAGGGTCACCGTCATCTTTTGTTAATATTTTTATGTATTTATCAGTTGCTGATTTCTTTTCTTTTTGTAGAAAAAAACGGGTAGGTTTTTCATCGGTATCTAAAAATTTCACTTTACTACGGATTTTGGCTCCTTCTAAGAATTGATCATTTAATTGGTCTAATTGGTCTTGTGCTTGTTTAATTTGGAATAATAGATTTGGAGTAGTGTCTTGGTTTTCTGCACGTTGAATTAACCTTTTCAGATTTAATTTTGCAGTTTTTAATTCTGAATGTTTGATATTTGCTAATCTTTTTGCATGACACATAATTAATTGTTTAAATTGTGATTTACAGTGTTCCCACCAATTAGAGTCATGGTTTGGCATCGATTCCAATATTAGCCATAGCCCATAGTCACTGGGTCCTCCTCCCAGAGTTCCCTCGATCCTCTCCGTCGCAGGGTTCGCATCCGCTCCCCCTTCCGACGGTAACGGGTTCTCTGGGGTACTTCCCTGGCTGGCAGGGGTAACTTTAACCGGTTTTCTATTTTTTGTGCGTTTTATTTCCTCGTTTTTTTCCTGTTCTAAAGACTCTAATTCTTTGTTCGCGATTTCCCAAGCCTGGCGCATAGTAAGGGGTTTGGATTTAACTTTTTTCTCTTCGTCTCTCTCTTTTTTTTCTGCCTGTTTTTTTTCCTCTTGCCATAATTTGTCCTCCATAGCATCGTATTCTTTGTCCCATGCCTCCCACGCTTTCTTCGTTTCCCCACTTAGTTGTTCTACTTCTTCCTCCACTATCATACAATCGTCTGTCTGTTCTGTATCTTTTTTACCCTTTAATTTGCTTGAATATGTGCCTGCCACCGCACATTCTTCCGTGGGGTGTCCATACGCTCTACAATGCCTGCAGTACGGAGTGTCGCATTCTCTCCTGTAATGACCGACAAATCTACACTTCAGACAAAGTGGGGGGCGGCCTGCTACTGTTATGAGAATTTCGGACCTATCGCCTTCCTCTCCTACTATCGTCATGACATGGGGCAATTTTTGTCTGTCACCTGACATGACAAGGGTTCGCACCCCTGTCGCGACTCCTTTATAACCTTCAATGTTGTATCGTTCATAAGAAATGTTGTGTACTTCTCCAAAAGGAGCAAGGGCTGCGACTAGTGTATCATGGGCAATGTACGGTGCTAGCCAGTGCACTCGCACTCTGTAGTGGGCACGGCAGCATGAACGGATCTTGAAAATTCTGTCCTTAACAGTGACCTGTCCTGCACATAAAAGTTTGTCACGAATTTCATCACTTTTAACCACTACTTGCCACTCTTGGTTTTTAGACTGGGCTCCGATAGCCAATACGTGCTGGTGGAAATTTCCACCAGTGATAGCCGTAATCCCCCCCTCAAAATCGGTCACCCGATATGGCCTACCTTCAAGGGGTCCACTCAGCGACAAAGTTCTCCTTTCCAGGCCTTTTTCGTCAATTCCAACCTCCAGCGGCTCCTGCGTCGTCATCGCTTCTTCCAATAGAGGTGATCCGAAGGTATTCCAAATGTGTAATCCGGGTGTGTAAGATACTACACTTTGATCTTAGCCAAAAGGCCGAGAAGCGATGCCGGCACGTGGCACGAATTTGCGACGGCAGTTTCTAGTTTCCGTAGAATTAAAAGTTTCTGAAATATACATTCAAGATGGCCGACGTGGGTGAAGAAACGATTCGAGTCATAATGAGCACCACTGTCGACATCTTCAATCATTGCGAATCGATGGAAAGGCTTTTTGGAGCACAATTTCCCTATAGACACACGCATGTCAGGCTATCGCCGCACAAAAGCGCACATTTAAACACTCCTGTACAATATCAATGACAAGTCCCTTGCAATGCAAATGCAACACAGCCAGCCAGCGCATGGCATGCAGATAGTAGAAGATCAAAACTCACCACAGAGCGCAGCGTTTCGTGAAATGCGTGCGTCCGCCAGGCGCCGCATACTGAAGACACGTGGCAGGCCGGCCGCGTCACTGTATTGTATCACGTCATGTCACGTCACGTCAGTGTGTACTCCAATCGTAGTATATTGTCTGTCTGTCTGAACTGTCTCCATCCATCCAACAATCCAACAAGCTTTTGGCTAAGATCAAAGTGTAGTATATGTTCTTTGGTCAATAGTCCAGTAGCGATTTTCGACGAGATGACCACAACGAGACTTAAAGAGGCAGGATGGGCCGACGTCATAGACAGCGCAGTGATCCTGTTCGGGCCGCACGACACACACCAGTATGAGTACGAGGTGTTCGTCGCGGCCGCACAAGAAGCTCTCGCAGAGGTAGGTGGGAACGTTGTAACCTTGGGCCCTATGCTCAAGAACAACACGCACTACATGGGCGTTGATACAACCGCCTGTCGTGAGACACTAATCAACCGCGGCTGGATCGTTATAAACGACCGTCGCTTTCGCGGGCGGTCCGTAGACGACACAAGGTTCGTCGCGCGCATTCCCTGGTGTCCTCCCTACATCCCCGGCAGCGCTATCGCTGCAGCTTTGGGTGACAAATCTGTCGTCACCAACGTTGAGTACGAGATGTATAAGTGGAAAGGTTTAGAAAATATTTCTACAGGCATCAGGCTTGTTAGTATGGTTGGCGATCGCCACACAGTCCCCCACCTAATACAAGTTACCAACCCGTTAAATAAACAAACCTACGAGATGCTAGTAACGGTTGTCGGCCGAGCGCCTCTCTGCTTGAAATGCAGGAGGACAGGCCATTACCGAAGAGACTGCACTACCCCGTATTGTCGCCATCATGGCATATACGGGCATAGTACCGAACAATGCACGTTAGAGAAAGTAAGCTACGCTAACGCAGCTAAAAAGAACATGGCGAACGCGACTGCCGACGTGGCAGACAGCGGGCAAGACAGGGGGGCGGCCGCCGCAGACAAACCGCCGGCGCCGAAGCCGGCAAAAAGAACGCGTCCGGGAAATAGGTCAGAGCCGTCGCCGCCGGCTGCCCCAACCCCCCCCCCCCCCCGGTAAGTGACGCGCCGCGTAAAGGCGGGCCAGTCAAGGCGAGCGGTGGGGCAGCTTCGGCAGCGCTGACCGCTGCTACGTCATCGTCTTCGGCTTCGGTGGTCCCGACCGAGCCCAGCGTGTGCGATGTATCCGCGTTGGTGTCGACACTGATCGATGCCATCACGGCCGCGTCTACGGCTACGGCGGCCCCGGCCGAGCCTAGCGCGGTCGAGTCCTCGTCGGTAGCTTCGGCGGCCCCGGCCGAGGCTAGCGCGGCCGCATCAACACCGCAAACGGCCAGCACCAGTGACGAGGTGAGTATGGAGACGGCGGATAACTTTTTTTTGCTACGCCTCCATCCGCCGTGATCCTCCCCTTGGGCCCCCTTCAAGCGGGCCACCCGGCCGAGGTTGAAACGACCAGGCCTGGACCGTCAACGATGACCCCAGATAGGTCCCCCTGCGTTGTCTCAAAATTGTAACAAAATTCAAAATTTAAGCAATGTATATATATCTTTAATATCTTCCAAATTACTAGTACGCAAACTTAATTGTTACTAATTTACAATTTTCATTTTATTATATGAATGTAACACTGTTGATGACAGAGATAGTTAGTAATGACAATACCACTATATTAAGAATTGTCTGTTATATATATGCAATGGAAATTAATTGTTCCATTTATACTATGTATGATTAAACTCGAACATTGGTTAATTCTACACTTTAAACAAATTAAAGTTATAATTTTTATAATTATGTATATGTAAAAATGCTCAGTGAGACATTCCGAGTGTTCCAGTACGGCAACCAACCAGAGGGCAGGATACACTACAACCACTCTGCCCCAAATCGGCGACAACCACCGGCAACAACCCCAGAGCGCACAAATCGGCTGAGAACGCACGTGATGTACCAATTTCGCGACAAACGCTCGATCACACGAACTTCCGGGTGGACAATCCGAAAGCGGTCGCACGTGGTGAACCGGTACCATGGTGAAAAATCACTCGCTCATCCTTCGTATGAGAAACGTGGCAGAGACCGAGTGCGATGGACTTGCTCCGACACAAACACTTGCTCGCTCGGCCTTCAGTGTGAACACTGAGACACCAGCCACGTACGAAAGGCATGCTCAACCACGAAAGCTCACTCGCTCGTTTGGCCTTCAGTGTAAACAGCACGACAGAGGACACAACAAATGTACCTCTTACGAGAAGGCCACTCAAACACTTGACTTCCCGCGTAGACAACTTGGCGGTAGCCACTCACTCACTCGACCGGTCCTATGGTGGCACGCGCATTGCGCGGCGCTCAGTGGGCCTCATACAGTGTCAAAGTCGCGGAAGACAACTTTGTTCCCGCCAACACATACATGCTGGCGGAGGGGGATCGACAAAGCAGCGTCGGTCCCCAAGTGCGTAACGGAGGACTCATATATAAAGCAGAGACAACATACCGAACGTTATATGGTACTGCCGAATATCACCTTTATTTAACTCAGACATTTATCACTCGGACAATTAACTCGGACAATGAATTTATGTTACCACTGAACATTTTTACATGAAAATGAACACTTATAAATGAACATTATATATTATATATAGTATACTTTTCAATAACATTAATATGTTAATGATCGTCATCATGTCTTTTCCTTTCAGGTTGGATTTAATTATGTTTTATGTACTGTACCTAATTAACGTAACCAATTTTAACATTCTCATTTCATTTTATGACGAATATTCGTCAACATATATAATGTTTAATTCGTATTGTTATTATTTTGTACATATTTTTTGATACGAATAAACATTGAAAAGAAAAAAAAAAGGTATCTGTTCGAAATTTGGAGACAAGGTGTGGTAGGTATCAAGGAAGGATGTCGTATACGTTGGGAGATGGAAGAGAGCGGCTAAAAGTGGCATCCCTCGTCCTAACAGGGCCGTACGACGGCCGACCATATAGCCGCAGCGACCTGCTGCAGGGAATCGCCGACGCTTTGAACGCCACTGGAGCGGTAAGTGCTTAAGTACTGGCCCTCGGGCCGCTAAACAAGAATCATGAATGGTACCTAACGTTGACGTCACTAGAACTAAAGGATACCCTGCTTGACCGAGGGACGCTAAGCGTGAAGGACAAGCTGTTTAGGATCAAGGCAGCAGATAAGCGTAAATTCATCGGTAGAATACATTGGGCTCCGGTGTATATTACTAACGAAGACATCGAAGGTGCCCTGGGTTTTTTCAGCCCTCAGATTGTGTCTATTAAACATGAAATGTGTACCGCCGCAGGGCTCGAGGGCGTAGCCACGGGGGTTAGACATGTATGCATGATAGGAAATAGAACCACCCTGCCACATATACTAAGCGTGTTAGAACCCGGCAAAGACCATTACTGGGAATGTCTGGTAACCGTTCCCGAACGCCCCCACTGTGCTTGAAATGTAAAAACATAGGACATCGCCGAAAAAAATGCAACACGCCGTACTGCAGACACCATCAGCAGTACGGCCATACGACTGAAAGTTGTAGTGCCGAGAAGGCAAAGTTAAAGTCTTACGCGAATGTGGCGCGTAAAGTTTTGCAGGGCGAAGGGGATATTTCATGTGATTCAATAGTTTACGACGAGACAGAAGGGACACGCCCGACAGGCATGACCGAACAGGCGACGCGACAACCGGACGACGGGACAATGGACGGTGTGCGACAGAGCGCGACGGCCCGCGCCGCGCCGGCGGCAACGCAGGGCGCGGTCGCGGCCGCAGACCGCGACGACACGGGGGGTCACACCCAGACTTTACCAACCGATGTAACGACAAGAGACGGACGGGGACAAGGACAGGCCAGACAGCGACTGGACTAGTAAGGAAAAAACCAAACAAAAAAAGGAAAACGAACGGAGATAGACAGGGCCAAGCAGGCTCTGAAAGTGTAGTGCCCCCCCCCCCCCCCGGTCACCGAGCGCGCAGCGGCTGCAAAGAGTGCAGGAAAGGCCGCCCCGCCAGGCGTCGTCGTGGCTACCCATAGCAACACAGCGCCCCCCACCTCGAGTGACGACCCGTCGTCCGCACTGTGCGTGACGATCGCGGACTCCTCGGAGGAGGGAGAGGGCACAACCACCCCCTTACCACAGCGGACTAGAGGGAAAAGGCGGAGGGACACGCTGGTCTCGTCAATCAACTCCACACCCGCAACCACACCGACACCCACACCCGCACCCACACCGACACCCACGCCCGTACCCACGCCCGCACCAACACCCACACCCACGCCGACACCGATGACCATCGGACCTGCGCCGGGAGTCATACACTCACCCACACACGCACTCACACCAACAACCACATCCACACCCACGCCCACGCCGACACCGATGATCATCCTCGGACCTGCGCCGGGAGTCATACACTCACCCACACACGCACTCACACCGACAACCACATCCACACCCACGCCCACGCCGACACCGAGGATCATCCTCGGACCTGCGCCGGGAGTCATACACTCACCCACGCACTCACACCGACAACCACACCCACGCCGCAACCACCGCACGCACCCACACCCAAGCGCACACCCGCAGCCACACCTAAACGCGCACCCATACCCACACCCACTCCCACTAAGGCGAAGGGAAAGACAGGGTCCCGAATCCCGGTAGGGGCTAAGGCGGCACGCGCGCCTGCGCCCCCTCCGTGTTATCTTTCGAGTTCCGGGGACTCAGATGGGCTAGTAGTAGCCTTGGACAATAGTCCAGGGAAGTGAAAACAAAATTAACAACCAAAAACATAAACAGGCGATCTAAATTTAGCTAGCCTAAACTGCAGGGGGTTGGGGTGGGGGACTGGCGAAAGCGCCAGTTCCTCGCCGAATTCCTTAATAAAAATAAACTAGACGTGTGTTTCCTACAGGAAACTCATGTCTCTTCAAAATTCATTGCAAATTCATGGGAGAAGCACCTGGGAGGGAAATGTTTTTGGTCCTTTGGCACTAATCGTTCGAGTGGGGTGGGAATTTGGTTTCGTGGAGGCTTTAACTTTTCGATTGTAACACAAAGTAGATACCCCGACGGGAGCCTTTTGTCCCTGCTAGTTAAGCTAGATGGGAATATATATATTAAGTTAATCAATATATATGCCCCTATTATTCCTAAATATAGGAAGATATTTTTTACAAATATGTTACATTATTTCATGGGTCAACACTCTATTATTCTGGGAGGGGATTTCAACTGCGTAGTAAATAATACTTTAGATAAAAGGGGAGGGAATGATAATTACGGGGAATTTGGAGGGGAAAACCTACAAACTATTTGCAATGATTTTAACCTAGTCGACTCTTTCAGACATAAATATAAAAAGTAAAAAGAATATACCTGGAGGAACTCTATGAATACTATAGAGGTCCGATTGGACCGGCTATATATTTCTAAAAATATGTGTAATCACTCTATTAGAGTCCATCATATAAAAGTCCCGCACATTTTTTCAGACCATGATAGTATTAATGTTAAAATTAAACTCTCTCAAAATAAAACTAAAGAATCAGGGCCGGGTTTCTGGAAGTGCAATGTAAGCACGCTAAAAGACGAGCACTTCCAGGACGATTTCCAGGCCTTGTGGGAATCGCTAGACAGCGAAAGTAATGTTGTTTCAAATATTTAATTACCGTGCATTCGCAGCGATTAAACCGTATTAGAAAAGAAAACCAAAAACATGCTCGTAAGAGACTCGATAAACTTCTCACAAGTAATCGTAATAATTCCGTCATTGACCAAAATAGAATAGCCGCTTTAAAGCATGATATAGAAACCCTCTACAATGAGGAGATGGAGGGGTGTAAAATTCGAGCCAAAGTTAAGTATTTAGAAACAAGCGAAAAAACGCAATAAGCCTGCTGCATAGATACCACATTAGCCGAAACGCTAAGTGCTATCTATGCAAGCGGGCTGTAGAAACTACTTCCCATTTGTTCTACGAATGTAATGTTTTGAATGGACTGTGGCAGCTTGTCACACTCATCTTGTTCAAATTAACCGGCAGCCGCGTCGTTATCACGCTTAACTCTATAAGATTTTTAACTTTTAAGCCGCATCCGTGCGATAAGTATAATGAGTTATTGGTATATCTAATAAACACCTTAAAATATTGTATATGGACAACCCGAAATCTAGCTAAATTTGAAAGCAAAAAGGCGACAACAGGGAATATCAAAACCCTGTTTATTAATACCTTGTCGCGCAGAATCAAAGCGGATTCAAAAAGGTTTAATATTTCCACATTCAATAGCTACTGGTGTAGAGATAACTCCGTAACCACGGCAGACGGAGACGCAATAAGACTCCTCAATAGATTATATCCGCCGTGAAATGGGCACGCTAACAGACCGCTAGCCAGACCGCTCACAGCACACGTGTTGTCAGAATGTTTACAACTATTAGATACCTGTTACAAGCCCTAGGGAATATATAAACATAGCCACGTTATCAAGACATTATACAGCGATGCACCGGGTACTTACCACCATCCTGAGCCGTGGCAAAACGCCGATAATCCGGGCGAAACTCCGCCAAGAAGGACGTCCGTCAGTTGAACTATATCACGCCGGCCGTTTTGACAGCGCGCGCCAGCTGTCAACGGCGTTTCGCCCCCGTTGCGCGAAGTGTTACGTAACACGACTCGAGCCGCGCCGAGGCCTATTGAAGCCGCCGCGTGCCGAAGAGGTAAACAAACAAACGCCGCCGCACTCGCTCGTCACCAGAGCCGCGACACGCAACAACACTGTAAAATATTGGGGAAGGGATCTGTAACGACTTGTTTCGAATATATCATAATGTATTGATTACTGCGCACGCGTACCGCGCCAAGCTCTGTGACACCCGCCACCTACTGGTATTATAGCAACAGTGGCTCAGTGGGGGCGCGTCGGACTCGGATTTATAGAAACCCCCGATCAACTCCCACGACGGGCAACATTTTATTTTTTTATTTTTCACAACCATTATGGTTAGTATTATTTATAAGGATTAAGCCGATACGTTCTTCGTATCTACAAGACAATTTATTGTGATTCACAACATTAATTGTATACGTCTTGTACTAATCCGGTTTAGATGCCGTCTCACAGTGAATAAAACAGTAAAAGATTTTCCAAATTTCAAAATCGAACAATTACTTGTACACAGGTATGTGTACTAATCCGGTTTAGATGCCGTCTCACAGTTGGTCTTAGTCTAGACAACTGTGAGAGAAACAGTAAAAGATTTTCCAAATTTCAAAATCGATTAATTATTACTTGTACACAGGTAGGAGTACTAATCCGGTTTAGATGCCGTCTCACAGTTGGTCTTAGTCTGGACAACTGAGAGTGAAACAGTAACAGTTCAATAGGTAACAATGATATAACATTGGGGAAGAGATGTACAACGACTTGTTTAGAACATATTATAATGTATTTGTAAACGGGATTAATCCGGTTTAGATGCCGTCTCACATTTGCTCCCTTTCATACAAATGTGAGAAAAACAAAATATTTTTGCAAATTTCAAAATCGATTAGTTATTACTTGTACACATGTATGTGTACTAATCCGGTTTAGATGCTGTCTCACAGTTGGTCTTAGTCTAGACAACTGTGAGAGAAACAGTAAAATATTTTCCTCGCTTCGTCTTCGCGCCAAACGCGCAGCTATCGCCGCAAGCCGTGACACGCAGGGAAACGCCCGCAACCGTCGCCCCTATCGCCGGCCGATCTGTGCCTCGGTCGCCACTAGGCGATCGCCGGGGCACACACGCCAAAACATCCAAACGAAACGTAATCAACGCCGCTCGTTACGCCCTCTAACGCCGTCGCCGCGTTAGGACGTGCGTGTCAAGTCGCTGACACAGCGCGGCCGGGATGCTACCCAGGACTTGTTGATGCCCGCCGGGCTGCGGGTGTGCGCGAAACGGCCGCCACCAAGTCGCTCGCCACACAACGTCGCCCGCCGCCGCAGTGCGGGCGCGTCAGGCCACCAGGCCGCTCGGACCCCTGGATGTGTCGCGCCTCTCTCACGCTGATCGCTGGGGCGCGCGCATCCAACTCGGCCTCCCGTCGCCCAACGGACTTCGATATAACGTCGCTCGCAGCGCCTCTAACGTAGCCGTCGTGCGGCCGCACATCGTACTTGCGCGAAGCGCACAGTCGCCCCAGTCGCAATGCCGCTCGGTACACCCTCTAACATCGCCGCCGAGTTGAGACGTGCGGGACAAGTCGCCGGCCAGCGCTGCCGTGATGCTGCCCTGTGCCTGCGGACGCCCGCCGGGCAGCATGTGTGCTCACAACGGCCGCTACCAAGTCGCTCGCGTCAAGATGTCGCCCGCAGCCGCAGTGCGTGCGCACCAGGACCCCAGACCGCTTGGACCTCTGGATGTGTCACGCCTCGTTCACCACGCTGATCGCTGGGGCGCGCGCATCCAACACGGTCTCCCGCCGCCCAACGGACTACGATACAACGTCGCTCGCAGCGCATCCAACGCAGCCGTCGCGCTGTAGCGCGCGCGTCAAACCGTCCGGCCGAACACCGCATTCACGCCAAGCGCACAGTCGCCAGTGTCGCAACGCCGCTCGGTACGCCCTCTAACGTCGCCGCCGAGTCGAGACGTGCGAGACAAGTCGCCTGCCAGCGCTTCTCGGCCTTTTGGCTAAGATCAAAGTGTAGTATCTGTTCTTTGGTCAATAGTCCAGTAGCGATTTTCGACGAGATGACCACAACGAGCCTTAAGGAGGCAGGATGGGCCGACGTCATAGACAGCGCAGTGATCCTGTTCGGGCCGCACGACACACACCAGTATGAGTACGAGGTGTTCGTCGCGGCCGCACAAGAAACTCTCGCAGAGGTAGGTGGGAACGTTGTAACCTTGGGCCCTATGCTCAAGAACAACACGCACTACATGGGCGTTGATACAACCGCCTGTCGTGAGACACTAATCAACCGCGGCTGGATCGTTATAAACGACCGTCGCTTTCGCGGGCGGTCCGTAGACGACACAAGGTTCGTCGCGCGCATTCCCTGGTGTCCTCCCTACATCCCCGGCAGCGCTATCGCTGCAGCTTTGGGTGACAAATCTGTCGTCACCAACGTTGAGTACGAGATGTATAAGTGGAAAGGTTTAGAAAATATTTCTACAGGCATCAGGCTTGTTAGTATGGTTGGCGATCGCCACACAGTCCCCCACCTAATACAAGTTACCAACCCGTTAAATAAACAAACCTACGAGATGCTAGTAACGGTTGTCGGCCGAGCGCCTCTCTGCTTGAAATGCAGGAGGACAGGCCATTACCGAAGAGACTGCACTACCCCGTATTGTCGCCATCATGGCATATACGGGCATAGTACCGAACAATGCACGTTAGAGAAAGTAAGCTACGCTAACGCAGCTAAAAAGAACATGGCGAACGCGACTGCCGACGTGGCAGACAGCGGGCAAGACAGGGGGGCGGCCGCCGCAGACAAACCGCCGGCGCCGAAGCCGGCAAAAAGAACGCGTCCGGGAAATAGGTCAGAGCCGTCGCCGCCGGCTGCCCCAACCCCCCCCCCCCCCCCCCGGTAAGTGACGCGCCGCGTAAAGGCGGGCCAGTCAAGGCGAGCGGTGGGGCAGCTTCGGCAGCGCTGACCGCTGCTACGTCATCGTCTTCGGCTTCGGTGGTCCCGACCGAGCCCAGCGTGTGCGATGTATCCGCGTTGGTGTCGACACTGATCGATGCCATCACGGCCGCGTCTACGGCTACGGCGGCCCCGGCCGAGCCTAGCGCGGTCGAGTCCTCGTCGGTAGCTTCGGCGGCCCCGGCCGAGGCTAGCGCGGCCGCATCAACACCGCAAACGGCCAGCACCAGTGACGAGGTGAGTATGGAGACGGCGGATAACTTTTTTTTGCTACGCCTCCATCCGCCGTGATCCTCCCCTTGGGCCCCCTTCAAGCGGGCCACCCGGCCGAGGTTGAAACGACCAGGCCTGGACCGTCAACGATGACCCCAGATAGGTCCCCCTGCGTTTCACACACAGTAACTAGTTATGTACTGTAAACATTTATATATAAATTGAGTTCTTTAATCACATTACCGCCAGAGAGCAGTAGCCCCGCGACAAAGTGAGGGACGCGAGGGCCGGTAGAACCGGTTCGCGCCCCATCAAAGGAACCAATTTTTTTTTAATTATCATTATAAGTATTATTATTATTGCTTATTAAATTAGTAAGGCTTATATATTATTCATATTATTAACAGTTATTGAAGTACTTAATTTTTTTTATTAAGTTGTCATTGATATTATTATTGTTATTGACATTAATAATGTTTTTAACTTGCAACTTCACAACCTGTAAATAATTAAGTACGATAACATACAATGCTACAATTTAAGTTAAGGACGTATTGACCGACGGATGACTCGAAGGCGGTGACGGAGGTGGTGGCGGCCGCGGGCGGGGGCCCGGGAGCGGGAGCGGGAGACAGTTCAAGCGTTCCCGGCTAAGATCAAAGTGTAGTATCAGTGAAACTGAAAATTTCTAAAAACACGGTATCGATGTAGAAATGTGTAGAGCTAATGCTTGTTGTACATATATAGGTATATTATGATAATAATATACCAAAAATGTTTTATGGTATTATTGTACAATTTTTCTACTGTATATACCTCTGTACTTTAATGCGAATAAAATATTGAAAGAGAAAAAAGTATCAGCTTAATATCTGTTCTACAATGACGACGTCCATCGAGGAAGGCGGATGGAAGGAAGTACTGGAATCTTCGGTAATTCTGCAAGGCCCGTATGATGGCGGCACCTACAGCATGCGGGATTTTTACAATGGACTAGAAGGCGCACTGGGTGTAAAAGTAAGTGGGTTTGTCCTTGGACTGGGACCCCTAGTTAAAAGTAATGAATACTACTTGGCGGTGAATAGCCGCGAAGTCAGAGATAGGTTGAGTAAGTGCGGTAGCATTGATGTTAAAGGGAACAGGTTCACAATTAGGTCAACAGACTCGACCAGGTTTGTCGCAAAAGTTCATTGGGCTCCGCCGTTCGTGCCTAGCAGTGCCATAATAGAAGCTATGGGTAACGCAGTCACTAGAAAATGTCACATATGAAATGAGTAAAGAGGAGGGATTCACTAATGTAGCAACCGGGATACGGATGGTCACCATGGTAGGAGATAGGAAGAAAATTCCACACCTGGTGACCATAACAAACCCCATCAACGGGCAAGAGTATGAGTTACTCGTTACAGTGCCGGGGAGGCCGCCGCTCTGTTTACGATGCAAATTCACCGGGCATTTCAGACGGGCGTGTCGAACCCCGTTCTGCCGCCACCATAACGTCTATGGGCATACCACAGAAAGTTGTGCCCTTAAGAAAGCCTCGTCTGCTAATGTTGCCAAGAGTTATGTAGAGTTTACAGCAGAAACGACCGAACAGAGGGGAGTGACAGAACAGCCAACAGCCGGCAGCGCTGACCAGACAGCCACGAGGTCAAAATCAGTCGCGCAGAACGGAGCGACAGATGTGGGGCTGACAACAACACCGGCACCGCGGCCAACGCCCGCGCCGCGTCCGCAGCCAGCCACGAGGTCTAAATCACCAGAGCGGAACGGGCGAACGGCGTCGCCGATCACGCGGCCGAGCGGAATGAGACGGTGAGTGCAAGTGCTAGCGGGGAGACTCGAAGGCGGTGACGGAGGTGGTGGCGGCCGCGGGCGGGGGCCCGGGAGCGGGAGACAGTTCAAGCGTTCCCGGCTAAGATCAAAGTGTAGTATCAGTGAAACTGAAAATTTCTAAAAACACGGTATCGATGTAGAAATGTGTAGAGCTAATGCTTGTTGTACATATATAGGTATATTATGATAATAATATACCAAAAATGTGTTATGGTATTATTGTACAATTTTTCTACTGTACTTTAATGCGAATAAAATATTGAAAGAGAAAAAAGTATCTGTTCTTATTACACACCCGGATTACGCATTTGGATTACCTTTGGATTACCACTACTGGAAGAAGCGATGACGACGAAGGAACCGCTGGAGGTCGGAGTTGACCAGAAAGGCCTGGAACGAAGAACACTGACGCTAAGTGGACCCCTTGAAGGTAGGCCGTATCGGGTGACCGATTTGGGGGGGGGGATTACGGCGAAAACAGGTGGACATTTTCACCAACATGTATTAGCAATAGGAGCCCAGTCAAAAAACCAAGAGTGGCAAGTAGTAGTAAAAAGTGACGAAACTCGAGACAAGTTATTATGTGCAGGAAAGGTCACCGTAAAAGACCGAATTTTTAAAATCCGTTCATGCTGCCGCGCCCACTATAGAGTGCGAGTGCACTGGCTAGCACCTTACATTGCTCACGACACACTAGTCGCCGCCCTCGCGCCTTTTGGAGAGGTACATAACATTTCGTATTAAAGATATAACATAGAAGGATATAAAGGCGTCGCGACAGGGGTGCGAACACTTGTCATGTCAGGTGACAGGCGAAAATTGCCCCATGTCATGACCATAGTAGGAGAAGAAGGCGATCGTTCAGAAATTCTTATAACAGTGGCCGGCCGCCCCCCACTTTGTCTGAAGTGCAGATTTGTCGGACATTAAAGGAGGGAATGCGACACTCCGTACTGTAGACACTGTAGAGCATATGATCATGTATGATCATGTATGATCATGTGTGTGAGCTAGGGTGAATACCTTTCAACGAATATGTATATTTAGATGTATATCTCTAATCTTTGATCAATTTCTTGCACAGTAGGACTTATCCATTATTTTCTGCATATATTTGCATACATACATATACAGTATCTTGCCATTGTGATGGGACAAGTATGGGTGAACGCCGCTAGGCTTTATGTACCTATGCAAATCACTTGGCACACATTTACCTTCGTGATGATTTATCTCTATAGTGAGATTATTCACTTAGAAATGTGTAGAGCGAATGCTTGTACATGTATAGGTATATTATGATAATAATAAAAAAAAATGTGTTATGGTATTATTGTACAATTTTTCTACTGTATATACCTCTGTACTTTAATGCGAATAAAATATTGAAAGAGAAAAAAATATCTATTCTTATCAGTTCTAAAATGTCAACGTCAATCGAGGAGGGAGGATGGAAAGAGGTGCTCGAGTCGTCCGTGATTCTGCAAGGCCCTTACGATGGCGGCACATACACTATGCGGGAGTTCTACAAAGGCCTGGAAAGTGCATTGGACGAACAAGTAAGTGGCTTTATCCTTGGTCTGGGACCCCTCGTCAAACGTAACGAATATTATTTGGCAGTAAATAGCTGCGGTCAGAAATAAGTTAATTCGGTGCGGTAGTATTGTAGTTAAGGAGAACCGTTTCACAATCAGGTCAACAGACTCGACCAGATTTACCGCAAAACTACATTGGGCACCTCCGTTCGCGCCTAGTAGTGCCATTAAAGAGGCTATGGGTAGCGCAGTTACCGTCGAAAATGTACAGTATGAAATGAGTACAGAAGAAGGTTTCACAAATGTTGCCACAGGAATACGGCTGGTCACCATGGTAGGAGATAAGAAGAAAATCCCACATCTTGTTACCATTAAAAAACCCATCAACGGGCAGGAATACGAGTTACTAGTAACAGTGCCGGGGAGGCCGCCGCTCTGTTTACGATGTAAATTGACAGGGCACTTCAGACGGGCGTGTCACACCCCGTTCTGCCGCCACCATAATGTCTATGGACATACAACTGAAAGTTGCGCATTAAAGAAAGCATCTTATGCTAATGTCGCAAAAAGTAATGTCGAGTTTATAGCCGAAACAACTGAGCAGGGGGTGAGACGGAAGAGCTAACAGCCGGCGGCGCAGACCAGACAGCCACGAGGCATGAACCAGTCGTGCAGAACGAAGAGACAGCTGCGGGGCAGACAACACCAACGGCAGCGCGGCCAACGCCTGCGCCGCGTCCGCAGCCGGCCACGCGGTCTAAATCAGCCGAGCGGAACGGCTGAGCGGCGTCGCCGGCCACGCCGGCTGGTCAGTGATAAAAAGAAAAAGAAAAGGTTGTCACTGCAGTGACTCCCCCCGACACGAGTCGGACGGGCGCTCGCGGTCGAGGAGTGGAGAGGGGGGTCACTCCGCCTGCAACCCAGCACCTAAACCAAAAGGGAAAATAAAAAAACTTAAAACACCACGCAAAAAGTCACACTGAATATTCAGTCATTCTAACAATAATCTAAACACCTCCTCTGTCATTCACCCTATAATGTATATATAATTCCAACAATATAATGGTACATTTAAAGATATCTAGTTTAAATTGCAGAGGCTTAGGCACCTATAATAAAAGACGATATATTGCAGAACTTTTAAACTAAATTCAATTGATATATGTTTTTTACAATTTCATGTTCTTCAAAATTTGTTTCAAATACTATTGTGAAAACCGCTTGCTCGCCCGACCTCCCGTATGAACAACTCGACAGCGACCGCACGCGATGAACCTATTCCGCGACGACCGCTCGCTCGCTCGAAATACTGTGCAGTGGCGCACGCGTTGCACAACGCTTTGCAAGCCACCTGCCGTGAAACGTTCGCGGAAGACTGCATCACTTCCATCAACAACGCAATCGTGAGTTTGATGGAGCGCCGAAACCACGTTGAACTCTTCAAATCGTTCCCGCCAGCACACACGCGCTGGCGGAGGGGGATCCACAGCGAAGTGCTATCGCCATACGTCGGTCCCTACGTGCGTAATCGGGGGAAAAGCCACAAAGGACAAGAATAGGAGTAGAGGCAGCGGCAGAAGACCGAACATTATACGGAACTAAGGAACACTATCATAATTTAACAAATCAATTATAACTCGGACACTCGCTGAATATGAACACTGTTTTAGAAATGAGAATTTTTAAATGAAAATGAACATCTTTTTAAAAACTGAGACCTTCAGCACGGACATTATGCATTATATATGTTCTCCTTTCCTTTAAAGTTAAATGTCATTGTGTGAGCACGTGTGCAGGCGAGCCTCCGTTCGGCGACTTGCCTGCACGTGTCTGATCACTACGCCACTGGAGCGGTCCCCAGACCCACAAGCTACCCATCATCACCATTATCATCGCCACTATCATCGTTTTCTTTTCAGGACGGACTATATCATGTATTATGTACTTTGCCTAATGCACGTAACCTGTGTCTATCAAATGATTTCATTTTATGACAATATGAATACTAGTCAGTTTATATGTATAATTCGTATTGGTATTATTTTGTACCTATATTTGTGATACGAATAAACATTGAAAAAAAAAAATCTTCTTAGTCAATAGTCCAGTAGCGGTTTTGAACGAGGATGACCACTATTAGACTCAAAGAGGCAGGATGGGCCGACGTCATCGACAGCGCCATGATCCTTGTTCGGCCCGCACGACACGCACGTATACGAGGAATTTGTGGAGGGCGCCCAAAAAGCGTTGGAGGAAGCAGAGGTAGGTGGGAATGTTGTGACCTTGGGCCCAATGCTCAAGAACAACACGCACTACATGTGCGTTGATTCAACTGCCTCTCGTGAAGCCCTCATTAACCGCGGCTGGATCGTCATTAACGACCGTCGCTTTCGCGTGCGGTCCGTAGACGATACAAGGTTCATGGCTCGCTTGCACTGGTGCCCCCCTTACATCCCCGCCAGCGCTATCGCTGCAGCGATGGGAGATAAATGCACTGTCACCAATGTAGAGTACGAAATGTACAAAGGAAAAGGATTGGAGAATATCTCCACGGGTATAAGGCTCGTTAGCATGGTTGACGATCGCCACACAGTCCCCCATCTCATCACAGTAACGAACCCGATTAACAAACAAACGTATGAAATGCTTGTGACGGTTATCGGCCGGGCGCCTCTCTGCTTGAAATGCAGGAAGACCGGCCATTACCGGAGAGACTGTACTACCCCGTATTTTCGCCATCATGGCACATACGGACATAGTACCGAGACATGCACCTTAGAAAAGGTGAGCTATGCTACAAAAAAGAATATGGCGAGCGCGGCTGCCGATGTGGCACAAAGCGAGCAAGGCGGGGGGGGGGTGGGGGCTCCCACAGAAAAACAATTGGCGCCGAAGCCGGCGAAACGGATGCGTCCGGCAAATAGATCGCAGCCAGCACAGCGACCCCGAGTGACGGAAGAGTGCTGCCGTCGAGTGATGGAAGAGTGCGACCCTCGAGTGACGGAAGAGTGCGGCCCTCGAGTGACGGAAGAGTGCGACCCTTGAGTGATGGAAGAGTGCGGCCCTCGAGTGACGGAAGAATGCGACCATTGAGTGACGGAAGAGTGCGGCCCTCGAGTGACGGAAGAGTGCGACCCTTGAGTGACGGAAGAGTGCGGCCCTCGAGTGACGGAAGAATGCGACCATTGAGTGACGGAAGAGTGCGACCCTCGAGTGACGGAAGAGTGCGGCCCTCGAGTGACGGAAGAGTGCGGCCCTCGAGTGACGAAAGAGTGCGACCCTCGAGTGACGGAAGAGTGCGGCCCTCGAGTGACGGAAGAGTGCGACCCTCGAGTGACGGAAGAGTGCGGCCCTCGAGCGATGGAAGAGTGCGGCCCTCTACCCCGCTGAGGGACAGACAAAACAGTGGTTCCCGTGACGAATCGTGATTCTATTTGAACATTGTTGTCGGATAAATTCGTGTGGAAGCCGATGACGATGCTCATGACAGATGACTGCGATGCGGAATGTAGTTCACTGCACAATGACTTTCCAAGCGCGACACTAATCCTGTGTGTATTCCACGTGTATAGTCACGAAGGACAGACAGCACTTATTTTACGCGATCAAAGACATGGTGTATGCTAAGGACGCTACTGTGATTGATGCAAAGTTATCATTCGTGATCAACGAGTCACCGCCTATGTTAGAAAAGTCTATGATAGTCTGAAATTGTGGGCGCTTTGCTTCAGAACAAATCTTCTTATCCATGGAAACAACACACACAATTATTGTGAAGCTGCAGTCCGTGTTGTGAAGGACAAAATCCTCATGAGAACTAAGGCATCCAATGCGTTCCAACTTGTAGACTTTATTGTCAGCAGAATGGAATGTTTTTTTTATGAAAGCGTCCTTCGCCGTCAGAGTGGAAGTCAATGTAGAGAAGGTGCGTTGTTGTGTACGGTCCCATGGAGGGACGCATGTATTTCCGAGAGGGATTTAATAATATTGAGGTTAGATTACATCGTTTTTACATAGCCAAAGCATTATGCAATGACCTTGTTAGTTTTACACATTTAAAAGCACCCCTTAAAATAACAGACCTTAGCATGATAAATATGAAGATAAAGTTCCCCGAAATTTACAATAAACAAATAGGTCCAGGGTTCTGGAAATAAGATTTTGGCATATTATGGGACAATTTAAATAAAGTAGTAGATCAAAATGGGGAATGGTGGGAATGTTGTAAATGTCAATTTAAACGACTAATTAGTTCGCATTCGACACGTTTAAAAAGGTCAGACAAGAACATAGTACAGTTATGTTGTGCTAATTATCGGCTAAAAGTAATATTTACTGTTGTCTGTATGTTATTGTTAAGGTTTTTTCGTCCATATTTTTTCGTTACTTGATAACTGTGTGTCTTTAGCATAACAGCCAATTACATATTCAACATTTTCACAAGTAGACGAAGGATCAGAATGTAAGTGGAAAGAATGTGTTGCGGATTAAATTCGTCAATTGGAGCGGGCAGGTACTGCATATTGTTGCAAGTGTCGGGTTGACATCAGCTACGACAGGCAAATGTCTGGAGATTGTGTAGGAAAAGACGAGGTAGCGAGGAATAAAGGAAACAAAAAGAGCACAAGTCTTTCATACAAATCAGTAGGACACCAGTCCAGAGAGCCCGTTACTGTCAGAGGGGGGGGGGGGGGGAGAAAAGGTGTGCGTTTTGGCGAAAAGGAGCGCGGGCACTCTGGGCAGAGAGGACTCCTTACCGAAGGCGAGAGAAATCCCGCCGAAGAAGAGTAAAGAGAGTCCTCTCGTACCTGCAGGAGACCCTTACAGGAAGCGGGAGAAATCCCGCGGGAGAAATCCCGCTGACGAGGGTCTTCCGGTCGATGCGAGCAACCCCTTTACCTGAGGTGGAAGAGGGGCACCCAGCGAAGGAGAGGATCGAGGGTTGCTCCCCCAAGTTTGCTACCGCCTATGCAGACATGTCGGACAATTGTTCAGAGATGTCATCCACTGAGGACGTGGACAGACAATGAGAAGTCGTGAACCGGAAGAGAAAGGTAGGTCCCAAATTTCCTCTCCTCGACGCTCCCCCCCCCCCCCCCATTGGGTAAGCTGGTGAGATCCGAGGGTTTGTTTATACGCTGTGTTATACATGTATGGGTAAATGTTACCATTTCTTGACTAGCCTGTCAGCTACTTTCTAATTTTTTTTTTTTTCAAAATTATTCCTTTGAACTTATATATATTTTCCTCAATAGCAGTTTAGACATTCAAAAATCTCAGCCTGTCATGTTAATATTATTTACGATCTTCAAAATTAAGACTCTCGACATGGTAAGACATATCTAACAATCTGCGTCACATCATCCAACATCTCATGCCATTGTGACGGGACCAGCGCGAGCAGACCCCGGAGGGGGTCTCTCTCGCGGTCCCCCTCGCTCCGCCACTAGCGAGGCTGCAATGCCCCCAAGCCACCTCATAACAATAGTTGTCATCCTCATCTGTCACCATGAATAGGATCAATGGGGAGGTAAACTCCCGCACATCCGCCTCATTCGCAGCAGAATACAGATAAATATATACCATGATGAGAGCCTCCTAAATCAAAATTAACTATTCCCGATTCATTTAATTTAAGGCATATTGCCTTCCAGAAGCAACAGGCGAACAACTTGTGAACAGGAAAACATTTCCCAAAGGAAAAACAATTCGGGCAACAACAAGAGATCACAATGCAGGGCGTTGTACTTGTTCATACATTGTTGTGTATCCTTATACACCAAGCTGTTTATTCAGTATCGCAACTTCTACTTTGTACATATATGTGATTACATGAATAAACAGTTTGTAAAGACAAACAATATCTGTTCTGAGTATGACGAAGTTAATTGAGGAATGCGGTTGGAAAGAGGTGCTTGAGTCGTCGGTAATCGTGCAAGGCCCCTCTGACGGCGGCACGTACAGCATGCGAGAGTTTCACGAAGGACTGACAAAGGCGCTGGATGACAAGTAAGTGGATCCATACTAGGGTTAGGACCGCTTACTAAGAGTAATGAGTACTACGTTGCACTAAATAACAGAGAGACTAGAGATAGACTGATATTGTGCGGTGTTGTAACAGTCAAAGACCAACAATTTAAAGTACGTTCGAAAGACTCGACCCGGTTCACCTCGAAAATTCATTGGGCACCGCCATTCGGGCCAAGCAGGGCTACAGAAGCGGCTATGGGTAGCGCAGTTACAGTAGAGTCAGTGAAATATGAAATGAGTAAGGAGGGGTTCTCGAATGTTGCCACGGGGGTAAGACTAGTCACCATGGTCGGGGACAGAAGGAAAGTGCCGCATCTTGTAACAATAAGAAACCCCATCAATGGGCAGGAGTACGAATTACTTGTAACAGTGCCGGGGAGGCCGCCGCTGTGTTTACGTTGTAAATTGACCGGACACTTCAGACGGGCGTGTCGCACCCTGTTCTGCCGTCATCATAATGTATACGGTCACACAACAGAGTTGTGCATTAAAAAAAGTTGTGCTCTAAAGAAAGCGTCATATGCTAATGTGGCAAAAAGTTATGTGGAGATTTCAGAATTTAATTGTCTCATAGATACTAATACTAGTACTATGTTTATAGGGACCTTGCATGGAGAATAACCCACCAGATATTGCCGACGCAATGTTTAATATACGAATATAACATCTATAACATGCCAGTTTTTATTTGTGTAAAAGCAGTATAGAAACGATTTACCATCTATTTTATGAATGTCCTGTCTTAAATGTCATATAGGCTTTTACCGAGACTATACTGTCACATTTAACATCATAATTACTATTAATTGGACAATTGGAAGCGACACATGTCCATCGGTCGTTGTACAAGTGGCGGGCGACGCCAACGCGGCGAAGACAACACCCGGACAACAAAACACAGACGGGAAAACAGCGGAGAAGGAGTCGACCCCAGCACCGATGGGTTCCGATTGTTCCGAAGTGGCATCCACTGGTGACAGTGGCGGGAGCTGGGAGGTCAACCACAAGAAGAAGGTAAGGACACAAAGTGCTTCACCTCCGCCCTCGCCGACCCGCCGCCCGTTAGGTAGGCTGGTGACAGCAGAGGAGGACCCGGTGATCAATGCCGGGGCTTCTTCCTTCAAGAAGTGCAGGGATTGACTCAGCAAATACGCCAATCGTCTAAATCCCTTCCAAATTATCCATTAACTCCCTCAATTGTAATGGTTTAACAGATTGTAGGAAAAGGGAATTTATTATTGATTGAGGGTTGCTCGCCTTGCGAATCATGCTTGATGTGAGATAAGATTATTTTAAATCGCTCGTTGCTAGCCTGCTGGCCTTTCTTTATCTTCAACATTATTCTTTTTGACACATGCGTTTCAATAGCAGTTTATGCAGGCATGGATGCTAGCCTATCATATCAAAACTGCACCTGGGAATGGGACTTTTTTTGAAGACAGTCACCTGCCCATTGAAACCATCATTGGCGTTTTATACTACTGGGCGAGCGGCGTAGAAGACGATGCACCATGAGTTTGGCATAAGCAGCCACACAGTAACCGACTGGAAAAACGTCTGTCGTGATGTGTGTGCCACGCATTTCATGGCTAACCCTGTGGCCAGTGGTGGCCCAGGGGTCACCGTTGAAAAAGACGAGTCTCTTCTACAGACGAAAACATAACGTTGGCCGACAAGTCACCGAACAATGGGTGTTCGGCGGGGTTGAGGTGGGAACAATTAGTAGATATGTACGGATCCGTCTCCGGGGCGCTTTTAAATAAAGATAAAACATTTGGGATGTGGCTGGGCCGCTGGAGAGGCCGCACGGATCAACCAGCGGGCCTAATTGGTCCAGCGGTTGTAATAAGTTTTATGGTATTTACATGGGAACAGACGAAGCCACTGAGCGCACATGGGATAAGGTCATTCTAAAATTAGACAGATGTGTAAAGTTATTCAGCGGGAGGGACACAAGTCGATGCACCATGAGTTTGGCATAAGCAGCCACACAGCAACCGACTGGAAACACTTATGTCGTGATGTGTGTACCATGCATTTCGTGGCTAACCCTGTGGCCATAGGTGGCCCTGGGGTCACCGTTGAAATATACGAGAGTCTCTTCTGCAGACGAAAACATAACGTTGGCTGACAAGTCACCGAACAATGGGTGTTCGGTGGTGTTGAGGTGGGAACACCTCAGCGACGACGGTTCCTCGTGCCCGTTGATCGACGCGATGCTGCAACTCTGCTGCCCGTGCTGCAGCAATATGTGCTGCCTGGAACAACCGCAGTGTCCGACTGTTGGCGGGCGTATAACACGGCGTGTACCAAAACCTGACTGTCAATCACGCACTCAATGTCGTCGACCCGATCACTGGGGCGTGCACCAATCACGTAGAGTGCTACTGGAAGAACGCGAAAATGCGAAACAAGAGGGAGGGAGGCACGGCTAGGACCCTCCTGGATAAACACCTGATAGAATACATGTGGGGGAACCAGTTCGGGGGGAACCCACTGCAGGCTTTGTTCCAGCAAGTGCGGGAAGCCTACCCAACTGGCTAAATGCCTCTCCGCTTTCTTCGATAATTAGTTTTTACACGAGGCAATTGTATTTTAAATGACAGTTTCAACATAAATTATTAATCGGTTGTTATGTTTGTGTTGATTATACTTGTATGGTTTTTTTTTATTTAAATTAACTGTGTAATTGTTTGTAGTCATATGTGGCCGAGTTTTTCTTTGACACGCTTTGGGAACAGATTTGGTGTTCTATTGTGTTTTACTAGTATAGTTTTTTTTAGTTAAATTACTTCCGTTATTGTTTGTACTCACATGTGACCGATTATGTCTTTAGTTCAACCATTGCCATCCCACGGATTTGAGTTCAGGGACACATAATCTTTATGATTCAGCAAAAAAAACCTTACACGACCAAACATATCCAGGTTCCCTACAGTAGAGTATAGGGTGGCAATTCGACTAATATGTTTTCTGCAGGAAATACATTGTTATTCTTTAAAATGTGCAAAAATATTTAATCGGCAGTTTGGTGGTAAATTATACTGGTCTTTTTGGCACTAGTCGTTCTAAGGGGGTGGGGATTTGGGTTAGGCCGGGTCTAAATTTTGAAATGATGTCTTTGATGAGGGATAGTGAGGGGCGATTCATATATTTAGTAGTTAAAATCAATAATAAAAAGTTGAAATTGGTTAACGTTTATGCTCCCGTTATACCTAGGGAGCGTAAGGTTTTCTTTAAATCCCTTAATTGTTATTTACACGGGAATTGTCCTACAATTTTAGGAGGTGATTTTAATTGTGTAATCGATATAAATATCGTTAAATGTGGGGGGAGTGATTCGTATGGCGATTTGGCAAGTGAAAATGTTATTAATGTTTGTGAAAATCATCGTTTGTTTGATGCATTTCGGAATGTATATCCTCGCAGGTACTAGTGTGCACAATCAGAGGATCGAGCGTGTGTGGGTTGACACGTGGAATGGGAAGTAACCTATATTATGATTTGTTTTATTTCATGGAGGAGCAAGGCTCCCTCGACATCGACAATGCCAATCATATGTGGGCATAGAGCTGGCATTACCAGGAGCGAGAGATGGGCACTCGCAAAGGGAGAGGATCGAGGGTTGCTCCCCCAAACCTGTCGCCGCCTCTGGGGACGTCCCGAACAGTCGTTCGGAGAGGTCACCCACAGAGGACGGTGACAGACGTTGGGAGCTAGTGACAAGAAAAGGGAAGGTCAGGTCACTTAGCTCTTCTCCTCGACGCTCGCCAGCCAGCTCTCAATTGAGTAGACTGGTGATCGCCGAGGGTGAGTCTGCGGTGACGGCAAACGCATCTTCTATCAAGAAGAAGTGTAAGGATTAAACCAACAGACACAACAACCGAATTAATGGCAACTACTTTAAACATTAGCTCAGTTAATTGTCGAGGGTTAAAAGAATTTCCTCTAGCACCGACGGAGGGTCTCTTACCGGAGGCGAGAGCAATCTCGCCGATGGAGAGGACCGAATCGACGCTCGCTATGTGTTAAGTATCTTGGCGACCACGACGAAGTTAAATAAGGCTGGATGGGATGACGTCATCGACAATGCGGTCATCTTGTTTGGACACACGACACGCACGTGTACGACTATGAAGAATTCGTGGCGGGAGCGCAGAAAGCGAGGAAGGTGGGAATTGTGTGACATTGGGACCACTTTTTAAAAATAACACCCATTACATGGGCGTAGACTCAGCCGAATGCAGACACAAAAACCGCGGTTCGCTTGTAATTAACGAGAGGCGCTTTCAATGTACCAGAGCAAAGGTTTGGTATCCGCCTAGTTAGCAAGGTTGGCGATCGCCACACAGTCCCTCACTTAATTACTGTAAAAAAAACTATCATTGACCAGAAGTTTGAAATGCTAGTGACGGTTGTCGGCCGGGCGCCTCTCTGCTTGAAGTGCAGAAAGACAGGCCATTACCGTAGATACTGTACTACCCCGTGTTGTCGTGGCACGTACGGGCATAGTACCGAAACATGTACCTTAGAAAGGGTTAGCTATGCAAACGCTACTAAAAAGAATATGGCGAGCGTGGCTGCCGACGTGGCAGAAAGCGAGCAAGGCAGGGGGGCGCCGAAGCCGGCGAAAAGAACGCGTCCGGCAAATAGGCCGCAGCCAGCACAGCGGGCCGCATCAACCCCCCCCCCCCCCCCCCCCGGTAAGTGATGCGCACTCAAACACACACCTACCCCCACTAAGGCGAAGGCAGTGTCCCGAATCCCGTAGGGGCTACGGTGATATGGGCACCTACGCCTTCACCAAGTTACCTGTCGAGTTCCGCGGACTCGGACGGGCTAGTGGTAGCCATGGAGAATAGTCAAGGGAAATTAAAAATCAAAAAACAACCTAAACCGGCGATCTAAATATAGCCAGCCTAAATTGCAGGGGGTTGGGGGACTGGCGGAAACGCCAGTTCCTCGCCGAATTCCTTATTAAAAATAAATTAGACGTTTGTTTCCTACAGGAAACTCATGTCTCTTCTAAATTTATTGCAAATTCATGGGAGAAACATCGTTCGTGTGGGGTGGGGATTTGGTTTCGGGCAGGCCTTAACTTTTCCATTGTATCGCAAAGTAGAGACTCTGATGGGCGCCTATTGTCCCTGCTAGTCAGGTTTGACGAAGATAAATATATCAAGTTAATTAATATATATGCACCAATTATTCCTAAATATAGGAAGATATTTTTTAAAAATAGGTTACATAATTTCATAGGTCAACACACTATTATTCTGGGAGGGGATTTCAATTGCGTAGTCAATAATACCTTAGTTAAAAGGGGAGGGAACGATCACGGGGAATTTGGAAGTGAAAACCTACAAACAATTTGTAATGATTTTAACCTAGTCGACTCCCTCAGATATAAATATAAAAATAAAAAAGAATATACCTGGAGGAACTCGATGAACACCATAGAGGTCCGATTGGACCGGTTATATATTTATAAAACTACATGTAACGACTTTATTAGAGTACACCATATAAAACTGCCGCACATTTTTTTCAGACCATGATGGTATTAATGTAAAAAAATTAACTTTCTAAAAATATAAATAAAGAATCCGGGCCGGGTTTCTGGAAGTGCAATGTAAGCACGTTAAAAGACGAGCACTTTCAGGACGATTTCCGGGCCTTGTGGGAGTCGCTAGACAGCGAAACTAATCAAGATTCCCATTGGCGGGAGCATTGTAAATGGTGTTTTAAAGACTTAATCACCGTGCACTCACAGCGACTAATCCGTATAAGAAAAGATAATCAAAAACATGCCCGGACAACAAAACGTGGAGGAAACAGTAGAGAAACCGGAGGAAAAGGAGGCGGCCCCCGCGACAACAAGGCGGCGCCGACGCCTGCGCGAAACAGATCAGACCCGCCGAAGGAGAGGACCAAGGGATCTCCTGTAGTGAGCAGCCCCTTACCTGACGTGGGAGATGGACACCTACTGACGGAGAGGACTGAGGGCTGCTCGGCTTCGACCCACCCCCAGTCATTACAGATGGCTTCCCTTCACCTGCAGTCGTCGAGGCAGATACACGAGGTAAACAAACGCCGCCGCTACATCGCACTTGCCCGTCAACAATGTCCAGACACGCGACGGGGAGCCGCCGCATATGTCGCTCGCGCGCCGAATAACGCTCGAATGTGTTGGGGATTCAATTTGTCAACTGGAACAGGCAGGTACTGCATATTGCTGCAAGTGTCATGATGACTTCAGCTACGACAGCAGGGGTCAGTTGCCATCCGCGACCATATCCACACAACCCTGCATCAGGCAAGATCTACCGGCAACAGCAATTCCCAGTTACCAGGTAAATGTCTGGAGAAGGTGTAGGAAAAGACGAGGTAGCGAGGAATAAGGGAAATAAAAAGAGCACAAGAGTATTTCCTACAAATCAGCAAGACACCAGTCCAGAGAGCCCTTTACTGTCGGGGGGGGGGGGGGGTGAGCCCTCTGGTGGAAAGGAATGCGGGTGCTCTGGGCTGAGATGCCCCCATACCGAAGGCGGGGGAAATCCCGCTGAAGGTGCGAGCAACCCCTTCACCTGAGGTGGGAGATTGTTCCGAAGTGGCATCCACTGGTGACAGTGGCGGGAGCTCGGAGGTCACCAACCACAAGAGGAAGGTAAGGACACAAAGTGCTTCACCTCCGCCCTCGCCGACCCGCCTCCCGTTAGGTAGGCTGGTGACAGCGGAGGGGACCCGGTGATCATTACCGGGGCTTCTTCCTTCAAGAAGAAGTGCAGGGATTGGTCCAGCAAATACACCAATCCTCTAAATGCCTTCCAAATTATCCATTAACTCCCTCAATTGTAATGGTTTAACAGATTGTAGGAAAAGGGAATTTATTATTCATTGAGGGTTGCTCGCCTTGCGAATCATGCTTGATGTGAGATAAGATTATTTTAAATCACTCGTTGCTAGCCTGCTGGCCTTTCCTTTATCTTCAAAATTATTCTTTTTGACACATGCGTTTCTGTAGCAGTTTATGCAGGCATGGATGCTAGCCTATCATATCAAAACTGCCCCTGGGAATGGGACTTTTTTGAAGACAGTCACCTGCCCATTGAAACCATCATTGGCGTTTTATACTATTGGGCGAGCGGCGTACAAGACGATGCACCATGAGTTTGGCCTAAGCAGCCACACAGTAACCGACTGGAAAAACGTCTGTCGTGATGTGTGTGCCACGCATTTCATGGCTAACCCTGTGGCCAGTGGTGGCCAAGGGGTCACCGTTGAAAAAGACGAGTCTCTTCTACAAACGAAAACATAACGTTGGCCGATAAGTAATCGAACAATGGGTGTTCGGCGGGGTTGAGGTGGGAACAATTAGTAGATATGTACGGATCCGTCTCCGGGGCGCTTTTAAATAAAGACAAAACATTTGGGATGTGGCTGAGCCGCTGGAGAGGCCGCACGGATCAACCAGCGGGCCTAAATTGGTCCAGCGGTTGTAATAAGTTTTATGGTATTTACATGGGAACAGACGAAGCCACTGAGCGCACGTGGGATAAGGTCATTCTAAAATTAGACAGATGTGTTAAGTTATTCAGCGGGAGGGACACAAGTCGATGCACCATGAGTTTGGCATAAGCAGCCACACAGCAACCGACTGGAAACACTTATGTCGTGATGTGTGTACCATGCATTTCGTGGCTAACCCTGTGGCCATAGGTGGCCCAGGGGTCACCGTTGAAATAGACGAGAGTCTCTTCTGCAGACGAAAACATAACGTTGGCCGACAAGTCACCGAACAATGGGTGTTCGGTGGTGTTGAGGTGGGAACACCTCAGCGACGACGGTTCCTCGTGCCCGTTGATCGACGCGATGCAGCGACTCTGCTGCCCGTGCTGCAGGAATATGTGCTGCCTGGAACAACCGCAGTGTCCGACTGTTGGCGGGCGTACAACACGGCGTGTACCAAAACCTGACTGCCAATCACGCACTCAATGTCGTCGACCCGATCACTGGGCGTGCACCAATCACGTAGAGTGCTACTGGAAGAACGCGAAAATGCGAAACAAGAGGGAGGGAGGCACGGCCAGGACCCTCCTGGATAAACACCTGATAGAATACATGTGGGGGAACCAGTTCGGGGGAACCCACTGCAGGCGTTGTTCCAGCAAGTGCGGGAAGCCTACCCAACTGGCTAAATGCCTCTCCGCTTTCTTCAACAATTAGTTTTTATATCGTCGAGAATGTTCGACACCTTTCTGCTGATAAATGTGGAAGTGATTTTTTATGGCGATTTGGCAAGTGAAAATGTAATTAATATCTGCGAAAATCATCGCTTGTTTGATGCATTCCGAAATTGATATCCTCAGACAAAAGAATTTTTTTTTTTTTTAATTTCCTTCTTTTGCTTCAATGTTTAACTAAATGCAGTGCTTACCAGGGGATATATATTCAACAAATGTGAGAACATTACACCAGTATGTGCCGCCTAGTTCTAAGGACTTCATATGTTCAGATTCTTTAGAAGTAAGCATTGCAATTGTTTTGTCTGCCATTAATCAGTTTGATTGTCTTAATCTTAAGAAAAAACGTGCAATAAGTAAACGACTTTCGGTGACGAAGAACTATTTCTACAATGTCTCGCCACAAACGTCAACCATATTACTACCTTTAAGAAGCGGAGACGTGAGCACGAATCCCGCCCCCCCCCCCCCCCCCCCCATCCCTGAATGCAAACGGAACTATACGGCGAAGAACCCTTGTAGTCGTTGTATTATTGTAGTCGTTGCGGCAAAGGAGTCACTGCCCACAAGAGAGCAATTTCGTGTGACTCCTGTGGGCAGTGGACACACAACATGTGTGCAAGTGTGTTTAGCAATGAAAGGTATCATGAGCTGAGCTGTGCAACAGCGGAGATCATCTTACTGTAGTGTGCCAATGATGCTCATTTCACGCCCTCCCGTTTGCCAAATGACATGACCGACGACCACTTCAGTGACATTCCTGAGACTACAACGCCATCAAACCTCGTTGACGAGGGACGTTCTCCAAATGGCATTGACGTCGAATCCCACGGATTTATCTTTTTAAGCAAAGGCATGAATGTTATACACCTTAACGCCAGGAACTTATTGCCAAAACTTGACGAATTAATTGTTCTCGCTTCAAAAAACAAAGGCAGCGGGTGTAACCGAAACATGACTTGATGATTCGGTTGAGGTCGAACTGCGGCAAGAGCCTCGATTGACGGTCTATTGTGATAGCACTCGAGAACATTGACCGCACTCACAAGGTGTGAACGAGGTGTCGCCGAGGAATGTGAAGCTGCCAGGACCGTGTGAGACAATACCATAGTTACTTAACTATAGGCACACAACAGTATATTAGTTGTGCATCGTGTTAGCGTTGCTAATAATTATATTGGGTGTTCCATTTATGTGTGGTCACCGTCGCAGGCGGCTGGCACCAGTTGCGATGTACTGATGACAATGGTTGACAGCAATGTGTTGTCGCCGCCACTCGATCCCCAGGGACATGCTCTGCGAATCTTCGGAGGAGAGCAAGTCGGAAGACAACGGAGAGTGCAGTGATATGTACATTCTCGCGTAGAATTATAACAGATTCCATAAGATGTAATAGTCCAACCTTTAGTAGTTACTGGTGTAGAGACAACTCCGTAGCCACGGCAGACGGAGACGCAATAAGACTGCTAAATAGATTACATCCGCCGTGAAAGGCACACGCTAACAGACCGCTAGCTACAGCGCTCACAGCACACGTGTTGTCACAATGTTTACATGTATAATACACCTGTTATAAGTCCTAGGGAAAATAAAAACATACGAGCCACGTTATCAAGACATCAAGCAGCGACACACCGGGCACTCACCACCATCCTGAGCCGTGGGAAAACGCCGATAATCCGGGCGAAACTAGTTCCTTAGATAATAGTTTATAGTCTGTATTAAGAAGAGAAATAGGCTGGCAGTTTTTTTAAGTGTCTGCATTAGCAGTGTTTTTACAGATCAAAGTAATGAGACCCTGTGTCTGGTGGGGGTAACATTCCTTCATTTTAACATCTGTTGAGAAAGCGTACAAATGATTTCCCAATGTATTTAAATGCAAAGGCATAACATTCCTTAGGAATGCCGTCTGTGCCTGGCGTTTTGTAACCCGACATACTATCTATTGTCTTCTCACATTCCTTTACCGTTATTAAACCCTCGCATTGAGAACCGGCGTCCTCGCTCAATTTCGGGATGTCAATAACAAATAATATTGTAAAGACATATCAGTTTATTTTGCTTTATAAAGCTCCGTATAAAAGGATACGCATTCTTCTTTAATACCATTATTGGTATTAACAGTTGTACCATCACTTTTTGTTAGTCTGTAAATGCATTTATTTTCTGCTAATTGTTTTTCTCTGTAATCATAATCTAGTAGGCTTTTCATTATTTCAAATACTGTACAGCGCGGCTTGAGTCGTGTTACGTAAGACATCGCGCGAAGGGTGGCGAGGCGCCGTTGACAGCTGGCGCGCGCTGTCAAAACGGCCGGCATGGTACAACTCGACTGACGGACGTCTTTCTTGGCGGAACCATGCGACTAAGTAAAATAATTGATGAAATTGTACATCCTGATCAAACGTATTCTGTTCCAGGAAGAATCATTCATGATAATGTACATCTAATTAGAAACCCTCGTGACACTCGAGGCCGAACTGCCGCCTCGCCCGAACACCGGACCGTCGCCGCGCGCCAACCATGACGCGGAACCATGACAACCGCTAGTCGCTCCTCGCTTCGCCGCTTTGGCCTAGAATAGAGACAAACGTTCGCGGGCCTCCATAAAAAGAGGAACGAACATCAGCAACCGGATCGTTGCGTTACTCCCGGTCTGGAAGTCGAAAACACTTCATTACGCGCTTCGATAGCGCAAGCAAGCAGGGCCGAACTCGGTCACCCTTACGCGGGCCACGCAGTAAGGGAAACGAACATCAGCAACCGGAATGACCACGCTGCCTCCGGACTGGAAGTCGATAACATCCCGTTCTGCGTTTCGATAGCGCAAGCAAGCTGGCCGGAATACGATCAACCGTAGGAAGGAGAGGATCGAGGGCTCTCCCGTCCCGGCAGGAGACCCGTTACGGGAGGTGGGAGTATCCCACCGAAGGAGAGGATCGAGGGATCTCCTGTCGTGAGCAACCCCTTACCTGACGTGGGAGATGGACACCTACCGACGAAGAGAACCGAGGGTTGCTCGGCTTACGACCCACCCCGTCATTACAGATGGCCCTGTGGAGCGTAGCATAAGACAAGGTTGTAGTTTGTCCTATTATATGTCATCTGTATGGAACCTTTCGCACATAGGATCCGTATGGATCCTATGATCAAACGGATCCCCTTACCAGGCTCAATGGAAACTGCAACAATAAGTCAATATGCAGACGATACGTCTTTATTTATTACCGAAATAACATCTGTCACACGTATTTTACAATTGATACATTTGTATGGGAATATATCGGGAGCATTGATTAATTTAGAAAGAAAAAACATTTGGGATGTGGTTGCGAAAATGGAGAGGGAGGGTAGATCAACCATGTAATTTAAACTGGTCAACTAATTCGCATACATTTTTTGGAATATATATCGGGGATGAAGAAGCTAACAATAAAACAATAAAACATGGGATAAAGTTATAAATAAATTTCCAAAATGTGTACAACTATATACATAGTTATAAATACAATATTACTAAAAACTGTAAATGTTTTTTGTGTACAAGTAAAGTAGAAACATTAAGTCACCTATTTTATGAATGTGAAGTATTAACAGGTCTGTGGCCATTTATCGCATCCATCATATTAGAACTGACAGCATGTCAAATTAAAATTACTACAAGTCATTATATTTAATATACTAAATCCTCACACCAATTCTCATTATGACTTATTATTATTATTAGTTAATATGTTAAAATACTGTATTTGGATTAAAAGAAATGAAGTTAAACATGAAAATAAGTACATTAAATATTAAAGCGCTATTTATTAATACGCTAATATTGCGTATTAAAGCAGATTATAAGCTAAATAATAAAACATTTACCCAATATTGGGGTTTTAATAACTGCATTTATAAAATAGAAAATAATAATGTAAAGTTGAAGTTGCGACTTCATCCACCAGAAGTTTATCTAAATACAGGATGTAAGGTTACATTTTCAACCCCTTTAAAGTGATAACTTTACCTATTATACCGCACGGGAGCAGTAGCCCCGTGCAAAGTGATGGACGCGAGAGCCGGAGACGCCGGATCGCGCCCCATCATGAGAACTTATTATTTCTTTATTATTATAAGTAGTATTATTATTGTTATTATAATTATTACTATTTATATATTATTTATATTATTTATATTAATGTTATTATTCGTATTAGTATTGGTATTGATATTAGTATTGGTTTTGGTATTGGCATTGAAATAGTACTGGTATTGGTACTGGTATTTATATTGGTGTTAGTATTACTATTGGTATCATTATTATTATTATTTATATTATTAATATTAGTATATTATCATTATTATGCGACTTAATCCACCATATTTTTCTAATACAGCATGTAAGATATCTATACGGGAGGACCCCTTACCTACGACGAGAGTTATCTCGTCGATAGGAGAGGATCGCGGGCTCTCCCGTCTCGGCAGGAATCCCGTTACCGGAGGTGGGTAATGGACACCTACCGACGGAGAGGACCGAGGGCTGCTCGGCTTACGACCCACCCCAATCACCTGCAGTCGTCGGGGAAGACATGCTGTCAAACGTCAGTTATGACAGAGCGTGCCCCGGCGAAGGTTTGCATGAGTTGTTTTCAGTTTTACAGTTTGTGTCAATGTCTTCATAGTGAAAGTGAATTGTATTAACATCCACTATTTCCTGTCTACATTTGCATATCCACTGTACATGTATACATACACAGTCTATTGCCACCGTGATGGGGTATGTGTGGGTGGACCCCCCGCTGGGAGTTTACCCACCTAGGTACATCACTCTGCCACACTATGTACATCTGAGGTATGTTTGATTAGTTATCTCTATAATGAGATTGTACAAACTCATTTTATTCAGTTTCATGTCATTGTGTCGGGGCACATGTGGCCGAACCTCCCTTGGGTTTTGTACACACATATGGTACACTCCGCCACTGGCGAGGCGTAAAAGCCCGTAAGCTACGAACAAGTCTCATCATCACAGTCACCACTTATCGGATCAATAATAATGTTTTATGGTATTATTGTACACCTTTTGTACTGTACATATATCTCTGTACTTTAATGCGGATAAAATATTGAAACAAAAAATGGTATATGTTCTTATTTTATCTGCGGCGATAGTAAAACTTCAAGATGCTGGTTGGAAAGAAGTGATTGACAGCGCGGTGATTCTTTATGGGCCGCACGATACGAGGTCGTACGACTGCGAGGAGTTCCTCGCTGCCGTCCAGACGGCGCTGCAGAGTCAGGCCAAGGTGAGTGATTTCGTTGTTTCGCTATAATGAATGGTACTTAGGAGTGGATAGCTCCGATAGATGAATTAATCAAGTTTGGTATCCTGGACGTCAACGGCCGCCATTTCAAAATTAGGTCGACTGACGACACACGTTTCATAGATGTAATTAACAGTGCTGTAATACTGTTTTGACCACATGATGCCAGAGCCTACGACTACCCGGAGTTCCTCGCGGCCGTCCAGACGGCGCTGCAGAGCCAGGCCAAGGTGAGTGATTTCGTTGTTTCGCTGGGGCCACTGGCCAAGAATAATGAATGGTATTTGGGAGTGAATAGCTCCGAATGCAGAGATGAGTTGATCAAGTGTGGAATACTGGACGTCAACGGCCGCCGTTTCAAGATTAGGTCGACGGACGACACGCGCTTCGAGTTCCACCGAGTTATTAAAATAGGCCCCACAATTGATATGTCCCAGTCATGGAAGTGGATACATTGTGACTTTGTCAATCCCATATACACGGACCTTGCATGGAGAATAACCCACCAGATATTGCCGACGCAATGTTTAATATACGAATATAACATCTATAACATGCCAGTTTTTATTTGTGTAAAAGCAGTATAGAAACGATTTACCATCTATTTTATGAATGTCCTGTCTTAAATGTCATATAGGCTTTTACCGAGACTATACTGTCACATTTAACATCATAATTACTATTAATTGGACAATTGGAAGCGACACATGTCCCTCGGTCGTTGTACAAGTGGCGGGTGACGCCAACGCGGCGAAGACAACACCCGGACAACAAAACACAGACGGGAAAACAGCGGAGAAGGAGTCGACCCCAGCACCGGTGGGTTCCGATTGTTCCGAAGTGGCATCCACTGGTGACAGTGGCGGGAGCTGGGAGGTCACCAACCACAAGAGGAAGGTAAGGACACAAAGTGCTTCACCTCCGCCCTCGCCGACCCGCCGCCCGTTAGGTAGGCTGGTGACAGCAGAGGAGGACCCGGTGATCAATGCCGGGGCTTCTTCCTTCAAGAAGTGCAGGGATTGACCCAGCAAATACGCCAATCGTCTAAATCCCTTCCAAATTATCCATTAACTCCCTCAATTGTAATGGTTTAACAGATTGTAGGAAAAGGGAATTTATTATTGATTGAGGGTTGCTCGCCTTGCGAATCATGCTTGATGTGAGATAAGATTATTTTAAATCGCTCGTTGCTAGCCTGCTGGCCTTTCTTTATCTTCAACATTATTCTTTTTGACACATGCGTTTCAATAGCAGTTTATGCAGGCATGGATGCTAGCCTATCATATCAAAACTGCCCCTGGGAATGGGACTTTTTTGAAGACAGTCACCTGCCCATTGAAACCATCATTGGCGTTTTATACTACTGGGCGAGCGGCGTAGAAGACGATGCACCATGAGTTTGGCATAAGCAGCCACACAGTAACCGACTGGAAAAACGTCTGTCGTGATGTATGTGCCACGCATTTCATGGCTAACCCTGTGGCCAGTGGTGGCCCAGGGGTCACCGTTGAAAAAGACGAGTCTCTTCTACAGACGAAAACATAACGTTGGCCGACAAGTCACCGAACAATGGGTGTTCGGCGGGGTTGAGGTGGGAACAATTAGTAGATATGTACGGATCCGTCTCCGGGGCGCTTTTAAATAAAGACAAAACATTTGGGATGTGGCTGGGCCGCTGGAGAGGCCGCACGGATCAACCAGCGGGCCTAAATTGGTCCAGCGGTTGTAATAAGTTTTATGGTATTTACATGGGAACAGACGAAGCCACTGAGCGCACATGGGATAAGGTCATTCTAAAATTAGACAGATGTGTTAAGTTATTCAGCGGGAGGGACACAAGTCGATGCACCATGAGTTTGGCATAAGCAGCCACACAGCAACCGACTGGAAACACTTATGTCGTGATGTGTGTACCATGCATTTCGTGGCTAACCCTGTGGCCATAGGTGGCCCAGGGGTCACCGTTGAAATAGACGAGAGTCTCTTCTGCAGACGAAAACATAACGTTGGCTAACAAGTCACCGAACAATGGGTGTTCGGTGGTGTTGAGGTGGGAACACCTCAGCGACGACGGTTCCTCGTGCCCGTTGATCGACGCGATGCTGCAACTCTGCTGCCCGTGCTGCAGCAATATGTGCTGCCTGGAACAACCGCAGTGTCCGACTGTTGGCGGGCGTACAACACGGCGTGTACCAAAACCTGACTGTCAATCACGCACTCAATGTCGTCGACCCGATCACTGGGGCGTGCACCAATCACGTAGAGTGCTACTGGAAGAACGCGAAAATGCGAAACAAGAGGGAGGGAGGCACGGCTAGGACCCTCCTGGATAAACACCTGATAGAATACATGTGGGGGAACCAGTTCGGGGGAACCCACTGCAGGCGTTGTTCCAGCAAGTGCGGGAAGCCTACCCAACTGGCTAAATGCCTCTCCGCTTTCTTCGATAATTAGTTTTTCCATGAGGCAATTTTATTTTATATGACAGTTTCAACAGAACTCATTAATCGGTTGTTATGTTTGTGTTGATTTTTACTTGTAACGTTTTTTATTTAAATGTACTGTGTAATTGTTTGCAGTCATATGTGGCCGAGTTTTTCTTTGACACGCTTTTGGGAACAGATTTGGTATTATTTTGTGTTTTAATAGTATCGGTTGTTTTAGTTAAATTACTTCGTTATTGTTTGTACTCACGTGTGACCGAGTATTTGTATTTGAAAAGGAAAAGTAAGACTAATGAAATTACTGAGCCAGAACTCAAAGTTTATACACATATTTGGTGCAGTGGGTTCCACGTGGACGCTTGGTTATGATCACATTTTCCCTGGCTTGGAGGAATTTACGTGTCGCTTGTATGGGGTTGGACCGCGAGTGAAGCAAGTTGATGTGGCTGGAGAGATCAAGGTCAAAAACATATGGTTCAAACGTTGACCTTCGGCCTGGTCTCTCCATTGATCTCTCCACATTTCGTCTTCTACATCTGGATTTGACGTGACACGGATGTACTCTGTTACCGAGTATCTGCATCTAAACACAGATTGCTCTCTTAGTTGTTTTTTGTCGAATGTCTTTCCAAGCATTTCAGTTGCATTTTCTAGACTATTTTATAGTTGCTTGATAAGATATCTGTGTAATTCTTTGTATATTTGGTATTTCCTTTCATGAAAATTATCACCATCTTTGCGTTCTTCTATTCTGTAGTATTCGTCTTTCTGATACGCACTTGGTGTCTTAGAGAAGGTAATGTTTCCTGTTTTTAGCATATCAATGTCTACATGCTGCCCATTCTTCATATACCTGTTATATATTTCGCCGTGGTGAGAATTATGGTACTTTTTTCGCTGCCGTACAGTTCGGTGTATAATTCCTCAGGAGTTTTATGATCTGATATTAATGATGGATTTCACTACCTTGGATGCATACAACTGTAATTAGTCTGCCTGCGTTCTTCTGCTTTTACGCACACCTGCAGTATACTGTACAATAAAATTATATATGGAAATCATTCGACGGCTCTCTTTCCCGTATCATTTGGCTTTATCAGATAAAAACACACACGCTTACTTGATTATATGACGATACAAATTCTAGAATCGACATCTAGATGTGCAGGGCTTCAAAATGAGGTACTACATGCTATATGGTCACGCATAACTTCATTTCTGCGCCCACGCAGTCCATGCGTTGCGCCCACGCAGTCCATGCGTGGGGGTAAAATCAATTGACCTTGAACCTTTATCGTTGATCTTGACCTTATATAAAATTCAGATATGCACAGTAGACTTGAACAACACTGATAAACATTAAGTCAACTTAAAGATCAAGGTTATTATCCAAAAATTAAAGATGGTAGCACATTAGAAGACCCGACATCCGATAACTGAAATTTCAGTGATTTAGGGGGTACGTTAGGCCTTTCACCCACAGCGGGCACAATTATCAAGATAGAGAGGTCATCTTGGTACCAAATAGAAGCTTATGACCTTGGGAAGTATTCTATTTGGTAAAGACTCAATATCGTTCATTTCGAAAGGCTTGTAAATATCATGTTCTGATATGAACGTGTCAGGCGGAGGACGATTTTTCGTTATTTTTGGGACGGAATAGCTCAAATTGTGGAATTGTTTTATGTAAAGCGCCTAAGTCATATATGGTAGCCTTCCCTACTATATGAAGATGCTTTCTGCCAAATATGGTGTTTCTATGTCTATTTTTGAAGTCACAGTGACACAATATATGAATATACCTAATTGTAGGCCCGAAAAGGGGGGTTTTGGCCCCCTGAGGGCGAAAGGCCCCGAGTTGGGAGTCGTCATTATATACTTGCTATGGCCCACAGAATAGGTTAACAGGAAATCATAGTGAAAAAAACTTAGCAGAAAACATCCTGAGACCTGGACCTGGCTCCCGGCCTATAAGTCCAAACTAGCGTCATTCCTTGTTTAGCAGGTTTTACAATTAATTAAAGGACATAAGGCCAAAGGGAAGTACCTAGCCGTCTACTGGATAGGGCTACGCCTACGGAATCATGTCACATATTTTACATCCCTATCGATTCCACATGCAGATCATGTGCCAGAATACTATAAGATTGCCATGAATGCTTTTAACAAATTTTCAGCGTTGGTGCCAGACTTTATAGTCTGCCAATTAATTACCACAACGTTCATTTATACAACATTATTAGACTCAAGACTAATACCACCCAGAGTCATTAACATCCACCCCACCATTGATATGTCTGTCTTGGAAATGGATAAATGGATACACTGCGATTTTGTCGACCCCAAATATAAAAAAAGTATTAAAATTTAACCTACTATTAACTTGTCTCAAGGTTGGCCACGAATACAATGCGATTGTTTCCGTATATAGGAGAATCCTTTGTTAAATTCTTAAACCGTAGTCTAGATGAAGGCATTTTAGCACCTTCACAGCGACGAGGACTTATAACATTAATATGCAAAGATACAACCAACGCAAATACACTTAAAAACTGGAGGCCCATCTCATTATTAAACACCGACTACAAAATCATATATAAAGTATCAACCAATAGACTGAATAAAGTAATAGAAGAGATAGTCCACCCAGATCAAACATGTTCAATCCCCGGCAGATCAATACAAGATAATGTCCATTTAATAAGAAATATAGTAGAATACACAAACAATAAGAATGTGTCAGCAGCCATAATTTCATTAGACCAGTCTAAGGCATTCGATCGTGTGTCGCATGAATATTTATTTAATGCCCTTAGTAATGTTGAGACTTTGAGAAATGTAGTAAGTACTAAGGGGTTTGAGGGTGTGAGGACTTGAGTTCGGTCGGTGGTGATATCCGGGCGGAAGCAATACATTCCGCACATTATTCCTTTGTGTTACAATGCTGACAAGTCAGAGCTCCTTGTCACGATTGCTAATTTTCGTTTCTCTAGTTTGAATTGCCGGGTGTTGGGAGACTGTTATAAACGTGATTTAATCAAACAATGTTTAATGTATAATGAGGTTGATATATGTTTCCTGCAGGAAACACATTGTTATTCTTTAAAATGTGCAAAACTATTTAATCGGCAGTTTGGTGGTAAATTATACTGGTCTTCTGGCACTAGTCGTTCTAACGGGAGTAGCGACTGGGGTTAGACCGGGTCTAAAGTGTGACAGACCGGGTCTAAAGTGTGACATTATGTCATTGGAGAGGGATAGTGAAGGAAGATTAATATATTTAGCAGTTAAAATCAATAATAAAAAGATGTAATTGGTGAATGTTCATGCTGCCTTTATATCGAGGGAGCGTAAGGATTCATTTTAATCTCTTGATCATAATTTACAAGGGAAAACAAAGGTCCTTTTGCACGGACTTACCATAGGCCAGAGCAATGTCGCCAAATGACAGAACCGAAGGTAACATCCACGCTCCTCACTATGAGACTGGCGTGGGAAATGGCCAATAAGGGACTAGAGGAATTAGAAAAGGAGAAAAAGGACGAGGTCGAACGGAAAAAAAAGGTCATGGTCACCCCTGCTAGTCAGGAGACCGCCCCAGAGACCACGTTAACGTCGGAAAGGGGAGTGTAAGCGAACCCTCCGACGGAAAGGACCGATGGGAATCCGGGAAGGGAGGACCCTGTGACTGAGGCGGGAGAGATCCAGCCAGACGTCACCACGGGTCTTCCAGCACCGGTGGAGGGAAAAGGTTAAATCCACGCCCCTCACTATGCGGCAGGCATGGGAAATCGCCAATAAAAAACTTGAGACATTAGAAAAGGCGAAAAATTATGAAGTTCAACGAAATAAAAATAGAAAACAGTTGATGGCTACCCCTGCTAGCCAGGGGAGCGCCCCAGAGAACCCGTTAACGTCGGAAGGGGCAGTTGATGCGAACCCTCCGATGGAAAGGACCGAGGGGAATCTGGGAAGAGAAGACCCAGTGATTGAGGCGGGAGAGATCCCACCAAATGTCACCACGGGTCTTCCAGCACCGGCGGAGAGTCTCTTACCGGAGGCGAGAGCAATCCCGCCGATGGAGAGGACCGAAGACACCTCCGTCGGTGCGAACTACCCCTTACCCGGCGCGAGAGATGGGCACTCGCAAGGGAGAGGATCAAGGGTTGCTCCCCCAAGTCTGTCGCTGTCTCTGGGGACGTCCCGAACAATTGTTCGGAGAGGTCACCCATAGACGACGGTGACAGACGCTGGGAACTAGTGACAAGGAAAAGAAAGGTGAGGTCACTTAGCTTAATGTCTTTGTAAACGGGACCAATCCGGTAATCATTGAGCCATTTATTTTACGAATGTGACACACTACAGGGATTATGGCCATTTATAGCCTCTATTCTTTTCGAAATAACAGGATGTCCAGTAAATATGACCATACAAGTTATTCTTTATAATGTATTAAAACGGCATTCAAACTCTCATTTTAATGAATTATTATTATTATTAGTCAATATGTTAAAGTACTGCATTTGGATAAAAAGAAATGAAGTTAAACACGAACAAAAGAAAATATGTACTTCAAATATTAAAGCTTTCTTCATCAATACATTAACATTGAGGATTAAATCAGATTTTAACAGGTTAAACAATAAACATATTTAAACAATACTGGGGTAACAATAACTCTATTTACGTATTATCTAACAAGAAATTAAAAGTGCAGTTGAAACTTCACACACCGTAAATATATACGCACTGTATACGGGAAGCCCCTTGCCGGCAGTGGGTATGATACCGTTGACGGAGAGGATCGAGGGCTCTCCCGTCCCGGCAGGAGTCCCGTTACCTGACGCGAGAGTAATCTCGCCGATGGAAAGGATCGAGGGAACTCCTGTCGCGCGCGGCCCCTTACCTGAAGTGCAAAAAGGAGATGGACACCTTACTGACGGAAAGGATCGAGGGCCGCCCGCCTTCTGACCTCCCCAGTCAACTACAGTAGTCTGCGGTGACACACTGTCTGACGTCAGTTAAGACAGGGTGCGCCCCAGATGAAGATGTAGGCAGACTGGGAGGTCAGTCGGGGACAAGTTAATTTATCATGTCACTCTTTAAGTTAAGGACGTTCCGACCGACGGGCGACTTGATGGCGGTCGCGGCCGCGTGCGAAGGCCCAGGCACGGGCGACCGTGCGTGCGTTCCCCGACGGATGCTTGTTGGCGAACGAGGCGCGGCATGCCGCACGATGTCGCGGCGGCTGCGCTCCTGTCACGCATAGAGAGACGCTGGCTAGCGAATGAATCGACGCCTCGATGGCGTGATACGGCGAGAGCCTTGTGCCCGTCACGACAAGCGCTCGGCCGACTACTCTCGTGACCAGCGCTTGAAGTGCGATATGCGGCGGGCGACGTTGTGACAGCGGCGAGTGTGCGGCGGGCGACTCCGGCGCGCATGTCCAGGCGTTAACTGATGGCGGGCAAGTCGCAACTTGGAGAGCGACGGATGCGGCGGTGTTATGAACGCTCAGTCGCGTGGCGCCGCAGTGTTGGCTATCGAGAGCGATAAGGGGGGCGTCGACAACTAATATTGTTTTTAAGTTGAAACTTCATACACTGTAACTAGTTATGTACTGTATACGGGAAGCCCCTTACCGGCAGCGGGTATTATATCGTTGACGGAGAGTACCGAGGGCTCTCACGTCCCGGCAGGAGTCCCGTTACCTGACGCGAGAGTAATCTCGCCGATGGAGAGGATGGCGGGAACTCCTGTCGCGCGCGGCCCCTTACATGAAGTGTAAAAGGAGATGGACACCTACTGACGGAAAGGATCGAGGATCGCTCGCCTTCCGACCACCCAAGTATTCTACAGTAGTCTGGGACGACAAACTGTCTAACGTCAGTTATGACAGGGTGTGCCCCAGATGAAGGTGTAGGCAGATTGGGAGGTAGGTTATCTTTTCCCCGACCGACCTCCCAATCTGCCTACATAGCGAACAAATCACCGCTGGGTTTTGACGCCCCTCCCTTACTGCTGATAGCAGCAAGGGGAAAACATGTTAAATTGTCTAGACATTGTCGGGTTTAAACGCCCCCCGTACTTTTATCACATTGGGAGATGGCAGAGATCGTCTGAAGGAGGCATCCCTCATCCTAACAGGGCCGTACGACGGCCGACCGTACAACCGCAGCGACCTACTGCAGGGGATCGCAGCAGCATTGAACGCCACCGAAGCGGTAAGTGCATACGTACTGGCCCTCGGGCCTCTAAACAAGAACCACGAGTGGTATCTGACGTTAACATCGATAGAAATCAAAGATAAACTGCTTGACCGAGGGACGCTAAGCGTGAAGGACAAGCTATTCAGAATTAAAGCAGCGGATCAACGCAAATTTATAGCAAGAATACATTGGGCTCCTGTGTATGTAACCAATGAAGATATCAAAGCTGCCCTTAGTTTTTTCAACCCTGAGATCGTGTCTATCAAGCACGAAATGTGCACCGCCGCAGGGCTCGAGGGCGTAGCCACAGGGGTCAGAAATGCGTGTATGACAGGCAATATAACTACCCTGCCACAAATGCTAAACGTGTTGGAACCCGGCACAGACCAGTACTGGGAATGTCTTGTAACCGTTCCTGAACGCCCCCCACTTTGTTTGAAATGCAAAACCATAGGGCATCTCCGTAAGAAATGTAATACGCCGTTCTGCAGACATCATCAGCAGTACGGCCACACCACCGAAAGTTGTAGCGCCGAGAAGGCAAAACTGAAGTCATACGCAAATGTGGCGAGAAAAGTATTGCAGGAGGAAGGAGATATTTCGTGTGAAGAAATAGTGTATGACGAAACAGAAGAGACACGCCCGACATGCACGACCGAACCGGAGACGCGACAATAGACGGTGTGCGACGGAGCGAGACGGTCCGCGACGCCACAGGGGGTCACACTCAGAATCTACCAAACGACGCAACGACTAAACGACAAGAGACGGACGGGGACAAGGACAGGCCAGACAGCGACTGGACTGTAGTAACAAAGTTATGAAAAGTAAAACATACAAAAGGAAAACATTTCAAAAAAAGTCACAATTATTTTCCATTTGTTTCCCTAAACAATTTAACTTTTGTTCTCAATGTTTTCATTTTTCTCCTAAATCAACAGACAGGTGATAAAGCATTATTGGCCCGGCACCCAACAAGAGATCATAACATACATGTTCATATATTGTTGTGTATCTATATACACCAAGCTGTTTATTCAGAATCGCAACTTCTACTTGGTACACATGTGATTACGTGAATAGACATTTTGTATATGTTCTTGGTCAATAGTCCAGTGGCGATTTTGGCGGCGATGACCACGACAAGGCTGAAAGAGGCTGGATGGGCCGACGTTATCGACGGCGCCGTGATCCTGTTCGGCCCACACGACACCCATGTATACGACTACGAGGAGTTCGTCAAAGGCGCACAGAAAGCCCTCGAGGAGAGGTGGCCATTGTGTGACCTTAGGTCCACTGCTTAAGAACAACACCCATTACATGGGTGTCGACTCAGCTGCATGCAGAGAAGCTTTGATAAACCGAGGTTCGATCGTAATTAACGATCGTCGCTTTCACGTGCGGTCCGTGGACGACACTTGTTTCTTTATACTAATGACATTAGTCTATTATTATTGGCGCTAGTGATAGTATCCGTAATGAAATGGTTCTGCTATTGTTGCAGGTCTTAGTATAGATGCCAGTAAAAATAAGGGTATAATTAATAATTTTTTATATTATTAAGTATTACTTATATTATATATCATTATTCATATTATTGTAATTCATGTTATTATAACTGTTATCATTATTATTATTTATATTATTTATACTAATGATATTAGTATTATATCATTAGTGTTAGTATCAGTATCCGTAATGGAATAACTTGACTATAGTTGCTGGTCTTGATATCGATGTTAGTAGTAATATGGGTATAATTAATATTATTACTATTATTAGTTTCAATCGTTTTCGTATATTATTAATAATATTACTGTTATTCATGTTATCTTAAGTATTATTATTATTGACTTATAGTTGCCGGTCTTGATATCGATGTTAGTAGTAATATGGGTATAATTAATATTATTACTATTATTAGTTTCAATCATATTAGTATATTATTAATAATTTTATTGTTAATGTTATTTTAAGTATTATTATTATTATTTATACTAATAATATTAGAATATAATTATTATATATTATTTAAATTAATTGTATACTTTATATTATTTATATTAATAGTATTACTGTATGATTGCTATAGCACTGAGGCAGAGGCCCGGTGCTCGCAAAACATCTGTACAAGTTCCACGACTGGACATTAATTTTGACTTATTATTGACATTGATATATTATTCTATGACATCACCTTTCCTATTTTACATTAGTTTGTATATGAATTTGTGTGGGTGTGTATGGTTGTTCATGGATATTGTTTCTTGTCTTTCAAAAACATTACTTTATTGTATACCTCTTCAGATTAACACATTGGGACATTCTCGATGTCAGCCTGTCATACTAATATCATTTATACATTATGAAGGCTGATATCCACAAAATTCAAAATTCACTCTCGTCATAGTAGGATATATCCTAGTAGCTGCGTCATGTCATTACACATATCATCTCATAGTGGTGAGAGAATTCCCGAGAGATACTCCGGACAAAAACCGGACAATATCTCACACTACAACTAGCGTGACCAAAAAAGTCCTAACACTACAATATACACCACATATTACCATGCTCATCTGTCTCATTCAAAGGATCGATGAGGCTGTAAAAGCCCGCAAGTCCGATTCATTCACAGCAGCAAACGGATACAAATATACTTTGAAGTCTTCATAAAATAAAAATTTCAACAAAAATATTCTTTTCAAAAAAATTCAATTTGTTTCAAATTTATATTTCAACTTTTTTCCAATTTTTTTTCTTCAGATTTTCCAAAATTAACTGAAAGGCAAATGACAGTATCGGTCTGTAATCATGATGTATCGTGCATATTATGCATATATAGTTATATACGGAATGTTTGATGGGAAAAAGAAAAGGTGTTTACAGTTTCCAATTATATTCATGTCACTTTTATTGATTGTACATATGTTGTCATGAATAAAAATTGCAATTTAAAGAAAGAAAAAAGTATCTGTTCTTTACGCGTTTGGATTTACACCATTGGATTACATTACTGGAGGAGGCGATGACGACTCAGGAACCATTGGAAGTCGGAGTGGACGAGAAGGGCCTGGAAGGACGAACGCTGACGCTGAGTGGACCCCTGGAAGGTAGGCCGTATCGGGTGACCGATTTTCAGGGGGGGGGGATTACGGCGATAACAGGTGGAAATGTTCACCAACATGTGTTGGCACTAGGCGCACAGTCAAAAAATCAAGAATGGCAGGTAGTAGTGAAGAGCGATGAAGCACGAGACAAGTTATTGAGTTATTGTTTACAGTTTCCAATTATATTCATGTCACTTTTATTGATTGTACATATGTAGTCATGAATAAAAATTGCAATTTAAACACAAAAACAAAGTATCTGTTCGGATTTTAGTGACAAGGTGCGGAGGATCATAACGAAGAATGGCATATACTTTGGGAGATGGTAGAGATCGTCTGAAGGAGGCATCCCTCATCCTAACAGGGCCGTACGACGGCCGACCGTACAACCGCAGCGACCTACTGCAGGGGATCGCAGCAGCATTGAACGCCACCGAAGCGTTAAGTACATACGTACTGGCCCTCGGGCCTCTAAACAAGAACCACGAGTGGTATCTGACGTTAACATCGATAGAAATCAAAGATAAATTGCTTGACCGAGGGACGCTAAGCGTGAAGGACAAGCTGTTCAGAATTAAAGCAGCGGATAAACGCAAATTAATAGCAAGAATACATCGGGCTCCTGTGTATGTAACACAACACGGTGGGTCTACTGGGGCACAACACGGTGGGTCTACTGGGGCACAACACGGTGGGTCTACTGGGGCACAACACGGTGGGTCTACTGGGGCACAACACGGTGGGTCTACTGGGACACAACACGGTGGGTCTGCTGGGCACAACACGGTAGGTCTACTGGGGCACAACACGGTGGGTCTACTGGGGCACAACACGGTGGGTCTACTGGGGCACAACACGGTGGGTCTACTGGGCACAACACGGTGGGTCTACTGGGCCACAACACGGTGGGTCTACTGGGGCACAACACGGTGGGTCTACTGGGGTACAACACGGTGGGTCTACTGGGCCACAACACGGTGGGTCTACTGGACACAACACGGCGGGTCTACTGGGGTACAACACGGTGGGTCTACTGGGCCACAACACGGTGGGTCTACTGGGGTACAACACGGTGGGTCTACTGGGGTACAACACCGTGGGCCTATTGGGGTACAACACGGTGGGTCTACTGGGGTACAACACGGTGGGTCTACTGGGGTACAACACGGTGGGTCTACTGGGGTACAACACGGTGGGTCTATTGGGCACAACACGGTGGGTCTACTGGGGTACAACACGGTGGGTCTACTGGGACACAACACGGTGGGTCTACTGGGCCACAACACGGTGGGTCTACTGGGCCACAACACGGTGGGTCTATTGGGCCACAACACGGTGGGTCTACTGGGCCACAACACGGTGGGTCTACTGGGGTACAACACGGTGGGTCTACTGGGGCACCACACGGTGGGTCTACTAGGGTACAACACGGTGGGTCTATTGGGCACAACACAGGGGATCCTTATGACTGTAATGTTTTCTTCACCCACGTCGGCCATGTTGAATGTATATTTCCGAAACTTTAAATTGTACGGAAACTAGAAAATGCCGTCGCAAATTCGTGCCACGTGCCGGCATCGCTTCTCGGCCTTTTGGCTAAGATCAAAGTGTATTATTTACGCGTTTGGATTACCTTATTGGATTGCATTACTGGAGGAAGCGATGACGACTCAGGAACCACTGGAGGTCGGAGTGGACGAGAAGGGCCTGGAACGACGAACGCTGACGCTGAGTGGACCCCTGGAAGGTAGGCCGTATCGGGTGACCGATTTTCAGGGGGGGGATTACGGCGATAACAGGTGGACATTTTCACCAACATGTATTAGCACTAGGCGCACAGTCAAAAAAACAAGAATGGCAAGTAGTAGTAAAAAGTGACGAAGCACGAGACAAGTTATTATGCGCAGGGCAGGTCACCGTAAAAGACCGCGTTTTTTAAATCCGATCATGCTGCCGCGCCCACTACAGAGTGCCAGTGCACTGGCTAGCGCCATACATTGCGCACGACACGCTAGTCGCCGCCCTCGTGCCTTTCGGAGTGGTACACTCCATTTCTTACGAAAAGTATTCTATAGATGGATATCAGGGTGTAGCGACAGGGGTGCGAACACTTGTCATGTCAGGAGACAGGCAGAAATTGCCACATGTTATGAGGCAGAAATTGCCACATGTTATGACAATAGTAGGTGACGAGGGCGACCGATCAGAAATTCTGATAACTGTAGCCGGCCGCCCCCCACTCTGTCTGAAGTGCCGATTTGTGGGACATTACAGGCGGGAATGTGATACGCCATACTGTCGGACGTATGATCACCCCACTGAAGAGTGCGGTAGCCGGCACATATGCCAGCAAGTTAAAGGGAAATAAAGGGAGAGAACAGACAGATGATTGTATGATAGTGGAAGAGGAAGTAGAACAACTAAGTGGGGAAACAAAGAAAGCGTGGGAGACATGGGACAAGGAGTACGATGTTATGGAAGAAAAGATATGGCAAGAGGAAAAAAACAGGCAGACAAATTAGCGAGAGAGGAATAGAAAAAGGTTAAATCCACACCCCTTACGATGCGACAGGCATGGGAAATCGCTAATAAAGAACTTGAGTCATTAGAAAAGGCGAAAAATGAGGAAGTCAAACGAACTAAAAATAGAAAACCGGTTCTAGTAACCCCTGCTAGCCAGGGAAGTACCCCAGAGAACCCGTTACCGTCGGAAGGGGGAGCGGATGCGAACCCTGCGACGGAGAGGATCGAGGGAACTCTGGGAGGAGGACCCAGTGACCGAGGCGGGAGATATCTCACCAAAGGTCACAACGGGTCCTCTAACGGCGGAAGGTCTGTTACCGGAGGCGAGAGCAATCTCGCCGATGATGGAGAGGACCGAAGACTCCTCCGCCGGGGAGAGCAACCCCTTAACCTGCGCGAGAGATGGGCACTGGCAACGGGAAAGGAACGAGGGTTGCTCCCCCATGTCCGTCTCCGACTCTGGGAACGTCCCGAACAATTGTTCGGAGACGTCACCCCTAGAGGACGGGGACAGGCGTTGGGAAGTAGTCACTCGAAAGAGAAAGGTAAGGTCACTGAGCTCATCTCTTCGACGCTCGCCAGCCCGCTCTCATTTGAGTAGACTGGCGATCGCCGAGGGTGAGTCTGTAGTGACGGTAAACACTTCTTCTATCAAGAAGAAGTGCAAGGATTAAGTCACCAACAGACACAAAAATAAAATAAACTAATCTTCACCTTCCTCAGGAATAAACAACCCGAGGCCTTGAAACGGAAAACGCTTTATAGCACCTTCCTATGCGGAGATGTGAATATTGTCGATGTTAAAACGAAACTAGCATAATTTCGCGTAAACCAAGTAGTACAGTTGATCAAAGGACACAGGGCTAAATGGAAACACCTAGCGATATACTATCTAGGCCTACACCTAAGGAACTATGTAACATAATTGCTTCGCTATCTATATCCCACACGCGGATAAGATGCCAGGCTATTACAAAAACGCCAAATAAGTATTTAATGAATTCACAGCGTTAGTGCCAGATTTCATGGGTCGATGACTACCAAGTATATATACGCACAGTTACTAGAATCAAGGCTAGTTCCGCCAAGAGTTATTAAAATACACCCTACGATTGATATGTCCCAGTCATGGAAATGGATACACTGTGATTTTGTAGATCGCATATATAGGGACCTTGCATGGAGAATAACCCTCCACATATTGCCGACGCAATGTTTATTGTATAAATATCATACCTCCAGCAATGTCAAATGTTATTTGTGTAAACGCAGTACAGAAACGATTTACCATCTGTTTTATGAATGTCCTGTCTTAAATGACCTATAGGTTTTTGTCGAGACAATACTGTCACATTTAACATTATAATTACTATTAACTGGATAATTGGAAGCGACACATGTCCCGCGGTCGTTGTACAAGCAAGAGGGCCGCGGCAGGCGACGCCTATGCGGCGAAGAAAACACCAGGACAACAAAACACAGTCGACTCTGACGGGAAAATAGCGGAGAAGGAGTCGACCCCATCACCGGTGGGTTCCAATTGTTTTGAAGTAACATCCATTGGAGACGGTGGCGGGAACTGGGATATGACTGTACTTAATTATATTTGTCCTACATTTCTATCCATCTTTCGGTGTTTTTGATGTCTTCATTAAATGTTCCCTCTTCATTCATTCTAAATGTCCAGTCTACTTCAAGCAACACTGGTTGTGTACCGCACGGACTGCATTTCACGAAGACAGTGGCGTTGTCGTTCGGATGTAACTTACACTTAGCGCCATTGTCGCCGCGCGTATTGTATTGTATGATCGAAAGTGGAACGAATTTCGGCAACCGAAACCGCTGTGTTACGACTGGAACTTATTGTGTCTTTTTAAAGTTAAATTGTTCTCTCTGGACTTTAGATAGATTTGACTACGAACATTATGAACATCAATGAACATCCTGACCATCATGAACATTATTTATGCATTATGAATAATTATGATACGTATTAATTACATGAACATCCTGAACATCATAAACAGTATGACAACAACATAATAATGACCGTAACACGTATTAATTACGTGAACATACGAATAATTATATCAGTTTACTGTGTTTTTAGATTAACCGATATCCGGTGAAATCGATAACACATAATGTACTTACTTGATGACACTATCTTACCACGTAACACCACATAACCTTTAACCTACACTCACTATGGACATTTCAGCATATATAGGTGAGAGTGTATCATCTCTCTTGCTTGTATTGCTGAAACTTTAACCTTTGACACAGTCAAATACATCCCTGCCAACCTGTGTACCATGTCAACCTAAGGCGAGACGGCCACAAATCTCTGACTGAGACGGTAAGCCAATCACAATGCCAACTGGCGCGGCGTTAATTCGCCCGTAGGCAACAAGTCATAACCATCGACAGGACCACTGGTGGGTTCCGATTGTTTTGAAGTAACATCCATTGGTGACGGTGGCGGGAACTGGGAGGTGGTCACCAACGGAAATAGGAAAGTAATGGCCCAAAGTGTTTAACCTCCTCCCTCGCCGACCCGCCTCCCGTTAGGTAGGCTGGTGATAGCGGAGGAGGACCCGGTGATCAATACCGGCGCATCTTCCTTCAAGAAGAAGTGCAGGGATTGATCCAGCAAATACATCAATCGTCTAAATGGCTTCCAAATTATGCATTAGCTCCTTCAGTTGTAGAGGCTTTTTATTAATTTATTATTGATTGAGGGTTGCTCGCCTTGTGAATCATCCCATGCCTTATGTGAGATAAGATTCTTTTAAATCACTCGTTGCTGTGAGATAAGATTCTTTTAAATCACTCGTTGCTAGCCTGCTGGCTTTTCATTTATCTTCAAATTTATTCTTATTGAAACATGCGTTTCAATAGCAGTTTATGCAAGCAAGGATTTCAATTGTATTGGAGATGTAGGCGCCCCTGCAGAAAACGACTGTCCCTGAGGAATGGGACATTTTTGAAGATAGTCACGAGCCTATTGAAACCATCATTGCGTGTTATACTACTGGGCGTACAAGACGATGCACCATGAGTTTGGCATAAGCAGCCACACAGCAACCGACTGGAAACACTTATGTCGTGATGTGTGTACCATGCATTTCGTGGCTAACCCTGTGGCCAGTGGTGGCCCAGGGGTCACCGCTGAAATAGACGCGTCTCTTCTGCAGACGAAAACATAACGTTGGCCGACAAGTCGCCGAACAATGGGTGTTCGGCGGTGTTGAGGTCGGAACACCTCAGCGACGAGGGTTCCTCGTGCCCGTTGATCGACGCGATGCTGCGACTCTGCTGTCCGTGCTGCAGCAATATGTGCTGCCCGGAACTACCGTAGTGTCCGATTGCTGGTGGGCGTACAACTTGGATAAAAAGAAATGAAGCTAAACATGAACAAAAGAAAACATGTACTCTAAGTATTAAAGCTTTCTTTATTAATACATTAATATTGTGGATTAAAGTAGATTTTAATAGGTTAACTAAGAAAACATTTGAACAATATTGGGGTAATAATAACTCTTTATACGTATTAAATAATAACAAAATAAAAGTGAGGTTGAAAGTACACACCATTTAAATATGTATGTACTGTACACTCCTTACCGGCAGCGGATATTATACCGTTGTCGGAGAGGATCGAGGGCTCTCCCGTCCCGGCAGGAGTCCCGTTACCTGACGCGAGAGTAATCTCGCCGATGGAGAGGATCGAGGGAACTCCTGCCGCGAGCGGCCCCTTACCTGACGTGTAAAAGGAGATGGACACCTACTGACGGAAAGGACCGGCCACTATAGACGGGAGTGCAACACGCCTTACTGTCGCCATCACGGCGTGCTTGGACACACGACCGAGAGCTGCACTCGATAGAAGGTCAGCTACGCCAACGTGGAGAAGAAAACCAACGGACAACAAATCGTGGAGGAAACAGTGGAGAAACCAGAGGAGAAAGAGTCGGCCCCCGCAACCATCAAGGCGGCGCCTAAGCCAGCGAGACGGAGCCGGCAGCCCGCGGCCGGTAAACAGCACACGGTAGGCGAAAATGTAGGGGATTTCAAAAGCGTCACACAGAAGGAGGGTTTGTTGCCTGGTCAGATGCGTCAGGTATTGAACGATATGTCGCCCGCGGAGGTGAAAGCATGGATTAGTGCGGGCGATGGAATCAGCAAAGAAATGGAGAAAAAACATGTTTCCTACTGACACTGCGGTCGAACACAGCCGAGGCAGTTGGAGACCAGATGACCGCGGTATCGGCCCGGCAGGAGGTGTGCGACTCACCGCCTAATGACGGTTCAGGCGATTTTTACTTGTATCGTTCTTTTATTTAAATTAACTGTGTAATTGTTTGTACTCATGTGTCACGAAGTATTTCTTTGACATGCTTTGGAAACAGATTTGGTTTCCTTGTGTGATTTACCAGTATCGTTGTTTATTTAAATTATATTATATCACAGGTAATGCAAAATGCTACCTGTACAAATGCGGTGTAGATACGCTTTCCCATTTATTCTATGAATGCCCCATACAAACTGGCCTGTGGACCTTTGTTGAGCTAACAATGTTAAAGGTAACTGGTTGCCAAGTTAGCATTTCACTAAAAGCAATAAGATTTAATATGTTCACACTACATTCATGCAATACTTTACAACGAGTAACTAATATTACTAATCAATACCATTAAATATTGTATATGGATGATTCGAAACATGTCTAAACACGAATTTAAGAAAGCAACAACTCTGGGCATTAAGTCCCTGTTCATCAGAACATTAACACTACGGATTAAAGCCGATTTTAAAAGGATCGAATTAGAAACCTTCACCCAATATTGGTGCAATGACAATACCATAGCATGTGTAGAGGGTAATACCGTTAGGGTATTGCTCAGACTACACCCTCCTTAGATGTTTATGCTGTCGAGAGAATCTGTATGGTCACAGCGAAGGGGGGTCTACCCCTACACCCTCAGACTTAAACCGTCAGCGACATCGCACACTACTGTAATGTAGACACTTATCAGTGTTAAACTAATAACTGTATAAACAATGTATATGAATAATACGAAATTAATCTATTTCAGGTTGTTAAACCGATCCGACAATAATGTTGTCCTGTGTATGCCACGCATAAAGCATGATACTTTGTCGATCCCCTTTATAGAGATCTGGCGTTGCGAATCGCCCATCAAATCCTCCCGACGCAAAGCCTCCTGTGTAGATACCACATTAGGCGAAACGCTAAGTGCTACATGGAGTAATTACAATGATTTATATCTATGTGCTACATATGCAAGCAGGCAGTAAAAACCGTATCATACCTGTTTTATGATGTACACTTTTGAATGGCTTATGGCGCAAGGAATCAAGGAAACACCAATTATTGAATGTAATCGTAACTTTTGCTGTTAGCCTTGCTGAGCTGATCAGAGCTCACGTCGGCACATGCATGAACACCGAACCACAAGTGTTTTTGATGTGACGGTCGGGAGGAAGAACATCCTCAACGACTCTATCCGCGATCTGACGTTCTTGAAGACCGGCACAAGAAGGCATAAGGAGATGGACAAAATGTTCAGTGTGCGTGAACACCGGATTAATTAAATGATAGAAGTATATTTTCTAACTACAAACTTTGCATGAAAAAGGTGAACATAGATTATTAAAACAATAATGATGGATGGATCTTAAAAACAAAAAGTGTCCAATACATGATATGAAATAATGCTTCTGTGTGTGTGGTGTATGGCGTGGCGTGGCGTGGCGTGGCGTGGCGTGGCGTGGCGTGGCGTGTGTATACTGTGGTGGCCATCTTTGATTGTTGCCATGATAACAAACGAAGGTGGAGGGGAGAACATGTTTTACTTCTTCTTCGTAACGCTCGAAATCCCAAAATGCAAGCCAAGAGACTGGTGCTGTCTACTGGAAATGTAACTGATTCTAAAATATTGTCGAAAGACTTATCTTCAAGGTTGTCTAAAGTACTTGAAGAAATTGTACACCCTGACCAAACATGCTCAGTGCCGGGTCGCAAAATTCAAGATAACTTGCAATTAATAAGGAATTTAATCAAATAAACAAATAACAAACTTAACTTTTTGCATTAGAGCAGAGCAGAAAACCGCGACCAGGTGTTGAAACAATTTTGCAAAGTTGTGCGTTTGGCCGAGTAGTTTTCAAGATGGCGACGTTGGCTGCCACGCGTCCTTCGCCGTCAGAGTGGAAGTCAATGAAGAGAAGGTGCGTTATTTTGTACGGCTGATTTAATAAAATAAGCAAGTAACTGAAAACGTAATTTTGTCAGAGGTCGCCGCACACAAAGGGTTAATTCAGCATGTTGTACAAGTGTGCTGCAACTACACCATCGTTTCTCAGAAACTAGAGATCCAGACGCTCAAAAGGAGACCGGTCCCAGCTTATAATACCTCCGGTAGGGGTGCATCAATGTTTTTCGGTTCCGACCGCTACACTACTAGATGCAGGAATCGTAAATGTGCTACGTCGAAGATTTAACATGTTGTTAAATAGGCGAAAGCTAAGTTCTCAATTGTTGTGATATAACCTGAATTAATATATGGAACCATATTTATATGGATTCGATAATGTAATTAACCTAATTCGTAATGGTAAAATAATTAAACAAGTCGGACTTTTGTTCATATGAGTCGTAAGTGTTCCAGTGGCGACGGAGTGACACCCTCGAGCACGGCCCTTTACCCCGCTGAAGGACATGTAAAGCAGTGTGTTGCCGTGCTGAACATTGTTGTCAGAATGAAAAGCTGACGACAATGACGGGATCGTTCCCGTTCGCCGCTCGTTCACAGCAGACGTTGTGCGCCGCATAAATAAACGCAGATCGATCAAGAACCGTTGACGCGCGGCGCGGCCTTTGATCTTCAAACTTTGTGACGAGAGCCGCGCGTGTCGTTTGCGCGAACCGATGCGGAAAACGTTAACCAGGATTCGGTATATGGAAATGCTACTGTATATTATAAACATTGACATTGTTTTTGTTCATGTGAGTTGTGCAAGTTTTATAGCGACGACGGAGTGCGATCCTTGATCGATGGAAGGGTGCGGCCCTTTACCCCGCTGAGGGACATACAGAACAGTGTGTTCCCGTGACGAATCGAACATTGTTGTCGGAACGAAAAGCCAATGACAATGGCGAGATCGTTCCCGCTCGCCGCTCGTTCGCATAAATAAACGCCGATCGCGGCCGATAACCGTTGCCGCACGGCCCGGACTTTGAACATTGCAACATTGTATCGAGAGCCGGTCGCGTTTTTCGCTGCTCGTCCACAAAAACGTTAACCTGGATTCGGAACACGGAAACACTGATATACATTATAAACATTGACATTTCTTATTTACATTAAATAATATGGACATTATGAATACTACAAGGACATTTGAAGTGGCATTTTAATATTGTGTATATATGTGGACACTTGCTAATGTCACGGACCGCCATGACATTATTATATTTATATAATTATTTTTATTTAGTAATCGGTGACGCCACCTGGCGATTAATATTCAGTATTAATTAGCAGTGACAATAGGTGGCACTGCTGTTTGATTGGCGGGATTGGGAAGAGAACGGGATTTGGGGGAGAGCGAGCAATTGGCCAAACCACGAGGCTGTGTTTTACGGAGTGATATAAGTATTGCTGTGGTTAGTTGAATGTGTTGGATAGAAATATTTCACCCTTGAGTGTAGTTGCATTTGAGCAATTACTGTTCCTTTACAATTGATGAAGGTGATCAAGAATCACGCAGATTATCATTACTTGCCGTAGAGTAAATTCCCATCGTGTAGATCACAGCAGTTTCGCGGGTACAATCCACTGATAATGTGTTTGTAGCTAATTCAAGCCGCAGCTAACCATTATAGTTGCCATTTATATCGAACTGGACAGTAGTGTCATTTGAACATTGATGTTGTTGTTCTATGGGAGAAGCGACAAATCGTTATATTAATGTATTTATCAAATGTTGAGTCAAACCGTCACATGGTCGTGGGTCAATCGAGAAATGGTAACCAGTATTGCTTTTGGACAAGTGCTAGAATCTACCGATATATGTATCGTGAAAGAACGTGTTTATTGTCACAGCACGGTTGTTGATTATGGATCGATCACAAATTAAGACACTATTAGACTAGTTTGAAAACTGTTGACTTGTAGTTGTACATTAGTCAGAATGTTTGGCCCTAGGGTAATCGCTAGGGGGCAGCACTGATATGATTAATGTGTACATGGTAGATGTCGCTGGGTTTTGTAGCAATGTAGAAACATACTTTTGTCCTTCAGAATGATTGCCGCACTGATGACTTGGCAGTAGAGGCACGCGTTCCTGACATTGGACTGTGGACAGGTATATATCATGATTGAGTCGCGTTTCTTATATAATATTTGCCATTTGGGGTGTCTATATGTACTTGTCTTAGTATTTGATTATTAACATACAGTTGTACATGTCTTGGTCCTTAGAATATGTTGGTTGTATGTTGTGCTGTGGGACAGTGTTTTAATTTACGGTTTACTTTTAGGAACTTGATTTGATGGTCTTTTGTTATCAATTTAAGGTGTTTGTTTTAATCGATGGCAAAGGTATTCGTGTGTTTTATTGTATATGTGTATACATTTATATATGTGGGTAACACTTGTGTTGTTGATACAGGGTCTTGTCTTGTGTGTGATACAATAAATAATAGTTGAAACGATGATCCGCCCGCTCCGTGTCCATCCTTGACACTAATATTAATTTATGTTATTAGAAGAAGACGCGGCGAAGAAAACCACCGGACTACAACTCGTGGAGGAAGCAGTGGAGAAACCGGAGGATAAGGAGTCGGCCCCCGTGAACAACAAGGCGACGCCGACGCCAGCGCGAAGAAGCCGGCAGCCCGCGACCGGGAAACAACACAAGGTAGACGAGAATGTAGGAGACTTGGAAACCGTTACAGAGAAGGATTGTCTGTTAACTGATCAGATGCGACAGGTATTAAACGATATGTCGGCCGCGGAGGTGAAGGCGTGGATCAGTGCAGGCGATGGAATCCGCAAAGAAATGGAAAACAAGCCAGGTTTTCTACTGACACTGCGGCCGGACAAAGCCGAGGCAGTTGGAGACCAGATGGCCGCGGCCCCGGTCCCAGAGGTCCCTCCCTAGGAAGGATATCCGTGGGGAAACCGACTAAGAAAAAGGCTACCCGCCTACCGGCAAAAAAGAGATGTTAAATCAGGAAAACCAAAAAAATTACCCATAATGTCTAACATTAATATGTGTAGTTTTAATTGCCGAGGCCTAGGAGAATGGCATAAACGCCATTTCCTCTCGGATCTTTTTCAAAATTAACTCTGTCGATATCTGTTTCCTACAGGAAACACACTGTTATTCAAAATGTATTGCAAATTCTTGGGGAAAACAATGGGGAGGTAAATGTTATTGGTCTTTCGGTAATAATCGGTCAGGAGTATGTATTTGGTTTCGGGAAATTTAAAACAATGTCGAGACTCAGAAGGTCGGATAATATCACTTCTTATACTATTTAATAACCAATGCATCAAATTAACAAATGTATACGCACCAGTAAAACCAAAGGAAAGAAAATTATTCTTTTCTTCTTGTTCTTACTACCTTAAAGGTAAACACCATAACATTTTAGGTGGAGATTTTAATTGTGTTATCAGCAACAACGTTGATAAACAGGGCGGAAGCGATAGTTACGGAGAATTTGGTTGTGAAAATTTACAAAGCATATGTAACGATTTCAATTTAGTAGATTCCTTTCGACACCAAAATACAAATAAAAAGAGTACACGTGGAGAAATTCACTAGGCAACATCTTTATAACATTAGACCGCATGTATGTCACTAAATCACTACATAAAGATGTAACCAAAGTAGCCCATTTACACATTATTGACAAAGTCTCCGACCATGACATGGTCAAACTTACCCTAAATTTACAGGCAAACGAAGATAAAGAAACTGGACCCGGTTACTGGAAATGTAATATAAACACATTAAAAGACCCTATATTCCAACAAAATTTCCTTATGATATGGGAAAGATTAGACAAAATTGAAAACTAAAATTCTACATGGTGGGTAGATTGTAAGTTAATGTTCAAAAAACTCATTATCTCCCATTCTCTCAGACTATCAATGATTCGAAAAGACAAACAGAAAGACGCCCGACATAAATTAGATAAGTTGCTACGCAACAATACAGCCGATAACAGAAACGAGATTATATTAGCCCAAAATGAAATAGAAAAACTACTTGAAGAGTCCCTAGAAGGCTCAAAAATTCGATCAAAGGTTCAATACCTAGAAAACAATGAAAAACCAACAAGATTTTTCCTACAAAGAGTGAAACAATTAGCCGAAAATAAATGTATACACGAGTTTAAAAAGTGCGACGGCACGATCGTTAATACTAATCAAGATATTAAAGAAGAATGTGTCTCCTTTTACACAAACCTATATAAAACTGAGGAAATAGACACGTCTTTACAACGTGCTTTCTTCGCTGACATGCCTACACTAAGCGAAGAGTCAGCATTACAATGCGAAGGACAAATTACGCTCGAAGAATGCGAGCAGGCTATACAAAACATGGCCAACTTTAAAACGCCCGGCACAGACGGCCTCCCGAAGGAATTCTATGAGTTCGCGTTTAAGTATATAGGACGTTCCTATGTAAAATTCTTAAACCGATGCTTAGATGAAGGTATGTTGGCCCCGTCACTAAGACAAGGGTTAATAACATTAATCTGCAAAGATCCTTCAAGCGCAGACACATTAAAAAACTGGCGACCAATTTCACTTCTCAACACGGACTATAAAATGGTATCTAAAGTATTAACTATAAGAATGACTAAAGTAATTAAAGAAATAGTACACCCCGACCAAACATGTTCAATACCCGACAGAACTATTCACGATAATGTCCACCTAATCAGAAACCTGGTCGAATACACCAACGACAAAAATATGCCAGCTGCGATTATCTCGATAGATCAGTCAAAAGCCTTTGATCGTGTTTCACATGACTATTTATTTAGTGTGCTAAGTAACCTCGGATTCAAGCCTATTTTCCTTTCACTTATAAAACTATTATATACTGATATTAACTCAAGCATACTCGTGAATGGCTTCATATCAGAACAATTCCCTGTCGGACGCAGTGTCCAACAAGGATGCAGTCTTTCACCGCTTTAATACGTTATAACTATGGAACCCTTCGCCCATAGGATCAGAACGAACCCTATGATCAAAGGGGTCCGGCTCCCAGGCACGGCGGAAACGGCAATGATCTGCCAATACGCTGATGATACTAATCTGTTCATCAGCGACACTAGATCGGTGAAACCGATCTTAGAATTAATAGAATTAGAATTAGTAAAGCTATACGGGAAGATGTCCGGAGCGGTTCTAAACCTAGATAAAACCTTCGGAATATGGCTAGGACGGTGGAGAGGACGGACAGACCAACCCTGTTGTTTATAATGGACGACTGAATGTCAGAAATTCTAAGGTATTTATATTGGAGGCAAGGACGCCATCCAAAACACGTGGGATAATGTTATTAAAAAATTAGAAAAAAGTATACTGTTATATAGTATATGTGGAACTGGATTTCCTGATCCAGTGGCCTTCTTTTGCTTTTGCAAACAGTTTGGTAACAATGTTGTCATCATTGATTGCTTTGAACTATTCACCGAGCGGTGCTATGGATACAGTATTAACGTACTCTAATTATCAACACAACCAGACTGTAAAGTACCTCATCGGTATTGCCCCTCGTGGACCAGTGATGTCATTTCGAAGGGTTGGGGGTCGCACTTCTGATAAACACATTGTTCAGAAGTCTGGCATCCTGTCAAACTTACTACCTGGCGACATCATCATGGCAGACTGGGGCTTCTAAATAGAGGATGACGTCGCTTTCTACCACGCCAAGTTGGTAATTCCCGATTTTACCAGCGGTAAAAAGCAGCTGCACCCGCTTGAGGTTGAACACACTCGAAAAATTGCTAATGTACACATACGTGTAGAGCGGGTAATTGGGCTAGTGGTAAGGAAATTCTGGATCTTCGAAACAGAAATTCCACTGGAATGCTTCAACTCCGCCAATCCGAGTCAGTCCCCACCATCGACAAGATAGTCCGAGTATGCTGTTGCCTGACCTGTCTGTGCCCATCTGTTGTTCCATTTGATTAATTAATGAAACTAATGTGGACATTAAAGACCATGTGTCATTCGTGGATATAAGTTTGTTCTGAAATGTATTCAGTCTTGGCAATCTTGTGGTGTCACTTTCTTAATGGTACTTATCTCGATTAGTTTGCATATACAGTGTGCAGTGCATATGGTTGTAACATTATGTGTAGGATTTTGCAGTTACACTGACGTGGAAACATCTTTGCAATGGGGCCGACGTATGGGAATGGTTTCTAAGGAGTTGACTGAGAAAAATGTTGCGTTTTTCAGAACGTTTTCGACCAGACCGTGTCCCACGCGCGTGGAAACGACACTCAAAGAAGAGACATTATCATTTTTCAAAACCACATATAATTTCCAGATAATAATTACACCTTTAATTTATATTTTCTCATTGATAAGTATTCCCGCAAATGTTTTGATTGTTGACATTCTACTCTGTAAATTCCATCGTTGCTCACATGAACCAGTCTTCGATGGTGAACACACAACATTATATCTCACTCAAGATTCGCCTGCTTTCTCCGCCCTGAAGTCGGTGGTTGCTGCGAAGCATGTGTTGCAAGCCTTTCACAGCTGACGAAATTCTGTCATACTGGACAACTGGAAGAATTTCATAGTTACCTGCTGAAGTATTGTCCCAAGAGACAGCATTTCTTTTATGAAGGTAGGACAAAAGTCATATATTGCAACAGGTATTTTTTTTTGTAAAATTCACTGTAATAATAGTACTCCTTCTCTATAGTGGCATGGTAACATGATGATTACATCAAAGGTCATCTGCGAAGGAACAGAGACAAACCAAATACAGCAGGCTGACGTTGTTGGTTTTCGTCATGCGTTGTTACATGATTTCATAAATCTGTGACAGTAATCATAGTGTATTGATATTAAATGCAACGGTTTATTCAAAGAGCTTCTTTTGTTGTGAATGATATTGTTAGCATTTTATTTAACACTACTACTGAACTTTTATGTGACACATACTTATACCAGTCGACATATTAATAAAGTTACGTAAGCCTTGAATGCATGACTCATTTCCCAAAATATATTATTAAATCTATTTGGATATGGTAACATCTAGATTCACACCATTACATTTTGTTCTGACCTTGATGCACCTCAATGGGATTTATGTACTGCAATTAATATCATATATACAGTTCCTTAGGCTACATGTACGCATATGTAGGAAGGCACTTCAACGAAATCCGCGACCGTGATGTTTTTTGTGTGCGCATTTTTGCGTACCGCTACAGCGCGTGCCGTTTACTCAGAACCTGGGTAATGCTTTATTTCAACCGGAGTTTACCCGGTCTTTTACCGGTCAAGGACGTCATTGGCTGCGAGGATCGCTTTGCGGATGAGTTGAACTTTCTGTATGTCTTTTTGTTTTTGAATGCATCATATTTGTAGGACAGTCCTGTCACACCTTTTCTCGGTTTGCTACCCTGAGTGTCACGAGATATGGGATTTGTTGTTAGCGGTGGTAGGCCGACCACCGTTGTGCTTAAAATGCAAAGGAACTGGCCACCTAAGAAAATTTGTAAGACGCCTCATTGTCGCCACTATCAGGAATATGGTCATTCTAGCGAGTCCTGCAGCGCTGAGAAAGCGAAACAGACTAGTCATGTTAGTGCTGCAAGGAAATCGGGGGGTGGGATAGAGATAGGACGGTTTACGGACGTTGAATTTGACACGGACGACGACGAGTTAGAAACAAACAGACGGACAGCCTCACCCTTGTTGACCAAAGACAGCAACGAGACAAAGGGCTTGGCGCCATCATCAGGAACATCAATGTAACTATGATTATGTGAAATAACTGCAGAAACTGTACTTCCAGCCACACACAAACATCCACCAGAAAATCATCACCGATGAAAAAGAGAAAGACAATATCTTGTGGTAGTTCCACTCTGCACCCAATGTTGGCCACAGGTGGTGGCCACAGTGGCGTCAATGCCACTGGAGACAAAATAACCCAGCGATACTACAGGAACGGAGTCAAGGATGATGTGAAATCATACGTAAGTGTTCAGGAGGGTCACCTGTATTTATAGTACCATGCTACGCGCTCCACCCACAGAAGCAGTGGCTCAGTGGGTGCGCGCCGGACTCATATATTGAGAAACCCGGGATCAACTCCCACGACGGACAACATTTTATTTGTTTTTCACAAACATTATTGTTGGTATTATTTATAATGATTAAGCCTATACGTTTTACGTACTGGTATCGTATCTGCATGACAATTTAATTTCATTTAATTCAATATTAATTGTATTTGCCATGGGCTGAGCGGGAGGGCCCATGCATCCAGCTTGGTCGCCTTTCGCACACGGGGATTCGAGTCAAGCGCATATCCACGGATGCCACCAAGTCGCTCGCCTCATAATGTCGCCCGCCGCCGCAGTAGGCCGACCATCGTTGTGCTTAAAATGCAAAGGAACTGGCCACCTAAGAAAAAATTGTAAGGCGCCTTATTGTCGCCACTATCAGGAATATGGTCATTCTAGCGAGTCCTGCAGCGCTGAGAAAGCAAAACAGGCTAGTTGGGAGATCGAGAAGCAATGAGCCAAACCACGAGGCTGTGTTTTCCAGTGGGAAATAAGAAGTTGCTTCGGTGGGTTTAATGACTGCAATTGTATAACATTTTAGCCATGAGTGTTGATAATTGTGGATAGTTATTAATAATAACGTAGTAGGTGCAATAGTTTAATTGCACTTCGTGCCCTCGTATTCCCACATGTCAAATCCAGATCTGGGCCCGTAGCTACCGGGTTAACCCAACACAGCTAACCATTATGATGGTCATGTATATTGAACTGTGCAGCAGCATGCCATGTAGAGTGTACGTTTAATACTGGGGGTGTGGTTCTGGACGAGAAACGGCAAATCGCTGTATTACGTTTTTAATTCAAGCTATAGTATTGAGTGCTATTTTGGTTAGATGCTAGTGAACTAGTGATAAATGTGTCGCTAGGAGTCAGCACTGATTTGCACGATGTTGACGTGAACGTTATTAGTGTCCCTTGGATCGATGACACTATGTTATGTTAGATGATTTCATTGAGTAATATTGAACATACTTTTATTCTACAGTGTGCCTTAACTGATGCTTTGGGAGTATCGAAAAAGTGTGTTCCTGATGTCTGGCTGTGGACAGGTACATATAGTGGTGGAGTTTGGCATTGCTGGTTTATAGTTGCCATTTGGGGTGTGCGTACGCATTTGTCATGATGTTTAATTATTATCATAATCCATTATTTGTAATGCATGGTTATCACATCCGATTGGATGGGTTAAGCTGTTAGAATATGATAGTTTTAGTTACCTATTATGGCTGTCTGTTCTAACTGTGTACACATTATACTAGATGTGTTTAATGGTTGTCAACAGAGAACGAATGTCTTGGAATATTCTAGTTGTATTGCACTGTTGGACAGTGTTTTCATTTACGGTCGAGTTTGAGGTACTTAATTTCATGGTCTATTGACATCTATTTGAGGTGTTTACTTTGATATACGGTAAAGGTATTCCTATGTTTTATTGTATATGTGTTACAGGGATTTGTCTCGTTTGATACAATAAAAAAATAGTTACATTGGCCTATTATATATATCATATATCGAGTAACTGTACTATGTACTCATACTCGTAGTACTCGAACTTGTACTTTTCTGAGTAATCATAATTATATTCATAATCGAGAACATTAGTGGTCAAGTATATGTAATAACAGAAATATGACAAATAATGACAAGACTCTCAGCTGTTTTACTCAGTGGCAGTGGGTGCTGAATGCTAGGCTGAACTTCAACTACAGACAAATAAACGTTTGTGTTATATTCGACCAAGAGATCTTGTTTCTTTATTGGCAGACTAGATCACGAGTCAGGCAATACTGATTTACTGAATAGTATATGTCCTGCTGGTTCAATATTCAATAAATCAATTAAAATATTGCAATATTTATGTAAGTTCATTAGTCATGTATCATTTTTTATTTTTGTACGTGAACATTACACTTATTTGCAAGAATAATATTTATACTCTCTATTTCAAAATCAAGTGTTGCTTTATGTAGTATATCCCATTACAATACACTATCCATATGTATATGCTGTATTACAATTCATACCAATGTAACAATTCTTGTCATTGTAGATTCCATATTTTATGTTACATGATCTTATTTTACATATTGCAAATTTCAAAATGCGATGCATGTCAGCGATATGAACAAATCAAAACAGTAGCCCCAAATCTGACACCTATCAAGATTGTGGCACGTATGCATATGGTTGGCATGGATCTCAAAGGTAGGTCATGTAATGAGAAAGATACAGATGTAATCCTTATTCAATGTAATGTTAACTGTTGTCAGTGTACACATGAACTAATATTGATATTTATGCTGTAAACAGTTTCACTCTTGATTAAATTAAATTAAATAGTCCTAACCTGCACACATGTTGTCCCAAGTTAGCATTTGTGCTTGTGTTACCAATTATATTATCTATGGTAATAAGATGTTTATGCATGTAAAATGTCTTTCTTGTGCGCCTGTTTTATGATTTTATGACATTGTTGTGAATAGAATTTCACCACTTCTACTACTGTTAATTTTATTTATTTTCCTTCACTTCCTTGTTTCGCTGAAGGTTTGCCAGTTTAGATTCGATGACCTTAGAAGAGATGGACAACAAATGTCCTATCTAGAATACTGATTTTACTTTGAAGCGCCTTTTGATTGAATCTACCTAATGTATACAAACTTATATTTAAGCTACATTTTAAAGCCAACAATGGCTACAAAATGTCATAACACTGACGGACTACTTCACCAAGTACGTTGAGCTATGCTCCCTGAAGCGGAAGACGGGTGAGGAGGCAGTGCAAAACTTGAACAGCTTCATTTGCAGGTATTGCATTCCTTGATTATTAAGCTTCAATTCAGCAAATGCTGAAGCAGACTAGCAATGTTAATGCGAAGACATGTATACTTAATTTAAATAACTTATGTGTGTAACAGTACACACAATTAATTTCATAATAACTGGTTATAATATAAAACAATATACAAAGGATAGCTACACGGCAGATGTCCTATGCTGTTCAATGTATTGTCTTGGTTCACACAATTAATGTCAACTTCTTGGTAAAGCCAAAAGTAATTTTATGGTGATTATGTATTGTGCAATAACATAAAGGGTTGTCTACGCCAACCTTCCACCCCTCAACAGTTGTGGTCTAGTCCACCCTTGGCATCATGGGATAAGACCACGAAGACTTCCCACACCAATTTTGAATTCATCGATACGCCACCCAAACCTGGTTATAATATAACAAAATATAATAAGGATAGCTATATGGCAGATGCCCTATGCTGTTTAATGTATTCACTTGGTTCACACAATAAAAACAGTAATTTCATGCAGGAACTGAAAAAATTGGAAGGGCTGGGAAGCACTGGATCTCAAGCATCAGCACCACTACACTTCACTACCTCGCGATAGATCATGATGTGGGAAGATCGGGGATGTTTTATAATTTGTTTTATTCCAGCAGACTGCTGCCCGCTTACCCCTTCTTTCCCGTATATAGATTACTTTGTCACACAATAGGCCTTGATTTTATTTCTTTGTTTCAGTGGATGAATCTGGAAAAGGTGCTTATTTTAAAGCAAGTTCACAACATATCTTCAGCAGAATGTCTCATAGGTGTTGTCTTTTTACAGACATGGAGCCCTGAAGAAATTGTTATCTGACAAAGGTCGTGAATTTGTCAACAGCATCAATGCAGATTTGGCAAACAAAATTCAACATCGACCACATGATTACGGCAGTGTACCATCCCCAAACAAATGGACTTGATGAGAGGTAGCAGTTGTGAATTATTAGCATTACAGTCACATTATGAATAAAACAATGTATTTTCTCTTCAAAAAATGGTTCTTGTTGTTTGTTATGTTAATTGCAAGAAAGGAAGCGCATCATCAAATGGTTAACATAAACTATAATATGCATGGTTCACGCATAGGATAATACGGCAGTCACAGTATTCACACTGATCGCAGTAGACATTAACCTTTGACATGCATGTACGATGTACATAAACAACACTCAAAACGAGGTGGAACGACATCCTGGACCGGATATGCATTCCAGAGTGGCTAGCTGCGGACTGAAATGTCGCTTTGACATGAACCGCTAACCTTTGACATGTACTAGCAGTATGCATAAAACGATTAAAAACGGAAGTAGAACGACGTTCTGGACTGCTCGACGTTGCAGACCGTCACACCGGCTAACTCGTGAAATTAGGTATAACTCAGTGGCAAGGTCACAAGTTCTCTAATCCGGTATGCATGAGCACTGCATAGGCTCGATTTTAGGCTGTTGTTTACTGACGGTTTGTACATAATAATATACATAATATATATGGGTGTGTTGTTTAGTCTTTTGTGATTTAAAAAGATCAACACAATATATAAATATTGAAGTATGTTATAACTAGCAGCACATGACCAGTACGTGACAAAATGCATGGAAAAGTGGATTGCATGAAGTAACATTGATGATGTATTGATTAGGTCCACAAAGGTATTGCGGTGTTCTATGACATCAGAGAGGACTACTACAGTCTGTACACCAGCGCCACCAAACACATCAACTATCTCTAGGCTTGCTAGCTAGGAGGTGTAACTCTCAGGCAGTGGTGAAAAATGGCAGCCAGGTTAGTTTGAGAAGGTGACACAGAAGGAATTTGAGGCGAAATCAGGTATTCAGGGATAGGAAGAATCCACTGGATACGTATGACGACATGGAGTTATACGACAAGTTTAGACTTCGCCATCACAACATCTTTGCAATCGTGGATGAATTGCGAGACGATTTAGAGTACCCTGACATGCCACAAGGTTCCTTGCCGGCTACTCTGCAAGTCATAGTGGCATTGCGAATGTATGCGACAGGTTGTTTCCAGAACTTGGTGGCTGAGACTGTAGGTATCGACCAGTCGGCCGCATCCCGAACCATCCAACGCTGTGGTCGCTCGGATGCTCAAGTGGGTACAGCTGCCGACACAACAAGCCGACCGGCAGAAGGCAAAGTTCCTCCAGCTGGCAGGATTCCCCACCCATCGACGGGACCCATGCCTGCACCCAGGTGCCTCCCACCAACGAGCATGTCAATAGGAAGAATGGAGTCACAAAGTTATTCCCCGATCCGGATGGGTATGTGAACTCTCATCTAGTGCATAGGAGGGGGTGTAGTTTTGGGAGATCAGTGTTTTTGCCAATATTGATTACTGTATAATTATGTATATAATTCCATGTTTTGTAAACATTAACCCTGATCTACAAGTTCACCCACAACCCTGGTCTTGTGTTTGTGATATATGTTTATTTACGCTTATATGGTGACACATGGTTTAGCTATCGTGATTAATGTGGTGATTAAGGTTGTTTAATTATTTATTAATCAGGGATGCATTGTTTGCATCGTTTGTGGTCACGTGACTGGGCGTGCCAATTTGCCTATTTAAGTCCGATTTTAGCGGTAAGCTGCCCCTTTTGATATAGGCAGCAGCGGCAGTGGTTAATCGTATTCGATCAGGGTTTAATTAATTTTCCACCCTCCATCCCTGCTTTGGCAGACACTGTATTGTATTTTAATCTATGTAATTAGTTAGTGTAGTATCATTTGTAGGTCATGGGAGATCAGTGTTGTTGCCAATATTGATTACTGTATAATTATGTAATAAAAAGGATGATTCCATGTTTTTTAAACATTAAACCTGATCTACATGTTCACCCACAACCCTGGTCTTGTATTTGTGATAAGTTTATTTACGCTGATATGTTTACATATGGTTTAGCTATCGTGATTACTAGAAGGTTCTCGTTTCGTTGAGATCTGTTTATATATCACATTGGTGCCGTGACCCGTCATTATCGGCATTTCCAACCCAATTTGTTAAGTCTTAAGGAAATTGTTTTCAGCAAATGCAAATGGCACATTCAGCGGATCGGTGGGCTGATGGGCTGGATGGTTCCAATCGTTATGATCCACCTCAGTTCCATCATCTATAGTCCATGGGCCAGACGCCATTTTTTCATGAATTGGTATCACCAAGATGGACAAAGCCTGATGTGGTTTTTTAGATAGGCCTATGTATCTAGATAACAAATTGGGGTCATAACCATGCATATTGAGTAGCTTTCTGTATTTTCTACCCCTAAAGCTAATGTGAGAACTTAAGAATTTCCAACACCAAATTTTTGGGTAAGGGAAATTTAATTTGCTATAACTCCAGCCACAATAAAGCTATGGCAGTGATCTACCACTCAAATTGTCTGGTTTGCATCACTCTATCGATTGAATTTAACTGATTGCAAGTTGCTTTTGAAAGTAGGTCAGCAAAGGTCAAAAGGAAAGTTGGTGTATGAGGCCCTCCTGTGCTTAGCTTGTAAGCGTGATTGGGGGATGGAGACAAGAATGAGCTGGTTGAAACATTGCTTCATGTGACAGATTTCGCAGAGAATATATCTGGTGAAACTTGGCTCGAGTTCCAGTTGGTACACCCCTGTTCTCATGTACCAGACCTATGATACCATAGTGCTTCGCCTATAACCGTCTCAACTACGCGCGTTACCTTCCCTACTATTTCGCTACCATGTGCCGCCTGAGTATGGACTATCTAGATGTGTATCAGCACTTCATGCAGGGAGGCATTTCGGTACAGATTGGTTCATCAAACCCCTTTGGCTAGATACCATGTGACCAAACCATTGAAGAAACCATCAATAAGGACACCCAAACTGCTGGTGGTACGAAAGGTTTCAGTTTGAAAAGTGGGGCTGTACAAAAGTACTACCTGAATGCAGAACACAGGAGCCTCTTTCTTAGACAACTGAGGGAAATGGTCAGCCTTGGGGGCTTTCGATTGAATCACCCGGATCTACAACAAAGCAGGATAATGAAGGATGAGGCAGACGTCCAGTCCCTTGTCAACTTAATGGAGGACAGCTGGATAAACCCATTCAGGTCGGATCAAGACAGTCTTGTGAGTCTGGCCACAGCAGCTATGCCACCAACGGAAATCGCACACGATCTGATGAATGCTTCGACGGTTGGCGAAGAGGCATTCGAGGCATTTAGAACTCGGCGCTTAGAGAACAATACCGTTGACTTCTTTGCAACAATGAAGAAGCAGAAACTTAAGACCTTCAGCGATGTGTACACATAGAAGGTGACGTGCAAAGGAAAGGAAATTGTCCTCAACGCTGACAGGAATCTCTTTGGACATATCATTGTTGTTGCCCAGACACGAAAACTTGAGATGAAAACAGTTCTAAGCTATCCTCTTGGCCCAATTCCGTGGGCGCTTGCAAATGCTGATGGGTCACTCAGAAAAACTGATAAGGCGAAATTCATGATTGATATAGCACAGAACGTTCCAGTGGTTGAAGTTTTCACCGAAAAATCAGCATGCATCGTTGATGGTATGAGCATTGTACAGAAATTGGATGGTAACCAAAAAACCTTTGGTGACATTGCCAAGACAGTGTTGAAGTTAGTTATTCGCGAAGGAGACAAATGCGACAGGGTCGATGTTGTGTTCTATGTTTATCGAGAAGGTTCAATCAGAGATGCAGAACGAGTGAATCGGGGCTCTGGGTCTGGTGTGAAGTTCAGAAGTCTTGCCACAGGTCATAAGGTCAAACAGTGGCGAAGTTTCTCTCCGAAGCCCAAAATAAGACCATGCTGATTGAATTCATCACAGAGGAATGGAAGTCCAATAAGAGCAAGTCAATGATTGGCCAAAAACACTATTCGTCACATGTGGTCAGAAGTGTTGGCGCATTGGTCGGATGGGAGCGTCCCTTGTCAATGATCTGAAGTCCTCTCAAGAAGAGGCAGACACACGGATTCTTCTGCATGCAAAGCATGCATGTGACTAAGGATATACGTCAGTCATAGTTGTGTCAGAGGACACTGACGTGTTGTGCTCCTCATTGCATTCGCAAAAGAAATACCTGCTTCCCTTTATCAGAAAAGGGGAACGTCAACTAAGGTGTGATACATGGACATTAGGAAACTGAGGGCAGTGTTGGGAGACAAGTTGACACAGGCCTTGATTGCTTTCCACGCCTTTACAGGCTGTGATACTGTAAGTGCCTTTGCTGGCCGAGGGAAGACAGGCCCTCTGAAACAACTGAAAAAGGACGAAATAGCAATTGATGCATTTGTGCAGCTTGGAACATCCTGGAACGTGGATCAATCGCTAACAAGCAAACTGCAGGAGTTCACGTATCGCATGTATGCTGCTTCTTCAAAAACATGCAAAGTGAACATTCTCCGACATGAAATGTTTCTTTCGAAGAGAGAAGTTGATTCCAGCACACTCGCCCCATGTGAGGACAGTCTCAAGCAGCACATACAACGTGCAAATTACCAAGCCGAAGTGTGGCGGGGGGTATTGCTACCAATGCCTGACATTCCTGAACCATGGATGGATCAAGAGAGCTGATGGGTGCCTTGACTTGGATTGGATACACGGACAGGTTGCTCCTGATGCTGTACTGGAGCTTCTTGCATGCCAGTGCAAGAGGAAATGTGTACCAGATGATTGTCCATGTATGGTGAATGGGTTCAAATGCACTTATATGTGCTGCCTCCAGACATATGAAAATCAGAAGGTAGAAGATGAAACATTTGAGAACGATTCTGACTGTTCTATTGTGGACTGTGATACTGATGAGGACTAGGAAGGAGAAGGACAATTGGTATTTGATACATGTACCAAGGTGAATGCAATGACTTGTTTACTATGTTCTTGTTTTACATGTTCAGCAGGAAACAGACATAGGGTTCAGTGATTAATCAATAACATGACAGAGACCTCTAATTCATAATGCCGGTTGAGGAACATAGTGACCTTTACATGACCTTGGTTGACCTTGATATAGGTCAGGGTGAACTCAATTTTTGAACATTTGGGATAAAGATAGCAGTATTCACCTGATGCTTGAGAGGATGATTGCAATATATTGCTGTTTAATTTGCTTAGTTACATGCTACTTAAACATGGCTGCCTACTTAACAAAATATTTTTCCGTAATGGTCACGCGGGTGGATGTGTCGGGTTTGTAACTAAATCCCAAGTCATTAAAACGTTGATGAATTGTTTCTTTCCCTCTAGTCTGGGTTTGCCCCCCCCCCCCCCCAACTGCCACAGCAGCCACCGGCTTCATTTACTGATAAATTGCAACTAGTGAATTATTACATTTTCTTAGGCAGACCACTGGGTATGAACTTGAGTGTTGCAATTCTTTGATGTGCATACTAGACTGAAGTCTGATATGCTTATTTCCGTAATACAGGGGCAGTTTCGTACTACCGTAATCTGAGGTCAATTTCCATAGTGATTACGAAAAATCCGTAATGGTAGGCAGCCCTGCTTAAAAGAAATTGTGAAATTTGATTTTTTTCATTGGCGCGCCATTCTTCCGTTTCTCCACATTAGTAATTTTTCTCACTGTAATTGAAAAATAGGGTCTTCAATTGATTTGATATAGCTTCTGGCACTGCATCTTATCTTTTCTAAACACTTTTGATGACTTGGGCTCAAAAAATCAATGCCAGAAATGTTCGTGCCCCCAATTTTTGGCATGACCCAAATTGTGTGACCTTTTGACCTTTGCTGACCTACTTTCAAGACTAACTTGCAAGCAATTATATTCCTTGAATAGAGTTATTCAAACCACACATTTTGAGTGGTAAATGACTGTTCTAGCATTATTCTGGCCAAAGTTTTGGCTAATTATGTTTCCCCTACCTCTGAAGTTTGATTCAGATTTCGTGAACTCTTAAATTAATCTTGTGGGGTAGAAAATACAGAAAGCTACTCGATACACATGGTTATGACCCCAATTCAACACCTAGGGACACACACCTATCAGAAAAATCCCATTAGGCTTTGTCCATCTTGGTATCAAATTCTGGTCTGGCCCATGGACTACTATTGATGGGCTGATGGGCTGGATAGTCCCTAATGTTACGATCCAGCTCAGTCCCATCATCTGTTGATGGGCTGATGGGCTGGATAGTTCCTATCGTTATCATCCACCTCACTCTCATGATATGTTGATGGGCTGAGGCCTGGATAGTTCCTATCATTATGATCCACCGCAGTCCCATCATATGTCGATGGGCTGATGGGCTGGATAGTTCCTATCATTATGATCCACCTCAGTCCCATCATATGTCGATGGGCTGATGGGCTGGATAGTTCCTATCGCTATGATCCACCTCAGTCCCATCTTCTGTTGATGGGCTGATGGGCTGAATAGTTTATGTTGTTATGATCCACCTCAGTCACATATGTTGATGGGCTGATTGCCTGGTTAGTTCCTATTGTTATGATCCACCTCAGTCCCATCTTCTGTTGATGGGCTGATGGACTGGATAGTTCCTATCTTTATGATCCATCTCAGTCCCATCATTTGTTGATGGGCTGATGGGCTGGATGTTCCTATCGTTATGATCCACCTCAGTCCCATCATGTTGAGGGTGGATGGGCTGATGGGCTGGATAGTTCAGGACCTATCATTACGATCCACCTCAGATCCATCATATGGTGATGGGCTGATGGGCTGGATAGTTCCTATCATTATAATCCACCTCAGTCCCATCATCTGATGGGCTAGATAGTCTCTATCGTTATGATCCACCCAAATTGTGTGACCTTTTGACCTTTGCTGACCTACTTTCAAGACTAACTTGCAAGCAATTATATTCCTTGAATAGAGTTATTCAAACCACACATTTTGAGAGGTAAATGACTGTTCTAGCATTATTCTGGCCAAAGTTTTGGCTAATTAGGTTTCCCCTACCTCTGAAGTTTGATTCAGATTTCGTGAACTCTTAAATTAATCTTGTGGGGTAGAAAATACAGAAAGCTACTCGATACACATGGTTATGACCCCAATTCAACACCTAGGGACACACACCTATCAGAAAAATCCCATTAGGCTTTGTCCATCTTGGTATCAAATTCTGGTCTGGCCCATGGACTACTATTGATGGGCTGATGGGCTGGATAGTCCCTAATGTTACGATCCAGCTCAGTTCCATCATCTGTTGATGGGCTGATGGGCTGGATAGTTCCTATCATTATGATCCACCTCAGTCTCATATTCTGTTGATGGGCAGATGGACTGGACAGTTCCTATCGTTATCATCCATCTCAGTCTCATCATATGTTAATAGGCTGATGGGCTGAATAGTTCCTATCATTATGATCCACCTCAGTCTCATCATCTGTTGAAGGGCTGATGGGCTGGATAGTCCCTATCGTTATGATCCACCTCAGTCCCATATTCTGTTGATGGGCTGATGGGCTAAAAGTTCCTTTCGTTATGATCCACCTCATTTTCATCATAGGTTGATGGGCTGATGGGCTGGATAGTTCCTATCGTTATGATCCACCTCATTTTCATCATAGGTTGATGTGCTGATGGGCTGGATAGTTCCTATCGTTATGATCCACCTAAGTCTAATCATCTGTTGATGGGCTGATGGGCTAGACAGTTCCTATCATTATGATCCACCTCGTTTCCATCATAGTTTGATGGGCTAATGGGCGGATGGGCTGGATAGTTCCTATCGTTACGATCCACCTCAGTCCCATCAGCTGTTGATGGGCTGATGATCTGGATAGTTTCTATCATTATGATCCACCTCGTTTCCATCATAGTTTGATGGGCTAATGGGCGGATGGGCTGGATAGTTCCTATCGTTACGATCCACCTCAGTCCCATCAGCTGTTGATGGGCTGATGATCTGGATAGTTTCTATCATTATGATCCGTCTCAGTTCCATGATATGTTGATGGGCTGAGGCCTGGATAGTTCCTATCATTATGAATCACCGCATTCCCATCATATGTTGATGGGCTGATGGGCTGGATAGTTCCTATCGTTATGATCCACCTCAGTCCCATCATATGTTGATGGGTGGATGGGCTGGATAGTTCAGGACCTATCGTTACGATCCACCTCAGTTCCATTATATGTTGATAGGCTGATGGACTGGATAGTTCCTATCATTACGATCCACCTCCGTTCCATCATATGTTGATGGGCTGATGGGCTGGATAGTTCCTATCTTTATGATCCACCTCAGTCCTGTCTTCTGTTGATGGGCTGATGGACTGGACAGGTCCTATCGTTATGATCCACCTCAGTCCCATCATATGTTGACAGGCTAATGGGCTGGATAGTTCCTATCGTTACGATCCACCTCAGTCCCATCATCTGTTGATGGGCTAATGGGCTGGATAGTTCCTATCATTATCAGTCCCATCATATGTTGACGGGCTGATGGGCTGGATAGTTCTTATCGTTTCAATCCACCTAAGTCCCATCATCTGTTGATGGGCTAATGGACTGGATAGTTCCTATCATTATGATCCACCTCAGTCCCATCATATGTCGATGGGCTGATGGGCTGGATAGTTCCTATCGTTATGATCCACCTCAGTCCCATCATCTGTTGATGGGCTGATGGACTGGACAGTTCGTATAATTACGATCAACCTCAGTCCCATCATCTGTTGATGGGCTGATGGGCTGGATAGTTCGTATAATTACGATCAACCTCAGTTCCATCATATGTTGATGGGCTGATGGACTGGATAGTTCCTATCGTTATGATCCACCTCAGTCCCATCATCTGTTGTTGGGCTGATGGACTGGATAGTTCCTATCGTTATGATCCACCTCAGTCCCATCATATGTTGATGGGCTGATGGACTGGATAGTTCCTATCGTTATGATCCACCTCAGTCCCATCATATGTTGACGGACTGATGGACTGGATAGTTCCTATCTTTATGATCCACCTCAGTCCCATCATTTGTTGATGGGCTGATGGGCTGGATAGTTCCTATCGTTACGATCCACCTCAGTCCCATCTTCTGTTGATGGGCTGATGGGCTGATGGACTGGATAGTTCCTATCGTTATGATCCACCTCAGTCCCATCATATGTTGATGGGCTGATGGACTGGATAGTTCCTATCGTTACGATCCACCTCAGTCCCATCATCTGTTGATGGGCTGATGGGCTGGATAGTTCCTATCGTTATGATCCACCTCAGTCCCATCAGCTGTTGATGGGCTGATGATCTGGATAGTTTCTATCATTATGATCCATCTCAGTTCCATGATATGTTGATGGGCTGATGGACTGGATAGTTCCTATCATTACGATCCATCTCAGTCTCATGATATGTTGATGGGCTGAGGCCTGGATAGTTCCTATCATTATGAATCACCGCAGTCCCATCATCTGTTGATGGGCTGATGGGCTGGATAGTTCCTATCGTTATGATCCACCTCAGTCCCATCAGCTGTTGATGGGCTGATGATCTGGATAGTTTCTATCATTATGATCCATCTCAGTTCCATGATATGTTGATGGGCTGATGGACTGGATAGTTCCTATCATTACGATCCATCTCAGTCTCATGATATGTTGATGGGCTGAGGCCTGGATAGTTCCTATCATTATGAATCACCGCAGTCCCATCATCTGTTGATGGGCTGATGGGCTGGATAGTTCCTATCGTTATGATCCACCTCAGTCCCATCATATGTTGATGGGTGGATAGTTCAGGACCTATCGTTACGATCCACCTCAGTTCCATTATATGTTGATGGGCTGATGGGCTGGATAGTTCCTATCATTACGATCCACCTCCGTTCCATCATATGTTGATGGGCTGATGGGCTGGATAGTTCCTATCGTTATGATCCACCTCAGTCCTGTCTTCTGTTGATGGGCTGATGGACTGGACAGGTCCTATCGTTATGATCCACCTCAGTCCCATCATATGTTGACGGGCTGATGGGCTGGATCGTTCCTATTGTTATGATCCACCTCAGTCCCATCTTCTGTTGATGGGCTGATGGACTAGACAGTTCCTATCATTATCAGTCCCATCATATGTTGACGGGCTGATGGGCTGGATAGTTCTTATCGTTTCAATCCACCTAAGTCCCACCATCTGTTGATGGGCTAATGGACTGGATAGTTCGTATAATTACGATCAACCTCAGTTCCATCATATGTTGATGGGCTGATGGACTGGATAGTTCCTATCGTTATGATCCACCTCAGTCCCATCATCTGTTGTTGGGCTGATGGACTGGATAGTTCCTATCGTTATGATCCACCTCAGTCCCATCATATGTTGATGGGCTGATGGACTGGATAGTTCCTATCGTTATGATCCACCTCAGTCCCATCATATGTTGACGGACTGATGGACTGGATAGTTCCTATCTTTATGATCCACCTCAGTCCCATCATTTGTTGATGGGCTGATGGGCTGGATAGTTCCTATCGTTACGATCCACCTCAGTCCCATCTTCTGTTGATGGGCTGATGGGCTGATGGACTGGATAGTTCCTATCGTTATGATCCACCTCAGTCCCATCATATGTTGATGGGCTGATGGACTGGATAGTTCCTATCGTTACGATCCACCTCAGTCCCATCATCTGTTGATGGGCTGATGGGCTGGATAGTTCCTATCGTTATGATCCACCTCAGTCCCATCAGCTGTTGATGGGCTGATGATCTGGATAGTTTCTATCATTATGATCCATCTCAGTTCCATGATATGTTGATGGGCTGATGGAAAGTTGCAAGGCCTCCCTTTGCCAGAAGACACCGTATATATATATATATATATACATATATATATATATATACATATATATATATATATATACATATATAACATGAAGGCTACTCCAGTTAAGTTAAAGTAAGCTGGGTATGGTGTTACAGCTCAGTCTTTGCTTAGATGAAATGTGGAGTCAGATCATACTTTATGCTGACAGACCTGCCCACCCATCACTTGGACAGGTAAAAACCAATGTGGACGGGTAGAAATATGGGTGGACAGGTGGGGGAAGGGTAAACAAGGGAAGTATCAAACAAAGGTCTTCCAAAACCAGAGAAATTGTTATTTATGCCTTGAAAGTGAGTGTAAATCATGTCACATGTGTGTTTGTAGACAATTTCTGGTCATCAGACACATTTTGAAAGTTTGTAAACTGGCTTGACAGTTAACATCCACGTGTCCACCACAACATGTGTGACTGACAATAGTTTTATCCTGCATTAAGCCCTGAGTCAGATGATCTGGTCCATACCTCATAGTGGGTCGTCCTTCTGGAGTAACTGTTGCGATACAACGCTCTGCAAGGGACAGAACAATAGTCGAACATTTCGACCACCTAAAGGAATATGTCAAGGACAATGATGATCCACTAACGAGTTGGCTGACCAATGACTTACCAGTGGTCAAAGGAAACTCTAAAAATCCAGGATGTGGGACGCAGATTCCAAAGCTTCCTACTGTCCAATCTCGAGTACAGGCTCGAGATGTGTACTATGGGTGACGATAGCACCAAGGGTCATGGCTACTGATGATGCTATAAACCTTCAGCGTGGTCTACGCATATATCGCCCACCTACTCTGTTTGACCTGTAGGTCATGACTGACCTTTAGGTCATTATTGACATGTAGGTCATGATTGACCTGTAGGTCATGATTGACATGTAGGTCATGATTGACCTGTAGGTCATGATTGACATGTAGGTCATGATTGACCTGTAGGTCATGATTGACATGTAGGTCATGATTGACTTGTAAGTCAACACATCGCTGATTACAAGTTCGCAATCCAGACGAACCACAATTAACGAATTGAACAAATGCTGCAAGATGCATGACTATCTCCAGCAGTATCTCAAACTTGTTGGTGATATGATGGATATGCGTAGATCTTTGATACGTAGATCTTTGTTGATGACATGATGGATATGTAGATCTTTGTTGATGACATGGTGGATATGTAGATCTTTGTTGATGACAGGGTGGATATGTAGATCTTTTTTAGCAATTGCACGCAATCTGACATAAAATCATCAACAGTGGTGATATGACGGATATCAAGATCTCGCACCTCTTGGATTATGTTTTTGTTCGAGTCTGTGACCAAAGTGATCAGCGCATTACATGAGCAATGTGCGAACATGTGCATTTTCAACAGACCATTGCCTGGTGCGATTGCTCATGAACATTCACCCTGCTTCCAAATATCGTAAACATCAATAAACGAACAAGAAGAAATACAACATCAAATCCATGCACATGCACTTTTGCTGAAATTGGCATATTAGATATATTATATATTATATATACATAATATATATATATATATATATATATATATATATATATATATCTAATATCATAAGCATCAATAAACGAACAAGAAGAAATACAACATTAAATCCATGCACATGCACTTTTGCCGAGGTTCGCATATTAGATATATATATATATATATATATATATATATACACTGTTTCCCCAGCTTATATGATGAGTTAGGTGGGCCACCTCACTGTTTTTCTAAGCCACCTCGCTGAAAATTGCCACCAAAATTGCCAACTTTCTTACTATAGACATGAACACATGTTGCTACCTTGTAGTTATGTATTTGTTTCATCTCTATTTCCCATTGAATACGTTAAAACACCCTTAAGAATGCACAATTTTAAAGGTATTTAAAAACAATTCTGGGTGGCCATGCCCCCAGATCCACAGTGTTGAATCACGCCTTCGGTGCTCGCTCAGCCTACCCTACCACTTCACACATCATGTTACTAGGGAAACACTGTGTATATATATATATATATATATATATATATATATATATATATATATATATATATATATATATAGTATTAAGTTTATTATAAATATGTCACTACTGACATTACTTACCAGACAGCACCCTTGTTTCTTTTGCCGCCAGTTGTATGAACAGTTCAAAATCCTTACATCTTAGACTTGCCATGTGCAGCAGCTTACTGTGCAGTGTTACCTGTGGTGTGAACAAGTGTCATATTAGAAATTTGATTTTCAATAAACATTTAACTGTAATCAGATGTTATTCCAACAGAGTTAATATTGTGCCCCACAATTTTATCATGAATTCAGTGCTATCCTCTAGTGGGTAGTGATTTTCCCATACATGGCCGATGTCATGTTTCTTTGATTTAACAATAGGTTTTTGAAGCTATGGTATTGACATTTTTAGACATTAATTAGCTTCCATTCATCATGTCACGTGTAACATTTGTGAAATTATCATATCTCTTTCTTCTACAATCCAATCTCTAACCTAACACCCCTTATTTCTTCTTCAATCAGTCAGCGATTGCCTATGTTGACATCTCTAGGCCGAATTACACCTGTGTACATACGCACCTGGTCATTTCATTATCTGACAATTGTCATTATTTCACAGCTCTGATGCCATGCTACGCAGAAATGTCATTTCTACCCATACCCTTATGCAGAGACCTGTCCACCCGTCATTTGGACGGGTAAAAACCGTTCTAGAATCTGGACGGGTCATACCATGCAATACAAACATCATTATAAGAGAAAATGATCTGTCATACATAAGTGAAGATTTAGCAAAGCAAAAATTCAAAAACATAGTTTGTGCGTTGTCGCAAACCGAGGGTTAATGGACCATGTTATACCCACTTCACCATGCTCAAACTTATTTTTCCATCAATGACACATCCTGGATGATGAAAAAAAGTCAGGTCTGACAGTGTTGTAACATGTATTGGTAGTAGAGTGCAAGAAAATGTGCTTCAGTTTGGTCAAAATCACAAACAATCACCATATTTTCGGTCTATTTTTGGACCCTTAACCCCCTTATTGGCATAAAACTGCCTAAAATGTATTGCTACATGTCCATGTCAATAAAATGCATCGATATAACTATCAATTCTAAAAAATAACAGGGCTTTCATAAAATAAGCAAGTAACTGAAAACGTCATTGTTTCAGAGGTTGCCGCACACAAGGGGTTAATTCAGCATGTTATTCAAATTTGCTGCAACTACAACATTGTTTTTCAGAAACTAGAGATTCACATGGTCAAAATGAGACTGATCCCAGGTAGTTATACCTCCAGTAGGGGTGCATCTAATTTATTTGGTCCCGGCCGCTGCACTATCACTTATATAGTAAAAACCATATATATTATGAAGCTAAAACAGTACAATTGTCAAGCAAAATATTAATACATTAACCATATATTTTCTTACTTATCATCTGATGAGCTACTTTTATCAATAATAACACAATATAATCAATACAAACAACAAAAACATATATTTTAAGGCCCCATTTGTAAACTACTTATAATGTATTTTATAATGAATTCATTTTAACTGTAATTATAGTTTCTCAAATTAGTTTAGTATCTTACTTTATTAGTAGTTTATTAATATATGTAAGTTTTTATATTATCTATTCATTTATTGCTGAAAAGTTTAGCTTATGCACTAGAGTTTTTAGAAGCTTCATTTAATTAGTACTTTATTTATTATCATTTAACATTTCATCTTAACGCGTAAGTTTAATTGATTATATATATTTTAGATATTTATGTTTTACTAATGTTGTATTTTATGCACCTCTGAGTGTAAGTAAATTCCAGCTATTAAAATTTAACAATTAAAAATTATAATTTTATTAACAATAACAATGAAGATAGACATACCACGTAATGCAAACATCATTATAAGAGAGAAAGATCCATCATACGTACGTGAATCTTTAATATGAGACCGAGTCTAAGAGAGAATGTGATACACTGTAGTCACAATCTTGATACACATGCAATAAGTCCGAATAAAATACACTTAGAATATTAGTATTGGGCTTGCTTAATCAGGGACAACCAGATCTACACATGTAGCAACATGTAGGCAAATGTTGCAGCAGTATTCTAGTCAATTGCGTTTTTGCAGTGTTAATGAACAAGTAATGTTATCATGTACATGTAAAGCGCCCTGAATAGTTTTTAAGCTAGATTTGGCGCTATATAAGTTTATTTTATTTATTTATTTATTTATTTAATTAAATTATAAATTATTAATAAAACTTTGACATTACTTACCAATCCAGTTGTATGAACGGTTCAAAATCCTTCCATCATAGACTTTTCATGAGCAGCAGCTTTTGTGCAGTGTAACCTGTAGTGTGAACAAGTGTCATATTAGAAATTCAATTTTCAATCAACATTTAACTGTAATCAGACGTTATTCCAACAAAGTTAATATGCCCGCCAATGTTATTATGAATTTAGTGCTGTTCTCTAGTGGGTAGATATATCGCCTTTGATTTCCTTCATAGGCGTCATGTTTCTTTGATTTCCACTAGATTTTTTAAGCTATGGTATTAACATTTTGAGACATTAATTAGCTTACATTCATTATGTCATGTGTCAAGTTCATGACATGCTCATATCTCTTTCTCTTATAATCCAATTTCTAACCTAACACCCCTTCATTTATGCTCCAATCAGCCGGAGATTGCCCATGTTGACACCTCTAGGCCGAATTACACCTGTATGCATCTGGTCATTATCTGACAAATGTCATTATTTCGCAGCTCTGATGCCATACTACACAGAAATGTCATTTCTACCCAATCAGTCTTACATTCACTGCTTCCAGAAATTTACACAAACTGCACAACGCAATTATTTTGAGCAGGACTACATTCCATTGGTGGTAATAGACTAATAGCGGGCAAACACCATAATCTGGTCTTACTGACCACTGGCTCCATCTGGTGGACAAAACAGACATGATTCCATGATCTACATATCCAGACAGCACGCAAATGTTCATTCCTTAAAAAAACAATCAAATACCATTGAATGGTACTAGTGGATATATATGGCCCTCACATCAAACATATCGGACTACAGACAATTATAATTTAAAATAACGGCCTGACAACTTCCTATCCCAGAGGCCAAGGCAAAGGAAATTTCATTATTCAATTTGCCAGTAAATGATGCTGGCTGCTGCCTGGGGAGCAGAAGGTTCCTGCCCTTGTCAGGGTCAACATTTACTGCTGGGGTGGACAAACCTGTCCACTAGGCCAGGGAAAAAGAATTAATGACCTAGGATTGTGGGTACCGGATTGTGTTACTAGATATAGACAAGTCTTAGACATAATCTACTATGAAGTCCTACGATGTCAGTAAAGTGTCATTCTCCATAACGCTGTGGCAATGGGTATATAGCTACATATGCTTCAAGCCTTGGTTTAAACAGTTTATGGTCAATACTATTTTAAAGTACATGAATGGCAGTAACAATTAAAAAGATGAATGAAGAAGACAATAAAACACAATCAAAACAGCCTGGACAGCCTATTGAGCCAGGATTGGAAGTAAGTGCTCATAGCCCAGTGCTGGGCTTCGACAGTCCACAATATATTTTTGATATGCAAGTCACATAAGAGACAACACAATATAAAGAGTTATTCAGTATCAACTATCAAAATTAGTAAACGTGTTTAAAAAGAGAAATATTAAAATAACTATGATATTGCATTACATTTCATGATGAGCTAACAGTGAATGGAAGCTAGATACATGCGTTACTTCCAACCAGTGGAACAATTCAGTGTTGCTTTCGGGCTTAATATTCAATTTAACACTGTACTGTTTGCTACACCAGAACCAGAAAAGTACATATAATTTAGTAAATCACTAAAACACTAAGTTATACTGTACATGCTAGATACAAGCCAGATTGATTCAGCAATTACACAAATACTGCTTCTTTCAAGACTTAACCAGACATAAAATAACATGAAGGGGTGAAGGAATAATAATAAGTCCGAATAAAATACAGTAGAATATTAGTATTGGACCATAATTTGCTTAATAAGTTACAACCAGATATGTAAGCATGCAGTACTGTTTATCACTTTAAATATCCTAATAAAAGAATTCTATTGATCAACAATTCTAAAGTTTGGATGAAAGTTTGTATTAATACCTAATAAAATAATTCTTGTTATTTTTAAGTACTCATTATTGGGTAAAGTATAATTATAAATGAATTACACATGTAGCAAATGCTGCAGCAGTCAGGGTTAAAAAATCTTGATTTAATAAAAATAAAAAATAAATCTGGATTTTTTTAATTTAAATCAGATTTTTTGATTTAATTAAATCAGATTTTTTAAAATAAACTTGGAGCTTCTGAATTGAAAACTTGCTTCCTATTAAACATAAGATTTGGAAGCTTCACTGCATTCTGAAATGAAATACCTCGAACGTACATTTGGGTTTACACCCAGTCGTTCCTAGCACCAGTCTTCTTAAAATAAAACCAGTTTTTCTTCTTCCAGGCATTGTGAATAAACATAAACAAGTGGTAGAAGCCTTACCAATACAGCAGTGATCTAACAGACAGTTAATGTTGACCTGCAGGTTTGATTAGGCTCTGCCTCTGATGATCGCAGCGGCCCATAGCTTTATGCAGACACCCGTCCACCCGTCATTTAGACGGGTAAAAACTGTTGTCGAAGGGTAGAAAAATTAAGGAGCAAAAAAGTTTCCAAAACCATAGATATTGTCAGTTATGCCTCAAAAATGAGTGTAAATGGTGTCACATGTGTGTTTGTAGTCCATTTCAGGTCGTCAGACACATTTAAAGTTTGTAAACTGCCTTAACAGTTAATAACCAAGTGTCCACCAAAAGATGTGTGACTGGCAATAATTTTGGTCCTGCATAAAGCCCGGTCTCAGCCTGAGCCAGGTTGCCTTATCTGCTTATTTTGCATAATCCATGGCACTGTTGTGGGCTACAATTGCCTACTGACCCAGGTTGCCTTTGTTCATCAATACCCCTTTTCTACACCCTCTGACTGGGGAGATGTTTCAACTGGCTAGCACACCTAATCCCCAAATCACCGATTTTGCATAACAGTTGCCTATAGAGCCATTTTTATGATGCCAGGCTTCCTGTTCATTCAAATTGATCTCCCTTGACTAATCACTTGTTATGGGTGTGGGGTTATATACTGAGACCTATAGATGCATGAGGCACACAAAGCATTCAACCCAGCCAAGCAGATTCATATAAATCAAACAGATTTAATAAAATCAAAAATCAATGTTTTTTGGAGTGATTTAAATCATATATATATATACATAATTCAATAAAACAAATTGATAATTTACGTTATTGTAGTATTTTTTTTCCATACATTCAGTTTAAACACAACCACAATACATGTGACTTTGCCTTCAATCAACATTCTATCATTATTCTAATTATAATGTATACCCTAATAATTTAATATTTCCGTTTTTAATGTATCTTACTAACTAAATGTGTAATTGCATAAGACACATGCACATATTAACACATGCATAATATGTCTACGATAAAAGTAGTTAATCTACAACGACAAATGTGCTGCCCGTTTGTTTTTTTATTTATTTTATTTATTTTAAAACTACGTCTCTATTTTTAATTTTTAGGTAATCTGTATATTCATGTAAAGTGTAATGCGCCTCTGAATGGTTTTATTGCTAGATATATGGCGTAGAGAAATACTGTATTTATTATTATTATTGTCATGTGATGTAAACGCACTGGTAAACAGCGATACATATTCGTGAATACAAGAAGATACAGGCGATTATGTGAGGTTATTGGTATAGTCAACGCCATCTACTGAACGGCGGCGTGCCAACTGTAGTTGGAGGTTGCACGAAGCGTCTTCCTGAAATCTCCAGACCACGTGTTGAAGGCGCGGCCCAACTGCCAAGTTGCCGTCAAGATTTATACGAATTTGTTTTGTCAGTTGTCGCAGTTAGAGGAATGCAGTTGCATTTTTAGGGTAACGTAATGTATGTATATGTATATACGTTATGCAAGGAGAAGTTTGGCAGCTGTTGGTGGTCGTTTTCATGGTTAGATAAGAAAGTAAAGACAACTTACACACCGTTGCTGTCACCGCCTGCCAGGTTCGCCGCCCGAGTTCCAAGTGGACGTGGTCGCGTCTCATGATGGGGCCCTGTCTGGCGAGTTTTTCACTTGCAGATGCAGCTTCCGGGGCACTTTTCTGAACGGGTTCCGCGAAGGTCGTCTCTCATATTATATAATATCGACATCGCGGTCAATGCTATCGACAGGAGCTGTGGCGAGGTAAACTCGCAAGTTCGCCAAACAACAACAGGAATAGGTTAAACCATGCGTCTGGAGTTTCTAAACAAATTACAACTACTAATGTATTTGAATAATTGTTTAATCTCGGTATAAACAGGTGATTGATTACACAGTTTAGATTTTTTTATTTGGGTTACATTATTATACACATACATTGTATATAATTATATATATATATATATATATATATATATATATATATATATATATATATATATATATATATATATATATATATCGCAACTCAAAATAATCTAAACTGTATGTAATCACCTGTTTATACCGAGATTTAATCATTATTTAAATATATATATATATATATATATATATATATATATATATATATATATATATATATATATATATATATCGAGAGAGGGGAGAGAGACCACATTTAATAAATTTGATATGCGTGCATGAGCAATAGTATACGTAATTACCAGTTTACAATGGTGTTATTATTTTTTAATGCACATATCTCAAATGCGAATAATAAACATTGAACAAAGTACCTGTGGCGATGTTTCGAATACATTATAAGTGTTTATATTTTTCCAGAAGTGAGCATGGCAACGGACGGGCGTCTGCAGTATCGCCAACTCCGCGGTTTTCCCGCAAAATATGCATATTCGAAAAAGTCCACTGGCATTGTATAAATTGTGAAATTTCTAATTCGTTTACTTTTTTGCTTGGTATGTAAGGAAATATATAAATGCATACAATATAATACGAATTCGAGCATTAGGTGTTGTTATTCCCTTTAATTTGGAATAATAATTATGGTGTTGATTCTCAATTATCTGCGCACCTAATAAAAAATTGTCACAATTTTGCCAGCTTTAACTCTATGACACAGCTGGGCCCAGCCGGGCACGGTGACAATTGGTATCGGATGTCCACCAAACACATGATGTGCGGAAGTTTATATCTGTCCCTGACATCACAATCGTTCTCACCCCAGTGACAACCCCCTCAAACCCTTTTGTTACCGATTTGTCATAGTCTAGAGACTACACTTGGCCGAAAGGCGACAGCGCTTTGATAATCACCCCGTGCGGTGTAGCGCTTACATTTTTCCGGCGTTATAAACGTACCAATTGACGTTTCGGCGCTTGCACGATATATGTAAAATCACCAATGAAAATGTGCAGCGCAGACCTTTACCGTATAAATACGACGGGTTGTTCATTAGATGTATATAACCTCTCAGCAAAGTTATTTGTTGCAAATTAACACGAGACAAATAACTCACGTGACAGTAGTGCGCCATAATCCGTGACAGTGATTTATAAAAAAACGTATTATTTTATTGCATTGAACGACATTTTAAAAACATTCTTCACAGTAATCATCACAGGATAGTTAACGAACAGTTCGTGGCATTTATATCGAAAATGCTTTGTTGTTTCGCTGGACATTGATGATTTTACATTGATTGCGTATGCGCAGAAACGTCAATCGGAACGTGTTTAACGACCGATAAGAAGTGAGCGCGACAGATGTAAGAAAGACATATCGCAGTGCATGCGCACTTTAAAGTGACTGTGACCTAATTCGAAAAAGAAGTGCTTTTCGCGCGCGTCACGTCAGCATCGGTTTTTACCAGTAAAACAACTCAGTGTTCTTCGGAAACGGTCCAAAAGATAATAATAATAAAACATTATTTATTCACGATAACCTTATAAAATGTATATTCGATCTCCCTAAGGGTCGTGATTGTAAAACATAATATACATGCACATGCATAACATATGGTGAAACACTAACCCACCCACAATTGCTTGCAATCTGACTAATACAATTCTCCAAAAAAAGGGCCTAGCTTCAACAAGGATGGCCCGACCGCCTTTCCAAAACCTTCCACAACACGCCGGCTCAGTGTTGCCAGGTCAAAAAATAATTTCAAGCCCAACTGCCCTCGAAAACTAGCCAAAAACTAGCCCAAAATACCGCCACAAATAATTAAATAAATGGTACATTTTAAAAGTTGCTAACGACACGCCTCACCAATAAAAAGGGAAATGCATTTAAATTACATCACGCACAAAGTATTTATCTGATGGTGAGTGAATGATTCCATAATGTCTTGCAGTTGAGCGCCACCTACTGTTCTATGGTCAACTGTATATAATTGCCTGTTTATAAAAAGTAATAGTCATGGTGTACTTCGTAACGTCACAGAATTACCAACACATATGGCCCTCTACGTAATCACACGCACACACGCACGCAAGCCGCACGCACGCACGCGCGCGCGCGCACGCACACACACACACACACACAGACACACACACACTGTGGGTGTTAGGAACGGAATTGCATTTCTGCGCTGCTTTTCCGTTGTACCATGCGCAGCTAAATCGCCGTGGGTGCACTTCGCAGCATCAACAACGACATAATCCACTCTTAAGACTTAACCATGTCTCCTGTTCCCAATGCGTGCAGATTTATTTGCCGTACACACCGCACTTGCCCATTATACGCAATGGATTTCAAAACCAACTAGTAAAGTGAATTACACTCTGGGACTTAAAGCTAAGTTCGTGATTCCCGCCTTCCGCGTCAATAAATATAATAACAATTAATTAAAAACGAACTAACGCATTGGCCTATTTATAGGACTACATGCAGACAGTTGATGGAGAGAGAAAAACAACAATTAGACTCTACTTAATTGTTTTATTGAGGAAGGTGCTCAACAGCTGTCAATTAGTGTCAGTTGTTGCGGTTTCAGACGTCGATGTGAGATATGTCGTCTGTGTTTTATTACCAATTTGATTATTTAATTATTTGAGGTCGCGTTCAGAATTGGCTTACGGTCGCGGCGCATAATTGCGTTATAGTTAATGATGTAAACTATTATCAAGACAATGCGAGCTATAGCTATCTATGGCAACCCCCTTCTCCGTCATCGCAACTCCCCAGGCTTCATGCTTTCATACTGGCATCAGGCGCACTGTGTCTTTGCATTCAGAGCATGTTTACAAGGATAACTTTTCGGTCGAAACGAGCGTCAAAATGAATTATTGTGCGATATTCCGATGTACTAAAAACAGTTGTCATTACAGGAACACACCTTTATCTTACGATTCCTTACGAACACAATTTTATAGACAAATTTAGATCAGTTCAATTGTTTCGCGGAAGCCTGTCTGAGCTTCGAGATCGCCGCAGTCTTCGGTTCGTTTTCAAAGTTATTATTCTGTCGATTGCCGCCGTGCCACGATCCATTTCAGGACAAATACATTACAAACAGATAGTGTATATTTATTGCAAGAAATAAACGTTGTGTATAAACTATAAGTAATCATTAGTAAGGCGATGTGTGAAGGAACAGCTGTAGGCCCTATAGTATATTTAACATAAATCTTTAAATCGAGAAGTAGAAACACAACACTGTTACCGTGGCTCAATTGTTTGCATTACATCGGAATATCGCACAATAATTTATTATGACGCTCGTTTCGACCCAAAAACTATTCTTGTAAACATGATCTGAATACATAGAAAGGGTCCGCCTGTCATCTTTGACGCCACGATACCACGTGGTCGCTTTGCTAATTAACTTTCAGCTTTCCGCGGGAATCGCTATGCTAACGGGTTTTAAACCGCTTTTTTTTACTACAAATGCATTTTTTTTATTTAATGTTGTCAAATGTTACATACATAGCCCTATTTAATTTTTATGTATACATGGAAAACGAATTTTAGGTTTAGGTTTCTATTTACTTTAAAGCGACATGAACAGTTCGTGACTTTTTATTTGTAAGATAAACTTATTGCAAAATCATGTTAATCAGTATAAATTATAACCATTGCAGCGTCCTGACCGCCAATAATTGTTTTAACGAAACAGAAATTACTTCGTAATGTTAACCGTCGAATGTTTATAAGAATCCCGACGCTGTCACTCAAATCGCCTTGCTCAAATTCCGGAAGAGCGAGGTCGTGACCTGACGAGGTGGAGTTACATATGACGCTCGCAATACATTATGGCGTTCGTGGTAACACAGTTCATCTTGTAAAAGAAACGTGGCATGACTAGTTACGCAGCGGGTCAAAAGCATAAGTTATTGAAGAAATGCTTCTACCATATAGGCATAACATAAAATTAGTCATATACACACATTGAAAGTAAAATCACAAAGTGGAATACTAAGATAAATTGTTGTCTTTATTGTTATGTTGTGTCCTTACAATGGGAGTGACACCCACATGTTTGGAGTGACACCCACCCAAACAGTAACGCAAAAGTTACGTGGCAGATGTCACAAACACTTAGTTTTGGCACGTGCTAGACCGCCCTGGCGACGGCGCACACCCTTTGACCTTTATCAACTGTGCGCGTGCACCTGGTTGGTTGTGGCAGTTAGTTAATTAGTTGTTACTGGCAATAAAGGTTTTCTAATAATAGGATGTCTCTTGTCTGGTCTTATGATGTGCACACAACATAAATTATTATTACAAATATATACATGTTTTTATAACGAATGTAACGTTCTTGGGAAAAACAAACCCACCCATACAAATCGCATTCACACATAAAAATTGACTTCATACAAAGACATTTTCTATTATTCTCCTTCGTGTTCATGTGGTAAATCAAAATGTATTTTTTTTTAACTTTTAAATGTAATATATAAAAACACACGTGCACAAAACACCATTAACAAATTATAATAATTGATCCGTATTGTAACTGTGATACTGTCATACAAACAACAAGTGTGACTTGACATAAGCCTAGGGCTAGGCAAAATCATTAACGAAAAGTTACCAAACGTTAGCTCTACATGTAATTTAATTTATAATTTTTACAACGTCATGTGCACTTGTAACTAAAAAACACGACTATACGGGTTATGTCAAGCCTTATATAATAATAATAACGTAACAAAGGCTGTGGACTGACTACTCTAAACTAATGGAAGTTGATCAACTTACGTGTCAAGCAGAACCTCCGCCAATTGATGGTCTGATTTCACTTCAGTGCCACATTCACACGAACCCATCGTGCTTTCTGATCTTCTAAAACAACACGTGTGGTTGTCTTAAATTTGTCACGGTCCTTTTTTGGTATCTGTGCCGCGGACGATAGCACCTTGTGTACCGGACGAAACTTCGCATTACCCGCCTCCAGTACAAATGACAACAAATAAACGACACGGCAGCACGTGCAACCCGTCAACTTGTGTCCACTTGATACTGCATCACGTGATCATGCATTTCATTCTGGGTTTTTAGCCACGCCTACAAAGGTTGCGAAAACACTTCGTGGACGATTTATACAGTGAGTAAGCTACCCCTTACTATGTCTATTTCAAAAACCAAAATGGGATATGAAAACATCTTTTGGCGGTCAGTACGCTATAATAGGTATAATGTATACCGTATAACGTTATTTTGCAATACAATTTAAAAGCCACGAACTGTTCATGTCACTTTTTACAACCACAATTAAATGAAAATTTCATAGAAGGCGCAAATTTCGATCTCAAATTAAATGGTTAGATCACAACGAAAAACTACACGATTGTTCTTATAAAAGGAATTAGCCTCTGATAATATAATTAAAAAAAATTAGCAAATGATGACTGTGAATTAATTACAACAAATAGTGGCATTACAGAAGAATGTACTAAATCTGACGAAACATTGCATAGCTGTAGCCTAATTATGAATATTTCTTGCACGATATCCCTAAACTAAGTACGGAAAGTTCTGATCTATGTGAAGGCGCAATTTCTTTAGAAGAATGCACCCGCGCATTGAAACAAATGCAGCATATATAACGTCTCCCGGTCCCGACGGGTTACCAGCAGAGTGTAAATACCTTTGCTTTTCCTTTCATCGGGAAAGCTTTTGTCAAGTTTATCAACTGCACGGAGTGTACAACTTCTTCAAGTAATTTAGATAACCTGTTTTCAAATTAATGTGATAAGAAACTGTCGCTGGGACGGCATCTGATTAGATGGCACACTAATGTCCGTGTCTCTACAATATTAGTACAATATTAGAATAAAGTTTGGACACAGTTTCTCGAACTTATTATGAACCGGCGAGAAACTGTATCCAAACTTTATCACGCGTGAAACCATTACAACCACATTTATTTATTATAATATTGTAGAGACACGGACAATAATACCGCGGGTTTTAAGTATCTACCCGACATTAGATTTTACCCAAGTCTGGACGCGGATCCAGAGTAAATTTAACATAAACCGTTTTTTTAACATTAAAGTCGTCTGCTGAGAGTAGGGGAGACCGGGGCTAGTTGTAACAGGGGTAAGTTGTAACAGAGGGCTTGCAGACAAAACTACTAATGCAAATTATTCTGCAAGAAGACAGCATGTTCATCAATAGATTCGAGCATGTCATGTGTAATATCACACAAATCCGTCGAAACGCCATTAATTTATGCCGTTTTTAAAGAAAACACGTACTATTCTGATTTTTTTCAATATTTTCAAGTTAAGTGTATGTGTCTCCATAATTCATATTTTCTGCTTTTTCACTGATGGGTGTATTTACGAGTATCTTATTGTAACTCTGACATAAATCTTTAAACAGGATGTGAAGAATGTTTTATGCAATATCGTGTTTTATGAAAAAGACGGGTCGGGGCAAGTTGTAACATTCATCTCGGGGCAAGTTGTAACACCGTTAGACCATGCCACAGAGAGCCTACAGATAAAACTGCTAATGCAAATTCACCAAGAAGGTGGCAGCACATTCATCAATAGATTTGTGCATGTCACGTATACTATCACATGAATCCGTCGACACGCCGTCCAGTCACGCCATTTTGTAGAAAAAAGGTACTTTTCCTCATTTTGTCCTCATCTTCAAGTTATCTGTTTGTGTATCCATGCATCGGCACCTCACACAAGTCGGGATGGATGACGGACGACAGCTTTCTCCTCTTCCTGACCCGTTTCAAGCACCATGCAAAACCATCGGAAAAATATCCTGTCTTACTCATACTCGACAACCTTTCGTCCCACATCTCAATACAGGCGTTCGACTTTGCTAAGCAAAGTAACATCACACCCCTCACCTTCCCACCCCATTGCTCGCATAAGCTTCAGCCGCTAGACCGCACAGTCTACGGGCCTTTCAAAAGGTACTATAACATCGCGGCTGACAACAGGATGTTGAATCACGCTGGGAAGAACATGGTCATATACGACATCCCCGAACTGGTTAAATCTGCAATCCGTTTGTCGATGACGCCGAGCAACTTCATCGCCGGGTTTCGTGTGACTGGCATATGGCCTCACCGGCCCGTCAGCAGTCATCGGTCCGTCAGCAGTCACCGGCTCGTCAGCAGTCATCGGTCCGTCAGCAGTCACTGGCCCGTCAGCAGTCATCGGTCCGTCAGCAGTCACCGGCCTGTCAGCAGTCAACGGCCTGTCAGCAGTCAGCGGCCCGTCAGCAGTTGGTGACCCGTTGTCAGCCGCTGTATCTCGCAATGCCACCTCACCGGAGGAACTGCGACCATTTCCTAAAGGTCGGGTTTTATAGGCCTCTTATATTATCTTTATTATTATTATTAGTATTATTACTCTCTCTCTCTCTCTCTCTCTCTCTCTCTCTCTCTCTCTCTCTCTCTCTCTCTCTCTCTCTCTCGTACACACACCCACACATATACACACACGCGCGCGCGCGCACACGCACACACGCACGCACACACACGCACACACACACACACACACACACACACACACAAGACTGGAATAAAAACATGTATCTTATCCATAGCTCCTGCACGAAAGACTGACGGCCGGGGACATATGAGAGGGGAATCGATGATCGCCACCGATACCCCAGTCCGGAAAATGCTCGAAAACAGACAGGCCGCTAGAGCAGCGCGAGCTACAGGATGCAGTAGTAAGCGAAAACTGCCACTCACGAAAGACAAAGCTCTCGTCAAGAAAACAAAATCAGTGGAATGGTTCTGCTTAGTATGTGACGTAATTTCTATTTTCATCTTTCTTTTTAATTTTATTGTGGAAAGGAATACCTAACGAGTGTGCATAATTGCCCATTGCATTCACAATATACTTTACATCAGATACTTAGTTAAAACATGCGACTAATTACTGGGCCTACTGTGTTTTGGCAATTATAAATAACCATCACATGTATATAATCGAAATGTTTGTTATTGCAATTTCTGGTAATAAAAATATGTTTTGTTTGGTCAGATACTGTATTTAAAACCTGAACTCCAATACGCTATATACTATATATGCAATGATACATCGTTATTATTAAGTCTCAAATAATGTATATAGCTTACAGAAAGCAGTAGCATCAATTGTGTAATGTTATGTTGTGTTACAACTTACCCCAATAGTAAAACATACATGTTACATCTTACCCCGTACTCTGTTACAACTTGCCCCCGTATGGGGGGGTAAGTTGTAACACTTTAGGACACCTCATATAATACATCATACCATAAATGTGAAAAATCCCAGACAATTAATTATCTCCAATTAACTGCGGGAGATATGTGAGGACCTCTTGGCATAAAAGTTTCGATCGGTTACGAAAACCTCCCGCAATCTTGAAATATGTTGTTTTTGTTACAACTAGCCCCGGTCTCCCCTACCACGCCACAATTCAGACCGCTATGGTCGGCCCACTCAAAATATTTTTTATAACATTAGCAAATTGTTACAGTGCTACATATCTAAAACAGCGTGTTGGAATGTTGTGCCATTTATTTTATGAATGCTTTGCATTTGATGGATCATGGCCCTCCGCAACATCAATTCTTCTAGAAATGACACGCTGTAGCGCTTACAATTTCCAGGCGTTATAAACGTTCCGATTGCTGTTTTTGCGCTTGCGCGATATATGTAAAATCATCAATGTGCAGCGTAAAGATGAAGCATTTGTGGTATAAATACTACGGGTTGTTCGTTAGGATGTATATAACCTCTCAGCAAAGTTAGTTGTCGCAAATTAACAAGTGGCAAACAAGTTTTGAGGCATATTTTGATAGCAAGCGTAACTTTTCACAGTAATCATCACAGGAGAGTTAACGAACAGCTCGTGGCATTTATACCGAAAATGCTTTGTTGTTTCGCTGGACAATGGTGGTTTTACATTTATTGCGCATGCGCAGAAACGTCAATTGGAACGTTTTAACGGCCGGAAAAATGTAAGTGCGACAACGCAGCCAAGAAAACATTTCTACGAATAAAATTATATTCAACAAATTTAAACCTAATTCAAACTAATATTTTAATGAATTACTACACACACACACACACACACACACACACACACACACGCACACACACACACACACACACACACATATATATATATATATATATATATATATATATATATATTTATATATATATATATATATATATATATATATATATATATATATATATATATATTTATATATATATATATATATATATATATATATATATATATATATATTTATATATATATATATATATATATATATATATATATATATAATGTATTATAAACTTTTGTATTTGGACTAAACGTAATCGAGCAAAACACGAAATGGAAACAGTAATGGAATATACGTCTGCGACTGCCTATGTAATTATTGTTTTGTTTATGATTTTTAACTAACCACGCGCAATGTTTTCTACTTTGGTAAACTTAATAAACTACTTTTTAACGGCACACTGTCATTACCAATTAAGACAGACTTTCAAAGTATTGATACTTTATTATTTTCAAAACATTGGTGTCGAAATGATTCAGTTTTGCATATAGTAGGTAATAAGACAAAGTTATTTTACTTACTTCTTATATGGTCTGGTTGAAAGCAATGTCATTAATGTTATTAACATTACTATTGTTTGATTTGTAAATGTGATATACTGAAGCAGTAGTCCCATTGTTATAGACAACAGTCAAAAACACGTGATTCCGGCCACCCACGCAACTAGTGCTACACATAATTGTTGACGACACCGGGGTGTGAGAAAGTAGAATTTCGGCTGCCCGGTCCGTGTCTTTTCATTTTTCTTTTTCAAATTTGCGACCGAAAAACGAAAAAACGAATTCGTGCGTTTTTCTTACTTCACTTTTGAAAACGAAAAGCGATTTCCTTTTTCCTTTTTTTACTTCACTTTTATAAACGGAAAACAAATTCGTTTTTTCCTTTTTCGTTCGCAAATTTGAAAACGAAAAAGGAAAAGACGGTCTCTCCTCACATAACTATCGATACTTCTTGCGACATTCGACGATTTGCTGCAGAGTCCGTGCGCGAAAAAGCCGTGTTTGGTGCACCGCGTCATGAGACCCAGACAGAAATGGTCCCTTTGCCGGCGACCTCCTTACTTGTGTATGTCAACTTACACACTATTCGTGTTATATCGTCGTGAGATATCTCGAATAAACTAGCCAAAGATCTAGACCAAGAGTAAATTGCCGCAAAGCTATGCGAATCAAACATCCAGCACGACCTCAAGTATTAATCATTAGGTGACCGGAAATTATAGAAAAAAAATGCTCAGTGGCGTTTCGTTCACTGTAGCGAATATAAAATCAAGGCATTTGTCAAGTTGACTATAACAAAATTCCCTGTATCAAGACATCGGAAATGAATATACCATTATTCAAGTAAATCGTTGAATTAGTTACATGTTAAGGAAGTTTGCATGCGATTTCAGATTCATTTCGTTTAAATTACTGTAGAGCTATGTTTGAGACTGGTGACTAACACACCATCAAAATGTATAGGTACTATAAGTGATCGTAAACCGAGAAAGGAAATGTTTTGTACATTTTTACTGCTTTAATTACAGTCTGGTATAAATTGTATTTTGAATGGCAGCCTAAACGAGTTTGTGATGATGCTACGTCGTATAATCAGTGCCCAGTGAAATAAGCTCTTTAGGATTTTTCAATTGATATAATTATGCCCTTCGAAATTAAATTTAACAAATATTAAAAACTAGAATTGCTGGATGTTTATTTGATATGTTTTTTTTTATCTGGCCGATTGTATTGTTCTATGACGTCACAAACAGAAAACGCGGCGACAGCGTCACTGTACGGAACGTCGAACGTCGAACGTTCTATCTCACGATTACCGCCATCGCCATGTGCCCGTCAGTGCGTGGGGCCATCTATCGAATCAATTAAAAAGTTGTTAGCAATGAAGTAAATTGCCGCAAAGCAAGACCTCAATGATTAATCGGTATATTACCGGAAATTATAGTACCCGAGTTAAAAGCATGACATCCCGATTATTATAAAACAATGCTCATTGGCGTTTTGTTCACTGTAGCGAATATAAATTAGACTAAAAGTAGACTAAAAAATATCCCTGTATCAAGACATCGGAAAAGAATGTGTCAGTAGACAAGCAAGTCGTTGAATGAGTTACATCTAAAGGAAGTTTGCATGCGATATCACATCAATTTCGTCTTATTAACTGTATCTTTATATTTGAGAACAGTGCCGAGCAGAGAAACATAATTTATAGGCGCAACAAGTGAACGTATTCCCAGAAAGGAAATGCTTTGCACATTATTTACTACTATAATTACAGTCCGGTATGAAATGTACGTTGAGTTGCAACCTAAATATGTCTGTAATCATGTTAAGTATTATAATCCCTACTAAAATATGATCTTTAGCATTGTTAAATTCATATTTTATGCCCTTCGAAATTAAATCTAACTAATAAAACTATAATGTTTTTATTATGTCATTGGCATGTATTTATATCTGGCCGATTTGATTGTTATATGACGTCACAGACAGAAAACGCGGCGACAGCGTCACTACGAAACGTCGAACGTTGTTTGTCACGATCTTTTCACTCTCATACGATCCCCGTCTTCCTTCACCACGTATGTTTTGTATCGCACAGTGTAGCAACTCTTCAAGCTCTCTCTTTCTTTCTATAAGCAACTTCACGTATTCCTGATTAACTGGACTAGCATTGCATGATCTTTCTCGTTCATATTCCTGAATTTTGTAATCTCTCTCCTGAATTTGTATTTTTATCTTCGCCAGTTGCTCCCGAAACAGCTGTGCCTCACTACTGTACTACATTATTTTGTAATATAGTTATATAGACGGGTACCGGGGTGTGTAACAAAAAATGTTAAATAAAGTAATGACTGCTGTTTGCATTAGTTGTCCTATTTTAATACAACTAAAAATTTAACTAAACGATGTAACTGAGCTATTTGGAAAAATTAATAGCACTGAACAATCACGACAACGCCCCGAAATGGCTATAGCGGTCTATGGATGTCAAATTGTAATCACTAGAACTGTCTATTAATTTCAACGGTCAAATGTTGTACTGAACATTAAAAGGAAACAATAATTATTCCAAACGTGGACAGAACCGGCAAGTTCCTATCCTGCACTCTTTGAAATTGGCGCGTAAACAATTAACGATTGCAAACTGGCAGGTTTCTCCTGGCTAATTGTCGCATATAACAACAGTACATATGGAAATGTCGTGGAGATTCGTAATTCGGCAAAAAACAGAATATACCCTGCTCGCAGTACCAATATGGTGCGTGGCACTTACTTGTGCAGGCACAATTACGCCCGCGAAAATCGCAGGCTGTTCCGACGGCCGGCGTCGCGACACCTCGTAGAAGTGGTGGCGTAACGACGGCTGCTTGACTCGGACCCTCGCTATAGGGCGTGTAAGTCTCGCGCGCGAAAACGAGGCTGGGGGCAGTTGGGGGCAGGAGGTCCATATTCTCCATGTTAACGTATAGGACTTCGTTTTGTTTTTGGTTGTAATAATCGAACGGTTCCAGTCTAACTATTTCAGTTATACTGTCCGAAGGATTATTACAAGCAGAAGCAGTGGAACACTTTGCCGGTGACAATGATCACGGAAATCATGAATTTTAATCGATTATAATGGTGGTTGCCATGGCAATGGCGGCAAGTGCTTGCGTTTGGCGATCTTGACTAATAATGAAAAGTGCCATTTTTCGCGTAGTACAACCTGTTTGGGGCAAACGTACAGATGTGTTATGGTTATGCGAATTTAGACTTGTCAGATATAAGTGCTTATCGAAACCACAATTTACAGCAATGTAAAATGCAAATCACGTAAACTATTTTATTGTGTATCATTCTTGTGTCCAGTCCTCAATTGTCTCGCTTAGACGCCAATAAGCTCCAATCGCGCGGAGTCTCGCCATGTATCGTGACCCACTTGCACGCCCTATTGTTCACTTTTGGCATTTATAGGGTGTTGACTATTGTTGGGGTGTAATGCGGTCTTACCATGCATGTGTACCGTATATACGGACTATTTTCATTTGTGCCCCGCACTACCGTACTTAGCGTACTACAAGTGTTCGTAAACCGAGCAAGGAAATGCCTTGTACATTTTGTACTGTTATAATTACACTCTGGTATAAAGTGTATTTTGAAATGTAGCCTAAATTAGTTTGTGATGATGCTACGTCGTGCAAGCAGCAATAAAATATGCCCTTTAGGATCTATCAATTGATATAATTACAGACTTGCCACATGATACGGATTACCCGTATCCGATACGGATTTTGGCGGTTTTTAAATGATACGGCCGTGCTCTATTTCGATACGGATTTTAACTAAATTTATGGAGAAATTATTTTTTAACCGCATTGTGTCCTTGTAACCACAGCACAATGGAATAATCGTTTACTGTATATAGTGACTAAATAAATCGATTCGAAAAGAGCGAACTAGATCACCGATTAGTTTATTGTAGCGCGTAATATATGGCGCGCTGGTAACTGTGTTGTTCTGAAAACTGCGGCAGGTGGTTCAACGGGTGGGAACGGGCGCGTGGCAGGCGCGTGACGGTTATGAAAGGAACTAAAATGTCGGTAATTTTCCAGTTAACTGGCCTAAATTGCCTTTTCAAAACGGTTTTACCACGTGTTCTTGATGTGTATGTGTTTGGAATGTCGTTCTGCATCACACCCGCTAAAACGAAGTCGGATATCATGTTTTAAAATTATGTTTTATGTCGATTTAATATCGTCGAGTCGACGTAACTAAGCCGACGTCACTGGGTGTGAGCAATACATAGCGCTCCCCAGACGTATCACGACTGCAAAGGCGATGTCTTGCGATTTGCGAATATGTTCCCAAAACTAAGGCTACATCCGTAACTTTGTATTCTATATAATGCAGATATATTTGTTTAAGCATTAATTTAAAAAATATGGCTAATTTTTTTTCTCGACTTCGCAATGCACACGCTAGATATCGCGTTTCAGGCCCCGATGTGTTTGGGCTGCGCTAACCGCTCGCGCCTTGTGACATCGGCTTATTTATGTCGACTCGACGGCGTTAAATTGATCTAAAACACAATTAACAAAATATATATCTGACTTCTTTTTAGCGGGAGTGGTGCAGAATGACATTCCAAACACATAGCGTGTGGGTACCTTTCATCGACAGGGTCCCTAATGATCGACCGTTTCATAAATGCAATAAATTCGGTGATTTGGTGTTGACTGTTACTGTACTAACGTATGCCTAATTGTTTATGTGTAAACAAATACGCGAACTGATGTCATGGGCGAATAAAGTCATTGTTGACACATCATTACTCAAGTTTATGTGCTGAACGTGAACGGTCGATCATTAGGGACCCTCCTGTGACCTATTGGGTGAGAAGGTAATCACTGCCGGTATTTTGTCACCAAATTGTATCAAACTATTTTTTTTTTGGGTAGAAATCGTCAATGAATATGCTTTGAATAGAGAATAATTTAAATTGCGTAACTTTACATCAAAGGCGAAAAAACGCGGAAAACTACGCAAAAACGATCGATCATAGGTACCCCGACGCTAGGCCTACGTTTTGAAAAGGCTTTAATAACTTAGGCCAGTTACCTAGAAGATCTGATTAGTGATACGGATTGATACAGATTCTTACAGAATTTTAGGTAAACAAATACGGATTGCCATCCCCAAAATGTGGCATGTCTGTAATTATGCCCTTCGAAATAAAATACAACTAATCAAAAAATAGAATTTCTGGATGTTTTATTGAAAGTTATTTTTCTCGATTTGGCCGATTTGATTGTTATATGACATCACAAACAGAAAACGCGGCGACATCGTCACTGTACGGAACGTCGAACGTTCTATCTCCTGATTCCGCCAATCACTAATATGTTGTGTGCACATCATAAGACTAGACAGACATCCTATTATTAAAAAACCTGATAGCCAATAACAATTAATTAACTAACTGCCACATCCGAGCCAGCTGCACGCTCCCAGTTGATAAAGGTCAAAGGGTGGGTGTCACTCCAAACATGTGGGTGTCACTCCACGTGTAAGGATGTAACATAACAATAAAGAACAATTTATTTTAGTATCCCACTTTGTGATTTTACTTCCATTTAGTCTATATAACTAATGAAATTTAATGCCTAGTCCTATATAGTAGAATTTTTTTTATTTAATAACTTGCTTTTTACCTTCTGCATAACTAGTCATGCCACGTTACTTTTACAAGATAAACAGTGTTACCACGAACGCTGTAGCGCTTAAATTTTGTCGGCGTTATAAGCGTTCCGATTGACGTTTCTACGCATGCGCGTAAAATGTAAAATCATCAATGTGCAGCAAAAGAACAAAGCAGTTATGGTATAAATACTACGTGTTTTCCGTTACGATGTATATAACCTCATGGCAAAGTTATTTGTCGCATATTAACACGAGGCAAACAAGTTTTAAAGCATATTTTGATAGCAAGCGTAAATCACGTGACTGTAGTGCGCCATAATCCGTGAGAGTGATTTAAACAAATGTAATATTGTATTGTATTGAACGAAATGTTAAGCAATTCTTCTCTTTACAGTGATCATCACTGGAGAGTTGTCGAACAGCCCGTGCCATTTATAGAAAAAGTGCTTTGTACTTTTGCTGCACATCGATGATTTTACATAATCGCGCATGTGCAGAAACGTCAATTGGAAAATTTATAACGACCGCAAAAATGTAAGCGCGACAACGCCATGATGGACTGCGACCGTCATATGTAGCTCCGCCCCCGTCGGGTCACGACCTCGCTCTTCCGGAATTTGAGAGGCAGCGTCGGGATTCTTATAGCCATTCGACGGTTAACATTACGAAGTCAGTTCTGCTTCGTTAAAACAGTTATTGGACGCTACAATAGTTATAATGTTTACTTTAACACGACACTACCGCCCAAGGCACGGAACAAGACGTCAAGCAGAAAACGAACAACGCAACATGATCTGTTATTCTAAATTTATTAAACATTTCCCATGTACTGTGTAAAAACAACCTATCATGTTTTATTCCTCCACAAATGACATACCTATGAACAGTCGTACCCAAAATAGCAGTAGCTAGATAGAAAGGAAGCGTTATAAAACAAACAAAAATTGCTCGTTAATTAAATATCAATAGTATGTACACGGCCTGCACCTTTGCATAAAAATCGTCCCCTCAGCGAAAGAACTGACGCCGACGACGACACTGTGAGCCGGGGTTAGCTGTCAGCGTGCTACAGAACAACACCATCGTATCACGGCTGAATGTGAGCACAAATAAGACGACATCAACATATACACGTGGCTACGCCCCTCATGTCCGTACAGGTTCACGGTAACTCGCGTCCTTCCAACGCGTGGTCTGTAAGTGCACACGATCCGGATAAACGTGCGTTTGGTTTTGCTTCCACACACCCATAAAATACCCCGTGTGAGACGTACGATTATTGAGAAACTAAATGTTGCGTCACTTTGCATTACGGTACACATTTCACTCACAATGTTTTTCCTGCTGATGAACAAACGCCACTTACGTACTGGTAAATATTTTTTGGAACAGGCGAACGTGTTTAAATTCAGACGCATGACCCCAAGCTAGGCGGTCAGTCAGAATGGCAAATAGCCAGCGAGTGACCACAAATTAATAAAGGCTCCCGTTGCATTTTACGCACACATATGGTGGGTATGTCACGCATGACTGGTCACAGTGCCACGCACAAATCTAGACTTCATTTCATAGACTGGAATGCCAAGACACTGGAATAACAGACGCGGGTGTGTCGCGTACCAAATGGGAACGACGAAGTAAAACCAAGTAAAACCTCCGTCAACCTGGGTGATTATACTATCTGTGACACCTCGACGAACTGAAGTGTATGGAATGTGATGCATAGATATAGGGTATATGAGAAACATAAATGGCGTGCAGGTACCACTCAACATTCAGCCAGTCCCTGCCATTTCCGGAATACTTTGATGACGCATTAAATTACGTCATCGGGAACAACGTTTTGTCTGCCAAAATCGTCGTGCTACTCAATCTGTCGTGGTCTCCGGGGAGTGTGATAAAGCCGTGTGGTGTCATAATAACTCGATAATAATTATCGTGAGTTCGCGTGCAGGTGAACACATATGTCACGGTGCCTGTAAATATAACGTTATAAACATAATAAACTATGTACAAGTATATCGACGTGTGTATGTACAAATTGGCTAAATATAAACGCGTCTACCCCGCCCCCGCACCTAGAAACAAACAGAACTCTTGTCATGTAAATGCACCGAAACACCAGGTTTCACCATCATAATAATAATAACAACAATATCTTACACAAAATCGCCACAAGGCGACAGTCTGATCCGCATTGCTTCTTATTTACAATAAAGAATTGTCCGTTATTCCGTGTCACGTACAGACGGCGGCGTCACGTACAGTGAACTACGACGAACCTAGAAACAGCAGAAACCAACTCCACTGACGTTATACACAGAAACCGTATGAAAGACAAAAACACGCGCCTCGTCCATGTGCAAGACGTGTAAAATACCGCGACTGTTTGAACAGCGCTACGCATGCAGGCATATACCCTGTCTAAAACAATATCCCCTTTGTTGGCGACGACGTCTACAGCTGGTCGAGCCGCCGCAGTTTGTTTCATTCCCTGTGATGGGACCCGACACGGCGGCAGTTCGTTTGCCGTAGGAGGCACGTACACTGTACGACGCACGAACATGACCAGTGGCAGAAATGCGCAATAAATCGAAATTAATCCCGACTCCGTGTATTCGATTACATAGAAACTGAACTCATTCATTCAGTCAACTCAGAAACTGAGGAATAACCAAGGATATCATATTCGGTCTATTGTTACTACTACGTCATATGTATTACTAACTCTTCTTATACGTAATTTGTGAATGAAATAAAAACACGTTTCTGATTTGTACTAGTTTGGAATGTAGTGGTGGCGCCACCAAACGATTTACCAAACATGATGGCGATATGCTAGCAACATTTCTACATCATTATTATAAAGTTCATGGCGTTAAATCCTCTTAAAATGTTTAACATCAATGGTAATAAATCGTCTTGTAAAACAGCAAGACTGTTGCAGTGCTTTGCAATCATTAACAATGTTTGTAGAATGTGTTAGTAGTTCGTAACTGTGCGCGGATGGGCACCTTATAGTGACAACCGACGTCAAAAACTGTCGGTCTAATGTCTCTCCATGGTCATGCTCGCGTGTGTACAATATACGTGTAGCCAGTCAGTGTATATCTTCACCACTTCAACACACCTCACAGGTAAACTGATTCAACTCGTCCCATGCTGTTGGTCTGACGCACGTGAATCAACACCACTACTCCAGGGCAAACCTATACACATCATCATTCGCAATAATTGTTCAAACGAAATAAGTTCCACAGTAAGTTGCCCTCTATAACCGTGCCACTCTGTACATATTTCCGTTGTGCAAATGCACGTCTTTGGAATGTTGTGACAAGTACGACCTGATCCTGTTTAATATGGAGTTGCTTCAAATGTAAACATTGTGAAAAAATACAAATGTTATTGTATTTCCAACATATGCATATATATCAATTTGAATTAATAAATTGTAAATATTGTTTGACGAATGCATATCTAATACCACAGTAAATTGTGGAACTTGACCAAATTTGGAATGCTATGAAACAAATTAAAAAAACTTTATAAGAATTCATTTAGAAGATAACACTGTAAATTCCCCAAACAAGTGTGGTGTTTTCACAGAGTTTATAAATCAGATAGTCTTAGCAAACTTCCCACAAAAACTACAGTTCATCTGATTTGTTCAAAATGTTGTTACTGCTGCATAACGCTGGCATAGTATCAAAAGTCAGTATGTACTAAACACTGAGTGCATTAAATGTCAAAGCAATATAACGTTTGATGTTTTACAATCTTGTATACCTTTGCTTGTGCATGCCCCAGGAGTGAAGGGGGTAAATAAAAAATCAGCTGGTCATTAGAACAGCTTCGCTACTATGACCCTAAAACCCCAATACTGAAAAGAAATACACACACACATACACAAAGGAAATGCGATTAAAATTAGTTTTTAAAAATAGCCACTTATGTACAGTTTTGTTAGTAAAATATCATGTCCTCATCCAGCTCATCTGTAAGTCTGTTTTGGCAGCAAATCCCACTACATCTATATTATATAGTATAAATTACTACCACGTATCTAATAATTATTCGTCACCTAGTCGGACAACAATAGATTTATCACAAACTTGTTAAACCGTTACAACACCCCCCGAATTGAGCCAATGCTGCAGGTCTGTTAATGAGCCACGAGTTAATTAAAATTAATTAATTATAATTCATTAATTGCAATTAATTAATTATCTAGTTCATAACCGCAATGTGTTAGTTACTACTTAAGTAGCAATAACAATTGTTAGTTACGATAAAATTATGGTAATTACAATTCATTAGGTAAATACAATGTGTTAATTAGAACTTATTAATTACAATTTGTTAATTAATTAATTAATTACAATTTGTCAATTAAATAATACAATTCGTTCAGTAATTACAACATGTCAATTAACCACAACTCATTAATTAACAGTCTTAACGACAGAGGCCGGATGTAGTGAACTTGGAACACAGGGTGAATCACATCGCGCCCTCCGCGGGCCGTGCCGACTACAGCGACAGTCAGCACGACTCCAGTAGGTGTCAGCACTGTTCCTAACTCGCGGGAAGCTCCTCCTGGTGGCGCACTTCTGACTTCAGCTTGACGAATTCCTTTGCGACTTCGTCGTTGCTGCGTTGCGAGAGTATGCGTAGGACCGTCCAGCCAGTCTCGTCGAGGTGGATGCGTTTGCCGAGGGAGCACCAGCACGCACAGCTGCCCTTCTCGATGATGTCTCGCAGCTGCATGACAGTGACACCGATGAGGCGGTCCTCACGCGCGATACAAAAGTCCTTGGCACAGATATGTAGCTCGTAGACGTCTGGGTCGTCCTCGTTGCCGATTATACTGCAACGACACAAATGACACCAGATTTTCACACAAAATGTCACAACCAGACACAATAGTGTCACAGCACCGAGGTGCTGACGTGTGACACTTTACTTGCATTGAAAGCATTCTTGTGTATAAATGTTATACACAAACAAATTTATGACATGTATACACGTCAATTTATTTGCATGAACTATGTCCAGTTGGATGTGACCGTAAATAACCAGTTATTGTAGAGCGCAGTGGCTCAGGGGTAGAGCTTCGGACTCTTGACTACGAGAACCCGGGTTCAAATCCTGTGCTGCGGTGTTAAAACCTTGGGCAAGTTTGTTTACATTGCCCCAATTTACTCAGCATGTATAAATGAGTGCCTGGCTATAGACTGTGGTGGATAGGTGTACAAGCAGCCTTCGTGCATTAATTGTAGCATATGGCTGGATGCTTCCCAGAGACGTCGAGATGGTGTCTGAGTGAACAGGTCTGTCAGGGAAGTAAAGTGTAAAGCGCTTTGAACGGTCCTTAGGATTGGATACTGCGTTACATATAAGAACTAGCCTTTTTATCACCCCCTACACCTACAGAGAGACACAAGCAGAGGTCACTTACAAATGGAAGGTTTCGTTGAACTTTGGAGACCAGTTGTTTCTCTTTGAAGTCGTTGTGTGTTTGCGTTTCTTGTCGCTCAGATGTGGGCCAATCAGGTTCACTTCGATGTAAGGCCAAAACATGTTTGTCGTCTGCCACTTTAAGTCATTAGCTGCCACAACTGTCAAGACAACAAGAAAAATTCCTCAGTTAGGTGTCACAGAACCCTTCAAACAACTGTCACCAAATACAGATGTGCATAATTAAGACACAAGAAGTTAGATGTATATAGAGTGTATAGACTGGTCAAAAGATGGTGGGACAAAGAAGCAGCACATGACAAGTCTCCAGTGGCCTGGCAGCCACAGCCAGGTTAGGCAGAGACTGTTTGGAGACTAGAAATTAGAAGAGACTGTTGTGAAGAACTTTGCAGCAGGCGTGACAACATGAAAAGTGATGACAATGAATCCAACATGGCACGGCACTGAGGACATATTGCACAAAATACCACACAAAATGTTTACTGCAAATAAATAAACACATTTAATAGAATTCATACGAACGACAACAGCACGTGTGGTATAAATGCTGGATTTGTAGGCTTAAAACATTTTTCTTTCTAGAGCAGATGTTTATGTTGTAAAAACGTCACGACTGGACGGTCATCAGCGTCCAGACTGACCAACAGACAAACTGAGGGTGCTGACCTTTGACTGTGACCTTGTGTTCACCGGTGCCGGGGTGTGTGAAGAGGTCGACCTGGATGGAGACCTCGCCCACCGCCTCCTCCGCCCGGCCCTGCTTGTCACTGATGATCACTGAACCACGACAACATATATATATACATTGAATTGAACTGAATTGAAATTTATTTCTACAACTACTACAGTGTACTACATTATAAATACAATAATTATATATATTGAATGTTTAGGTTCTTGTCTTGTACAGCTCTTTGGAAATTGCGCTTTATAAAATAAATATTATATTATCTGTGTCATATTATACTATTTATATATATATATATATATATATATATATATATATATATATATACATGTATATATATATATATATATATATATATATCATATTATACTGTATATATTATATATATGTATATATATATATGTATATATATGTATATATATATATATATCCATATATTATATATATATATATACATATATATATATAAATAGTATAATATGACACAGATAATATAATACTTATTTTATTAAGCACAATTTCCAAAGAGCTGCAGAAGACACAAACCTAGACATTAAACGTAGGTGATACAATTTTGAATTATAATCACAGTAAATATGAAACATGAATCTCATATAATAGTTACAGAAAGGAGTCAAATAATTTAAATCACTTCATTAAAATTCAATATACTAAACTGTATTTAAACATAATATTTACACATATGCAATAACGTGTAGACAAATACTGTATGAGTCGAGTAAAGACTCAAAGAAAGGAAAAGGTCAGCAGTATTCCACTTTGAATACGCGTCTTTTGAGTCTGTTTGAACATTGACAGGGTTCCACTACACTTTATATGAGTTGGCAACGAATGTCAGCTTGAAAAACATTTTGTATCACTAAAAATCGTATCCCACATTACGCAACGCTGTCACATTTTGAACCAGTGCAAAAACAACCACCGACATATTCCGCCACATTTCGCAGGGTGATGATCTTGACCCTTGTGACCTCACCTTGTGACGTCTGTGTCTGTACAAAGGTCTTGATGAGTGAGTCAGTGGTCTGTGTGTAGAGTGACAGGGCGTAGCGCAGAGACTGTAGTTCCGGACTCTTGTCAAGGAAGTTCTTCTTGAGTCCGTTGCCGCCGGCGTGGAAGTACTGCTTGATGGTGTCGAGGGCGACGTCGAGGACGGCACACTGCTTCGGAGACAGGTTCTTCTCCATCTCCTTCGACATGTCCTGACACAGACATGACGCGGTGAGCCGACACACGACACAAACTGACACTGACAGAAACATGTATGCATATTGAGTGTGTCTGTATACTTGTGTATGTATGTATGTATGAGTGTATGTATGCATGTATGTATGTATATATATATATATATATATATATAATATATATAATATATATTTATATGTGAATCATGTATGTAAAGATAAAAATATTATAATGCATTAAATTATAATTTTTTATTACACATATTAATATTTACACATACATTTGTATAGGTTTATTTGTTTTAATGTCTTAAATTAATTAGATTTCTAATAAGTTTACTAAAATCATCACAAATAACATGTTAAATAATTCATATATATATATATATATATATACATATTTAATGATGGCTAAATTATAATTATACATATATAAATATCATGAATTAAAAACATCATCAAAATAAATGACCACATGATCTGCATGATCTGCATTTCATGATCTGCACCATCAAACACACAAGAAAACATCAATACAAATCTACAACAAAGATCATGAAATACATAAACATGATGCACACCACTGTGCTGAAAACAGGCAAAATAAAAAAGTAATTTGAACAGATAATCTTTTATGAGATTAAATCATGTCAAGTGTTCAATACGACAAATGTGTTATAAGGAATACTGCAACTATGCACTGCATGCCATGCGGACCTGAATGTGTTAACATGCAGGAAACACACCAACTGGTCTAGCTTCGAGGGTAGCATTTGCCAGGGAAAATTTACATCACGTTGGACTAACTATATTTTTTCAAATAACTGATCAATCTAGCAAAGCAAGACAGGATTCTATCTAGTAGTGACAGAATACAGGGGGTGATATGAATTTCTCAACTTGTTGAATGATCAACTAAGAAAACCCTCTATAGCAGGACAAATATTGATGTACAACATTGAGAACATGATGTGCATAATGGTGTACAGCATGATGCACGTAACTATGTAAATATGATTAACACAATCATACACAACATGGTGTAAAATATGATGTACATAACTGTGTACAACACAATGCACACCACAATATATAGAAACATGTGCAGAATGGTGTACACCACAATGTCTCAAAACGTGTGCATAGTGGTGTACAGCATGGTGTACATCACAATGTATAGAAACATGCACAGAATGGTGTACAAGCTGGTGTGGTCTTACAACAAAACTGACTTCTGCAGATATTATCTCACTAGACTTAACAAAGTGCAAATATCAACATCACTGCTTCGTCTCTTCTCAGAACTCACTCAGAATGGCATTTCATTAGGTCAGTCAACCACTACTGGCATGGTGTTATATTTAAGAGCTTGGTCAATTAAGAAGAAGGATTACATTTAAAGTGGCATGAATTTTAGTCTCCTATGCCAGTAAAAATATCCATCCTTCAATAATGTTAATGTTTTGTCACGATAAGTAAGTCATTTGAGAGCAGAGACTGTGAATAGTCAAGGGAACTTGTGTCTAAACGCAAAATATTACTACATCAGCAGTTGTGCTGTCATTCAGTTGTCTAAAGCGATAACATAATATGACAACATTACAAGTGGTGCTGTCATTGAGGTGACTAAAACAACAACATAATATGACACCATCAGCAGTGGTACTGTCATTGAGGTGACTAAAACAACAACATAATATGACACCATCAGCAGTGGTACTGTCATTGAGGTGACTTAAACAACAACATAATATGACACCATCAGCAGTGGTGCTGTAATTGAGGTGACTAAAAAAGCAACATAATATGAAAACATTATCAATGGTACTGTCATTGGGGTGACTAAAACAACAACATAATATGACAACATCAACAGTGGTGCTGTTGCTGATGCAACAAAAGAAAATCAACAATGTCACATGACTGTGCCTGCAGTGGGTGGAGTCATCATCTACACAAATACAAGCCTAAAACAACAACATAAAACAACAGGTGAGTGCAGGTGCGACTACAACAGAACCAGTCGACAGAACCATGCATCGTCGACGACGCGGAAACGTACTGCCAGCTTTTTACTCATGTCGGCGAAGGGCTGGTTGTTGGCCGTCGTGACCTGTTTTAATGACGAGGGCATTTTGCCTGGCATTTGGCTGACTTGGTTGAGCAACGCCCTCGACACATCCTCGATCTTTGCCTGCGCGTTCCCCGTGATCTGGAAGAGCTGCAGTGAAGACAAACGACACATGTGATTGGTTGTTAAGACAGGCGTGTGATTGGCTGATGTAGGAGTGAGATACCCAGCAACCAAACCTCATCAGGCTGCACTTGTCTGACAGCAGGAAACACACAGCTGGAATATTAACCAGAGGTGACTGAACACACCCCACCAGGGAAGAAAGAACACGTGTGTGGGATCAATCAGGGTTCGTTTGGTTAATGTGGAAAGGGCAGGGAGGACACTGCACTAGGTGTGTACACATGGACCACGCCTTGTCCACTCATGTCTGGGATCTTTGACAGAGTGACATACTTGACATGAGTCAATGAAAGGGTGACAAACCTCTCTGGGGTCTGTGAGCGGGTGACATACCTGCCTAAGGGGCAGTGACAGGGTGACAAACATGTCTGGGGTCTGCAAAAGTGACATGCCTGTATGGGGTTTCAGATAGGGTGACATAACTATCTGGGGTCAGTGAGAGGGTGACATACCTGTCTGGGGTCGGTAAGAGGGTGACATACCTGTCTGGGGTAGTGAAAGGGTGACATACCTGTTTTGGGTTGGTGAGAGGGTGACATACCTGTCTGGGGTAGTGAGAGGGTGAAATACCTGTCGGGGGTAGTGAGAGGGTGACATACATGTCTGGGATCAGTGTGAGGGTGACATACCTGTCTGGGGTCAGTGAGAGGGTGACATACCTGTCTGGGGTCGGTGAGAGGGTGACATACCTGCATGGGGTCAGTGAGAGGGTGACATACCTGTCTGGGGTCAGTGAGAGGGTGACATACCTGTCTGGGGTCAGAGAGAGGGTGACATACCTGTCTGGGGTCAGTGAGAGGGTGACATACCTGTCTGGGGTCAGTGAGAGGGTGACATATCTGTCTGTGGTTGGTAAGAGGGTGACATACCTGTCTGGGGTCAGTGACAGGGTGACCTACCTGTCTGGGGGCAATGAGAGGGTGACATACCTGTATGGGGTCAGTGAGAGGGTGACATACCTGTCTGGGGTCGGTTAGAGGGGGCAGTACCACCGTCTTCTCCAGTGTCTGTATCACAATTCTCCAGAGTTCCTGCGAGACAAAGGAAGAATGGGTCATTTGTTATTATTATTATTAATTTATTCAGCCTCTGTTGCCGGAGAAGAAACATTACATACATATTCATACGTACATTCACATATAAAAGACACACGGTGGAGAATAAAAATCTGATAAAATAAAATAAATAGCAACAAAACATACAGTGGCATGATATAATATATAAAACTCAGTGTATATTGTGTATAATTTTTATCAGTTAAAATAAATAAATGCGTAATATATCAGAGTGCAGTGGTTAACAGATGAACTAAAAGACGTTCATGTTCATGTGGCTTGGTAACATTATCTGTAAATGAGATAACTGATTAATGCACATATTCAGTTGAAAAGAAGAAAACTATACAATGTTCAACACTGCACAAGTATATGACTCAAGCCACTGGGGTATGACAGCAAGGTCACAACAAGGTCATACACAGCGCAGTGTTCTGTCCAAAAAGTATGTTACACTGTGTACTTTGGCACACCTGGTCAAACACTATCTCTGTATCTCTGGGAAGTTTTCAGCCACACTACAACTAATGTACAACAAACTGTTCCTACCTTGAGGAGTCTCTTCAGAACCGTCTTCTCACAGACCTGGGCAAACATGGTGAGACTGCAAGAAATAAAATAAACACTCAGTCACTATGTGAGACGGGGTAGTAGTGCTGTGGTCAGCAATCTGTTCAACATTTGGACAGGGCAGGCGTGGTTTATTTCATGACAAACCTGACTCAACATCAGGGACTATGCCTTGTGACTCGCAGACCACGTTAATGTCGGCCCCGTCTCAATTTGGGATGTAAAAGAACCTCTTGAGGACGACAAGCACCCTGGCAGTGACCACCCTCAGCGCCAGCACAGAAAGGTCGGCTTGGTATAAATGTTCTGATAAAGGCTGATTACTTAAGATTATAATGTTGTAACCACAATACAAACAAACTAATGCAAACATACCATATACAAACTAGAACATCAACTGGTTCCTCTGGTCACTGGTGAAAATGTTTTTTCTTACATAACCCTTAACCTTTGATGTGTCCAATACTTGGTCATTATGTTCTGAAAACATCTAGAAAAGAAGAGTTGTGAGAGTGGACAGGGATGAGAGAAGAATGGAGGAACTGGAAGTGGAGTAGCCAAGGAGCAACCCTGGAGCAGCCAAAGAGCATCCCAGGACCCAGGAGCAGTCAAGGAGCATCCAGGCAGCAGCCAATGAGCATCCCAGGTCACAGGAGCAGCCAAGGAGCATTCCTAGAGCAGCTAAGGAGCATCCCTGGAGCAGCCAAAGAGCATCCCTGGAGCAGCCAAGGAACAACCCTGGAGCAGCCAAGCAGCATCCCTGAAGCAGCACTGACGGAGCACGTACCTGCCGTCCATGACGTCCATGAGTGGAGACAGGATCATGTCAGACTCCTGTTGGATCGTGTTGCGGTTCGTCGGCATTCCGCCCTTCACCTGCGCCATCAGCACCCCCACCTGGTGGACACTCTGGTGGATCTGTGGCTCCAAACTGAAAGTGAAACCAAATGTAATGTCAAACACTAGTCTAGCCTATTAGAACTTAGCACAGTCCAGAAGATGTCTATGTCTACATGATAAATGACAAGAAGCATGAATGCATGACTGAATGGATGAATGGATGAATGGATGAATGGATGAATGGATGAATGGATGGATGGATGGATGGATGGATGGATGGATGGATGAAAGAATGAATGGATATATAAGGATGAATGGATGAATGAATGAATGAATGAACGAACGAATGGATAGGTGGATGAATGAATGAATGGATATATGGAATAATGAATGAATGAATGAATGGATAGAGAGATGAATGAATGAATGAATGAAAGTATGATTGAAGTTTTTTTCCAAGTGGACAGTACAAAGAAATGTACACTCAGTATAAACTAACATAAAGAGACAATTGGACATGGAAACGGGGGAAGAAGAAGTTCTGTACTGATCAGTCATTCCCCAACACTATCACAACTCATACAGGGTCACCATGGCAGTAAGGTGGACACAGTTTCTTGTTATTTTTTAACACCACCTCCATTTTGAAACAACCGATGATTAACTAAATCTCTTTAGTCAGATGAAGCATGTATATAGTTAGGTCAAACTGTCCCTGTTACATCCACTGACCACTGTGAGATGACCTCGCACCTCAGTCCACAGGGTCACTGTACAGCAGTTCATACCTCTTTGCAAAGATGATTGCGAGCTCATCCAGGACACCGTTAAGTCGCTGTTGCAGCTGCTTCAGTATCTCCGCTGCCTCCGGGTCCAGCTACAAGCAACAGCAACAGCTACAGTGAACAGCTACAGTGAACAGCTACAGTGAACAGCTACAGGTAACAGATTTAGCTACATCAACAGCTGCAGATATTTATAAGTAAAGCAAAACACTGTTTTACTGTTTCAACAAATGTTGAGCTAGTAATGACACCCATTGACTGATTCGGGCAACAATTTGTGACGGGCAATGATTTGGTCCTGCATAAAGCCCGGGTCCACGAGGAGTGAGGACTGTCACTGAGTGTGTACCTTGTCTCCACCCATGTCCTCAAACATCTTCTCTAGCTGAACTCTCAGCTGCTGGATGTTGTTCATCACAATGCACGCCTGTAACACAAGGTCGTCAGGGTCAGAGGTCAACCGTGAGGTCACAGGTCAACAGGGTTCACAGAACAACAGAAACAATTCTTGAAGTTCAATAGATTGTAGGCGGGATGTCAATGCAAATACAAGGGTGTGTAATACATAGAATATATAGAATATTAGCAGTAATAGAAGTTAGGGTATTATATAGTGTCAAAGTATTAATTTTATTGTCTCCCTGTCTTGTTCTGTATATCTCATCGATACATTGGTTTTCATTCTAGAAAGACTGCAAACAGAACTACCAACGAGACCAAATATTAATATTTTGTAGGTTATATAATTTCATATGACACAAAACGATGTGCTGTAGTCGAGTACTTACTACTTGGTGTTTGGCTGTGTACTTCTCAAAGTCTTTCCTAACGATCTCGGCATAAGCCAGTAGCACTTTGCGAATTGTCTGAAACACAAATACACAACTGCTGTTAACCAACATGAATAAAGTAACTAAACGTTCAACAGTCATTATAGCTCTTTACACTTTGTACCCGAAGACCTTTTATCTGAACAGCACCTCAACTACCCGTGTGGTATTCTGGAAAGCATTCAGCTACACTGCAATTATTGACAAAGCCCAGGGACTCAATTATACAGCCAATTGAACTAAGGCAACAAAATGGTCCCAGTTTAAAAATGACTGCAGCATTTAAAATTGAGTTCTCCTGACAGGCAGGAGGACACTCCAACTATCACACTGCCAGGCCCCACACATACTAGAACAGTTAATGTTTCCTACTGTGATCGAATGAATGAATGTACACATAATGACTTAATGAAATGTGTTATTTAATTGCTTACAAGTTTGAAAGTTTCTACAGCCACACACATTTTAACAATTTATCACTCAAAATCTACAGCACATATCACGAGCACCATCGGTCGCTGGCCTGTCACGTGACCTGTCATGTGACCTGCCATGTGACAAGGGCTGTCACATGACGTCGCCAGAGACACACCTTGGAGAAGCGCTTCATGTAGTGTTTGACAACTTCAGAGTGAGGACATTCGAGCTTCTTGATGACGTCAAAGCACTGACGGAGCTGTGTGAAGACGTCGGTGACAGAACAGGAGAAGAGAGCGTGCTTCGACGCCTTCTGGAACTGTAGCGACAAACACAACATAATGATATTATGAACTTTATTTATAAACTGGTCTCCAAAGTATGACTGTTTAATAATGTCTACATACTATAAAGTCATCTATACAACAATATAAGATATGTATACACAAATAAAATACAAATTAGTGATATAATTGTGGGTGCAATTTACTTTACAAAAATATATAAATAAATAAGGTGAGACTAAGATAGCAAATATAAAAAAAACAAATAGCTTAAATAAAATGTAAAATTTAAACAAATTAATACCTATAACATGTTATTAAATAAATAATCATTAAAATCATATAGTAGTATAATAACATTAAAATCATATAGTAGTATAATTGCCAATAGTAAACATCCAAATAACTAGACATTAAAAGCAGATTTGATATGGTGAATATTAAACGTTAGAGCATGATTTAAATATGTTCTGACACTTTGTTACAAGTTAGTGTTCATCATGTCTGTAAATCCTACATTCAAACAGTCGAACACTCTTCTACAAGACCTGTAATCAACCTCACACACACATGGAGTAGGCAGTTTTATATAGTTACCACAATAAATCCTGTTTCCATTTCATTGTGCTTGTACACTTAACACCATGCTTCCTGTTTCCATTTCATTGTGCTTGTACACTTAACACCATGCTTCCTGTTTCCATTTCATTGTGCTTGTACACTTAACACCATGCTTCCTGTTTTCATTTCTGTGGTGCGTATACCACCGGACTGTAACTTGAATGTTGCAATTGTAAGAAACTCAAATTTAACAGACTGGTTAATGATGAAGTCATATATCAACTTAAATTAAAGACCATGTTTTGATGGATATTGACCTCAATTAATACTAATAAATTTGGTCAAGAAAATTTGCAAGATTCCATAACCAATAATTCGGTTATAACCCATGAGATAACAGAGGGGTATTTACCCCATCCTTGCGGTCCCTCTCATACGCCCCGTGTAGGTAGCCCATGGAGAAGTCATCGTTCTCGTTGAGCCACTGCATGACAAACGGCTCAAACCACCTGCAACAGATGATGAGGTCACAACAGCACCCATGGGCTGGCGGCTCCTACAGTACTTGTATGCGAGTGTATCATACTTATACATGGATGTATCATACTTATACATGGATGTATCATACTTATACATGGATGTATCATACTTATACATGGATGTATCATACTTATACATGGATGTATCATACTTATACATGGATGTATCATACTTATACATGGGTGCATCATACCTATATATTGGTGCCTCATACTAATACTTGGGTATCTCATATTTATACTTGGGTACCTCAAATAAGTAATTGGGTACTTCATACTAATATTTGAGTACCTCGTACTAACACTTGGGTACCTCATACTAACAAGTGGGTACCTCATACTAATACTTGGGTACCTCATACTAATAATTGGGTACCTCATACTAATAATTGGGTACATCATACTAATAACTGGGTACTTCATACTAATATTTGGATACCTCATACCTATGATTGGGTACCTCATATTAATATTTGGATACCTCGTGCTTATAATTGGGTACCTCATTCTTATAATTGCGTACCTCATACTTATACTTGGGTACCTCATACTAATAATTGGGTACCTCATACTTATACTTGGGTACCTCATACTAATACTTGGGTACCTCATACTTATACTTGGGTACCTCATACTAATAATTGGGTACCTCATACTTATACTTGGGTACCTCAAACTAGTAATTGGGTACCTCATACTAATAATTGGGTACCTCATACTAATAATTGGGTACCTCATACTTATACTTGGGTACCTCAAACTAGTAATTGGGTACCTCATACTAATAATTGGGTACCTCATACTAATAATTGGGTACCTCATACTAATAATTGGGTACCTTGTACTTATACTTGTGTACCACATATTTATATTTGGGTGCTTCTTACTTTTACTGGGTACCTTGTACTTATACTTGAATATCTCGTACTAATACTTGGGTACCTCGAACTTATGCTTGGGTACCTTGTGCTTATACACGTACTCTGCTTAGTGTAATTACAATTACTCTACTGGTGTACTTACAGGGGATACTCTGTCTGGGATAATTACAGGGGGTACTCTACTGGGGTACTTACAGGGGGTACTCTGGCATCTCTTCTGTGAACTGCTCTATGATGTACTTGTTGTAAAGCCACTTCACCTTGAAGTGCAGATTCATGTACTCTGCACTTTTGCAGAACAGTGTCTTCTCATGCTCTGAAATGTTCACAATCACATGCTGTAGAACACTTTATTCTGTTTTAAAATGTTCACAATCACATGCTATACAACACTTTATTCTGTTTTGAAATGTTCACAAACACATGCAGTACAACACTTTCTTATGTTTTGAAATGTTCACAAACACATGCTGTACAACACTTTATTCTGTTTTGAAATGTTCACAATCACATGCTGTACAACACTTTATTCTGTTTTGAAATGTTCACAATCACATGCAGTATTTTCTTGTGTTTTGAAATGTTCACAAACATATGCAGTACAACACTTTATTGTGTTTTGAAATGTTCACAAATACTTGCAGAAGAAACGTTCACATGCTTGATTCACAAATGGTAACAGTATGACTCATCCAATTCTTATAGTTAAATATTACAAGCAGTAAGATATTCACATACACTGTCTTGCTCTGAAATATTCAGACACAAACATTACAATGTTTTCTCATGCTCTGAAATGTTTGCAAACACAATACAGCACATCATTGTCTGGTTGTAAACAATCAGCTCACAACTGTTCACTAATTAATACACACAATATGACACCTTCTCATGCACAGAATACTGTATTCTATGATCGCACGATCTGAATTTCTCTGAGCAATTAAACACTCCTGTCTCACTAAAAAGACAATATGTTAATCATAGCTTTTTATTATAATTCACGAGAAAGGGTGACATTTCACAAATAGAATGCATAAGAAAAAGAAATCTTCAGAAAGCTGAAGCCTGACAAATATATGAAGAGAAACCTCACAAAATATATCACCAGAGATCAGGAATAGAAACAGGCAGCAGACTGTGAAGTATCGTAAATTACACATTCCTGATAAAAGTCATGTGGTAATATCCAAAAGACAACATGCTTTACTTGTGCCAGTGTCGAAACTTGACCTGACAAGGACAGGAAAGATATAGAAAATATCTAAGTGATTTAACATTAGATTCTGTGATGACACGATTCAACAAATTCTAGATGGTGAAAATCACATAAGAATTAAACTACGAATGTAACATTATTGTCAACTGGAGAAGCAGTAGCAGGCACTGGCCGGAGAGGAAGAAGGCTAGATGTCTGTTGCCTCTCTCCCCAATGGTGGGAAAAGTGAAAGTTCACTGCAGAAGAGTGTAAACGGGTTTAAAGACAAACTAAACCTGCATATGCAGTCAGGTGGGGCGGTGATGACAATCACGAAGAAAAGAAATATTCCTCTTGCATATAGGTCACAAAAATGACGTGAAGAAAGAGAGAAACGAAAGTGAAAGGGTGTTTCGCCCCCAGATTGGAGATAAGCGCGACTACCTGGATCCTGTTTTTTTATTTGCTGTGTGAGCTGAGGGAGGGCAACTGAAAGAGGTGAGGAAGACAGAGGTAGACTTGAGACACGATAACGTTGAAGGCAAAGTCTCATCAGTTCTGTTGTTAATTGAACCATGTTTCAATATTTAAAAACAAGTGTGTGTGGTGTATGTCTGGAACATATAACTACTTTCACATGTATGAATGTATGGCTGAAACATTGTTGTCACTGTGCTACTGGCCTATTGAAGTGGTACGTAGATTTTGTGTGTATATATATATATATATATATATATATATATATATATATACATATATATATATATAATGTCTTGTTTTACTATAACAAATTTGTTTAGTAACATTTCTTTATTATTTATAGTTTTATGGCATGTCTGGTTAAACTAGCAAGTGAGAGGAACTATAGAAGTTGACATAAGGGCATAGGAACAGACAGGGATGTTTCCCTGTCTGGTGCCAGGGTCTGTGAGGTGTAGGGTGTACCTTCAAGGGCGTATTTGATGTCTTGGGCGAAGAGACTCCACGTGACGGTCGCACTCACTGTGCCAACATTGAGTTCCTGGGGAAACCTGCAACACAAACACTTACAGTCACCAGGTGGCAGCATAGTCTGGTCACACCAGCTACACTATCGTATATTGATATTTATTTTAGAATACAATAGGTGCAGTGGACCAAGTTATAATGTAATTTATATATATATATATATATATATATATATATATATATATATATATATAACAAATAATATATATAACTGAAATAATAAAAAATACTTAAGAGAGTAAATACAAATATGAACTGTATATGATAGATAAAATAGTATAATAATAATAATAACACGTATATATTATTATTATTATACTATTTTATCTATCATATACAGCCCATATTTGTATTTACTCTCGTAACTATATTTATTATTTCATTTCCAAACCTTTTCTGATAAATGCCTACTGTTTTCTATCACAATGCATTATTTTAGCACACTTTTCACACACTTTATAGAGCGCCATGAACAGCCAAGGATGTGATACTAGACACACCCTTTACTTTCTTCCCTGAATACAAAAACGGTGGGACAAAATAGAACAAACCAAAAACAACACCAACAAACTAGTAACCGACACACCCGCCTGGTGGCAGCACTCACTGGTTCAAGACGGGTGTGTAGCTGTTGCGGTCCTCCTCTATGACTGAGACAATGAGAGCTATCAACTTGTGCCAGAAGTCTAGACTCTTGGTGTTGGGTCCGTCCGCTGCCTCCTGGGTCTCCGACCCGTCGGTCTGGAACTCTCGCTGGTAGAGCTCGTAGCAGTTGTCAAAGAGGAACTGGTAGGTGGACTTCATGCACGCCTTCACACAGTCCTTCACCACCGTGCCCGCCCGCGGGGGACTCGACAGCTCTTGCACCTGTCAATGCCAGTGTCAAGTTACAGGTGTGTCATAACGTACCAGAATAACCAGTGTCAAGTTATTGGTGTCTCATAATGTACCAGACGAAGGAACACATGGCACAGACAAATTACGTTCTTAGATAAAGTGGTAGCCAATTCTTTGGTGTAATCAAAGAACTCTACTGTAATAATAACTTATAACTTTATTATATATACATATATATATATATATATATATATATAATATACATGTAGCTGCTCAACAACAGTAAAGTAATAATTATTTGACACAATGTAACGATTGGAATTAAGCAACAGTGCTTATTTTCCTTATTCATGTACTACTAAAATTCGTGAAAATAAAACTAATAATTTGTGAACAAAAAAACAAAACAAAAAACCATCACAATGGTGTAACTAAACTAGTTAATTAAAATTAGTGCATTACATGTGTACCACAAAATGAAAATGCAATATTGTATTTAATTCAAATCTAACAGTTCCAGAGGACCCAGTAACAGGGGGGATAAGACAACACTACAGGTAAATAATAAAACAAGGTAGTATAACAGTAAGGAAATACATACATAAAACCACACAATGTCAAATATACTAATCATCATACGGTATAATTTAGTTTTTCAATATTGTAGGTCTAAAAGGTTCAGATCACAAGTTGATTGAATTAAATACAACATTGTTGAAAATAACATAATTACATCAACAATAAGAACCCTTGCTCATCGTACAGCAGGGAGGCAGGGGTTGTACCTACCTTCATGCGGAAGAACGTGATGCTGGTGAGCAGGTCGACTGTCGACTTGAGATCTTGGAGTCTGGCCGGGTCAGACGCAGGAAACGTGTTCTACAACAACACACATACCAACACATCAACTGCTGTAGACTGAGGGCTCATAGTAGGACTTGTGGACTTTCTCTATCCTTGTTCATTCAACAGAGCTGTTGACATCTTGTCGACGCCTTCATAGAATCATACTGCACAATTCTTGGGCACCATGTGGCATTTTGGAGTTATCACATGACAAGAATTCAAGAAATATTGTGGAATGATTGAACCACCTGCTGCAATCTTGCTGTCATGTGACAAACATCGATAACGTCAATTAACAATCAAATATTTATGATACACGTGCAAGTGTAATCATGATACAGTTCGTGTGTCAATACCAAAAATACAAATTAGTTGTCACAGGTTGTCGGGCATTTGTATGTTTATCTTTTAAATTCAATATTGTTAGTGTTCATATTTTATGTGACAGGAGACTCCAGACAAGTGGCTGGCTCGAGAACTACTGAAATACTTTTAATACAACTGACGTGTCATCGACTGATGCTGCTGATACGTGAAGTGTTACTTACCCTGTACACAGACAAGTCTATCCGTAACGAATTATGTAAATTGTCCAGCAGTTTCACAAATTTCTCTTTCTGGAAAGAAACAATACTGACAAATTCAGAGAAGCTCATAAACTGTAAATAATATCATATAATTGTTTATTTATAAATGTTGTGTAAATTACTCTGCAATGAGAACTCAATGTGCGAGAAAAACTATCAAGATTAAACAGACAAATCACCTACTATTTTTTTAAAGTTGCCCACACACAAACACATTTGGCAAATTCCTGAACAGTCTTGACATTTACCATGACATCAAGTGCGAATAGTTGTAGAATGAAAATTATGTAAAATATGCCTTCATGATGCTTTGAATGTTCAATCATGTAAACCATGCGTAGTGTTGAGACCAATCAATTAACACCACTCCCTCCCTCCCTCCCTCCCTCCCTCCCTCCCTCCCTCCCTCCCTCCCTCCCTCCCTCCTCCCTCCCTCCCTCCCTCCCTCCCTCCCTCCCTCCTCCCTCCCTCCCTCCCTCCCTCCCTCCCTCCCTCCCTCCCTCCCTCCCTCCCTCCCTCCCTCCCTCCCTCCCTCCCTCCCTTCCCTCCCTCCCTCCCTCCCTCCCTCCCTCCTCCCTCCCTCCCTCCCTCCCTCCCTCCCTCCCTCCTCCCTCCCTCCCTCCCTCCCTCCCTCCCTCCCTCCCTCCCTCCCTCCCTCCCTCCCTCCCTCCCTCCCTCCCCTCCTCCTCCCTCCCTCCCTCCCTCCCTCCCTCCCTCCCTCCCTCCCTCCCTCCCTCCCTCCCCCTCCCTCCCTCCCTCCCTCCCTCCCTCCCTCCCTCCCTCCCTCCCTCCCTCCCTCCCTCCCTCCCTCCCTCCCTCCCTCCCTCCCTCCCTCCCTCCCTCCCTCCCTCCCTCCCTCCCTCCCTCCCTCCCTCCCTCCCTCCCTCCCTCCTCCCTCCCTCCCTCCCTCCCTCCCTCCCTCCTCCTCCCTCCCTCCCTCCCTCCCTCCCTCCCTCCCTCCCTCCCTCCCTCCCTCCCTCCCTCCCTCCTCCCTCCTCCCTCCCTCCCTCCCTCCCTCCCTCCCTCCCTCCCTCCCTCCCTCCCTCCCTCCCTCCCTCCCTCCCTCCCTCCCTCCCTCACTCACTCACTCACTCACTCACCCTCCCACCCATCCACCGACTCCCTCACTCACCCACCCACCCAAACTCATTCACTCACTCACCCACCGACTCACTCACATACTCACCCACTCACTCACATACTCACCCACTCACCCACCCACTCACTCCCCCACCTACTCACTCACTCACCCACCGACTCACTTACCCACCCACCCACCCGCTCACCCACCCACCCACTCACTCACTGACTCACTCCCCACCCACCCACATTATGCTTCTGTAACACAACTTAGCAATAAAACTGAATCGGTTTAATACGACATCCACGTGGAATTTGAGAGGAGGACTTACCCCAAAGTTGGATGCGGCGAACCTGTCACTGGCAGAGACTGCCGCGGACGCGGTCGTGTGGGCGTAGAAGGCGTTGATGTTGGCCAGGAGGGTGCTCATGACCGCGGGAACTCCCGGACACATGTACTTGGTCGACAGGCACGAGAAGTGGCTGCAATGATAATAATAATAATATACAATCTGACAACATTTTTTTGCAATTTTTTTTTTAAATTATAACCATCGACAGGCGCATTATAGCACTGTAGAAATGTTCTTTAAACAGTTAAAAAAAATAGAAGTGCATTTGTAATAAAAACCAAAGAAATGTGCATTGACTTCCGTCGAAATAGAACTGTCAATAGTCCTATTGTCATCAACGGTGAACCTGTGGAACAGGTTGATTCTTTCAAGTACCTCGGTGTTATCTTAGATGGAAAATTGTCATTTACAAATCATGTTACAGCCGTGCAGAAAAAGTCTCAGCAGCGACTGCACGTTCTTCGAAAGTTACGAGCTTTCTACGTTGATCCACTACTTCTTCTACGTCTTTACCGTAGCATAATTGAACCTCTCATAACCTACTGCAGCATTTGTTACTACCCTGCTCTTTCGGTGAAAAACCGTAACAGGCTTCTGAAAATCTCACACGTTTCCGCCAAGATCATTGGCTTGCCTACACCAATGCTCTCCGAAATAATTGACCATGCAATTTTGAAGAAAGCTCGTGCTGTCGCTACTGAGTCTGATCACCCGCTCTCTACGTTCTTCCATGTACTTCCGTCTCGAAGGAGATACCGTTGTATAAAATGTAAAACATCTCGCTATAGCAGGAGTTTTGTGCCTGTGGCCATTAGAATGTTGAATGCTAAATGATTCATATTGCTATCAACCGGTTGAATTGTTCTTATAGTGGATACATCTGGAATTCACTTGCATTTTGTTGTGACCATCCCATATATTGTAGATCATGAGTTGTACAATGCATATCCTTTTTAAGGACAATAAAGTGATTGATTGATTGATATAAATATATAATACTAGTCACTAAAATACTAATAAATACAAGTTAATTATATTACAAGTTAAAAATAAATAATCAATAAACAATAATATAAAAGTTGATAAATAGTAGATATTAAAATGTTTATAACTGTTCAGTCAACTTGAAAACGTTCGTTTAAAATTAAGTTGTCTGTGACACATGGCCAGTGTTAGATTGTTCTAGAGGCGTGGAGCAGCACTTGACACTGTCCCTGAGTACAGCAGTTGATGACACTAGCAGCTACACGTGTATCACGACACAGAAACAGACGACATTTCTCCAAGTACTCGTATGTATCAGCTACGGGTGTTCAACTAAGTTATATCAAAACATCCTCAATGAATTGGCTGACCTTGGATGAAAACAGTGTGCATGTATAAGCAAGTTATTAAAGTAAATCTAGCACCCAATATGAACCATGAATCAGTCAGAACAGTCCTAGTCAAAGGTGAATTCCTACAATGGATTGTTTCTTGCAAAGGGTTGTAGATGAAACCAAAAAAGTCTAGGGGAAAAAATTAATATATTGTTGATTACAGTTTAAAATCACCCGCCCCTGGGAAAAATTCACTAAGGGCAAAAGTTGCTGTTACTACAGCTACATGCTTATAATAAACACGGACACAAAATTGACAAATATAACCAACCTGGTAGCACATAAACCAGTGGTCTAAGGACATCATCGAAGGTAGAATGAAGTAAATGGACATCAGCCATGGGGAGGGGATGTACTTACAATGTCACAAAGTTAGCGGGTTAATGTACAAAGCACCATGTACATTTCTCCCTCTCTCCAGGTATCTCAGGAATACTCACGTCATGGCTTGGTAGATGGATTCAATCCCGTATCGCATCGCAAACTCATCCACAATCTCCTGCGATGGCTCATCAAAATAGACCTTCCACGCCTCGTCCTGATTGGTCAAATATTACACATCAACAAACAACATTTCAAAGCGGTTCACCAAAAAGTATAAGTTTAAAGCAGCAGCTCAGAGCTGTACTGGCCTTAATTTTTCTTACAGATAAATGTCATGGATAAATAAAACATTAAAAAGCAGATTGCTACGGTTACACGTAATTTCAAGTAATGTATATGTATTTCAATAAAAAATAGCCAGCCTGGAAATAGCATATTGATGATGTGATTAAGTACTGTAGTTTTAAATGCTACTTTTATGGTTATGTAGAGTACATTTTCTTGAAATTTTTACTTACTCATATGTCTTCAAATATTTGAAGTTGCAAGCCACTTCATTCCTTATACAACCACCCAAATATGTCTTAACAAACCAAGTAATTAGATAATTACCTGCTTAATTTGTATCTTTCAAACTGACTCTGATGCGTAGCTTTTGGAAATCAACTTTATACTACATATGTTTGAACCAATTTGTTTGCAACAGAAAACATTAGTATAGCTAAATGTTATAAAATTGGTCACAGTCAGTAAACGCTAGCGACTGCCTTGACCAGTTGAGTTGCAGTAGGCTGTCTATCAGGGTTAGGGTACGCACCCCTTTGGCATTGGGCAGTTTCACCTGGCCGCCTGCTTGGTCACTCAGGTAGTGGAACAGGTTCTACAAAGTCATGAAATGTCACATCAGCCAACTATATATATATATATATATATATATATATATATATATATATATATATATATATAATGTCACAAGTGCAGCTGTGTACACACATACATACATGCACACATACACACACACATACATACACAAATGCATACACAAATGCATACATGCACACATATACGCATATACACACATGCATACACACATATGCATACACAGAGACATGCAAACACACATGCATATATACACTCATGCATACACACACAGACATGAAAACATACACACATACACACACATGCATACACACATACATACAAACACACACTCACGCAGACACACACACATGCACAAATACACACACACACGCGTGCACGCGCACACACACACATACCTGTGCAATCAGTATCCATTTAAAATTCCTCAAGAGCAAAAAACACACATTTGTCTCTAGTTACTTGTCTTTTATAAAAACACAAGACAGCTTTACAGTCAGGCTAGCAGGAAGAGTCCAACAGACTGACCACACATGTAAAGATTACACAGCTTAGCAGTGATTACCCAGGGGTGACTTGACCGCTTGACCACTTGACCACTCACCTCGTGTAGACAGGTGTACTGGACATGGTAGGGTGCGACCTTCTCCTCACCCTTGATCTCCACACTGATGTGGAGGCGAATTGCCCCAGACACAGCCGACCTATCAGTTCGCTTCTCTGCAAACACGGCAGGTTAACGTTAACCCCCTAAATCCCACCACCAACTAGGGCACACAGCCACATACAGTCTTATAGAATAAAAGAGAGTCATCAGATAGTTGTCATCCATGGACTGTCACGTGTTAATGCTTGCCTAATGTTACTGTGACATGTCACATTGAAATAACAAACAGATAATTATATATAATTATTAAATAGTTTTTTACTACATGTTTTTACCAGAGCTGGGAGAACATTTAATACCATTTAATAAAATTATTTGAAGGCATGGCGTATGATCATAAAGTTGGAGCATCGCTATTGTTATGCTGTATGCTATTAAATATTTGACAGTGTTATGGAATTGAAATAGGTTAGAAACGGGATTTCTGTGGCATCTCGGGTCTGGGAAAGGCAGTGGAAACACTCCACGGCGGGTTTGAAAGTCCAGCAAAAATGCTTATAACTGAACCTGACATAAATGCATGAATCGAATAAGGGGCAAGGAAATGTGGCACCACGTGTAGCAAGACAGCTACACCTGGTGGCATAATGATGAACTAGAGCAACTGGTTGATATGCTGAGCGATGCAACAGGATATAGGAAATTCCGGGGTCTCCAACATTTTGGAGGATGACTAATTTATTCCAAAACCGAGAGATGTTAAATGCCTCAACAAATGTGGCTGAATGAGATTAAAAGGAGATGAGACAGAAGTTTAAAAATACACCTGGCTGTACAAAATGTTATTGACAGGAGTCTCTTTAAGCAAAGTTTGAAGACGTTGAGGAGACAAAATTACAACAACGCAAAGCTCCATGAAGCTGATGAAAAGCGAAACGTTTCTGGATGAGCAATACAAGAATACGCCTACTTCTGTATAGATGACAATACTCAGAAACAACACCCAATGGTCGTAATAGAGAGAAAAGTCTTTATAGAGGGAATATATTATATTACAACAGTCATTACAGCAACACTGTACAAACCAGCAACATTGTGACATTACACAAGAATATTTAATCTGTATTAGTTAAAACAGCTCTGTATTTTATCTGCACTAACTTTACATCGAAGCTCACTTCACTTGATATAGTGCAGAACATTATGTATTGAAATCTAGATGCCTGCGTTGTGCCAACCAACACTTGATGTGGTGTCCTAGCTGGTGCCAACAATTGAAATGTTAAGGTGTCCTAAACATTAAGGTGTCCTAAGTTGTGCCAACATTTGAGATATCAGGGTGTCCAAAAGACAAAGGTGTCCTAAGTTGTGCCAACATTTGAGATATCAGGGTGTCCTCAAGACAAAGGTGTCCTAAGTTGTGCCAACATTTGAGATATCAGGGTGTCCTAAAGATAAAGGTATCCTAAGTTGTGCCAACATTTGAGATATCAGGGTGTCCTAAACATGTAGTGTCCTAGGTGGTGTCAACATTTGAAATACAGGGTGTCCTAAACATACAGGTGTCCTACATAGTGCCAACATTTTATATATCGGAGTGTCCAATCATCTAGGTGTCCTAGGTGGCGTCAACAATTGAAATATGAGGGTGTCCTAAACATACAGGTATACGATGTGGTCTAAGCAATTGAGATGTTAGGGTGTCCAGATATCTAGCTACCCTACGTGGTGCCAACGGTTGAGATATAGGGGTGGTCTATGTGCCCTATAATGGTATTGTCGGCCAAGATATTGGGGTGTTCAATACATTGAGATATTTATAATGGCTATATGCTCTGGATTTTCAGAAGACTTGGAAATCCACACGGACATGACAAGATTAACATCACATTTAATTACAATAAACTGCCACAATATTCGACATGACTCATGGACAAGACAGTTTCTTTAAAGTCCACAAATCACAGCTGTTCTGGTCTCACGGGGAGGCGAGACACCAGACACACGACAACAGGTTTGACGGCTGATGGAAGAATGTTGAAGGGTTATTTATAATTATAACACCAATTTGATTGATCAGCCTTTTCCGTGGGCGACTTTGGAGTTAGTGGTTAGGTACGTGAACGTATTCGTGGCAACTGAGGAGAAACTACAGAAAGTAAACGAAGAGAAGGCAACAGTAAACACTGAAAGCTTTAGCAGCCAGTTAGGTCAGCACAAACAAGGTCAAGGTCACGCAGCAGCTAGACTGGGGTATTTCTAAGTGGATTTTTGTCCCCAAAACAGAACAGGTCTTTGAGTAAAACGTATTTTGATCGTTTCAACTATACGACCAGAGTGCTGTTTTCATTTATATAACAAACACAGTTTGTAGCGAAAGACTTATTTTAGGCAATAAATAATTTTTTTTTTCAAACTGATCGTTACATAAAATTCTCATCATTGCACAGATAAGATCAACCAGAACGCAACTGTTTCAAATCCATAATTACTCCCCAAGATATCGTTTTCCAAAATGCTGAAAAAAATGTGTTGATAAAATGGCCGCATAACAATATGAATAATATATATGTTTATTTGGTATGAAGTTATGAACTCAATTAATGCACGAATAAAAGTTACAAAAGCTACCTTTATTGAGCAAAATAAAAAAATTGTTTTGAGTAATTTATTACCCCCCAGTTCTAGCTGCCGTGCCACACTCCCCGTACGGCAACTACTGAAGACAAATTAATACTAGCGAAGGCAGCGAACTAATGTTAAGTGCATGCGTGCGTGCATGCGTGCGTGCACACGCGTGCGTGCGACAACGAGTGCACGGACATGCAAATGAGTGAAATGCACGGACCTAGGTTGTACCAAACGTCCATCTCGCCACTTAGCGTTCTAACTTCAATAATTGTCTGACCGAGAAAATCATCCGACTCGCGAGTAAATTTTGACCTTATTCTTGATTTTAAATCGTCGTCTTCGTCCCTGAAAGAGAGTGGCAACATGGTGAGAGAACGAGGCTATCTAGGAGCGTAAGACGGACGCACGACCTCAGCTCAAGGTCGACGCCAACGTAACTAACGCAAGACCTACGCAAACCTACTCAACGCAAGATACCAACAGCGGCGGTGGCGTACGTGTGCCAAAAATCTGCCCAAAGAAATAAAACCTTCCCACAAGTGTACGTGTACGTAAACGTATACGACGCGGGCCAGAGACGGTCAGAGACAGTCGGACCAACCTAAGTTATACCACACGTCCATCTCGGAGCTTAGTGTGCGCACTTCAATAATGCGCTGGCCCAAAAAGTCATCCGACTCGCCGCTTACTCGCTGCCTTAAGCGCGACTTTAAGTCATTATCTTCGTCCCTGGAATAATAGACACGCAGCAGAGTCGGTATCACCACGGCAACCAGCAGCCAATGAACGGTCAGCAGTTAGGGGGCATCTCAAATGTGCACACTTTAATTTTTTTACGTGTGAAGCAGCTGTATCAAATGTGCACACAGTCACAAATGTTTTTTTAAACGTGTGAAAAAGTTGTATTTACCTCTACTGGTTGTCACATAAGTTTACAATGTCATCAATACATGTCATCCTCATCCAGTGAACTGAATCATGTAAAGTTGAGGGTAGGAAAGATTTTTAAATGTGCGAAAATCTGAGATGACCCCTAAAAGATTGCGGATTTGGTCATTGAGAATGCAGTCAGTGAAATGTTGGACCCAAATTAGATGTAGCTTCTTTTACTTATACAGGTGTACACCATGATACTTACTAAAGCACTAAAATACAAAATTAATCCGATAAATTCATTGAGAACAATCTTTGAACAATTACACAATTTTACAATGATACCACATTATGTACATCACACTCAGCATGGCTGACAGTCAGGTGATGACAACTGTCATGTGTGTTTGTGTGTGCTTGCTTGTGTGTGTTTGCTTGTGTATGTGTATGCGTGTGCGTGTGTGTGCTTGTTGTGTATGTGCTTGTTGAGTATGTATGGTGTGTATGTACGTGTGCTTGCTTGTGTGTGTATGTGTGCTTGTGTGTGCTTGTGTGTGTGTGTGTGTGTGTGTGTGTGTGTGTGTGTGTGTGTGTGTGTGTGTATATATATATATATTAGTGTCTGTATGTGTGTGTTTGTGCCTGTGTGTGCTTATGTTTATATGTGACATTAGAACACATTCAACATTTTGTTTGGTTACATTCAACAATCTCAGCACAGATCCACAAACATATTATATATCTAGCAGCTATAGCTGTGCTGGTAATATTATAATTGATACGATAGTAATATTAATTATCAAATTCATTACTGCTTCAGGAAATAATGTCCTGGCGATGCCTGTATCTGATCAATACCAGTCAGTGTAATTAGTACCACTGATAAATTAGTATGTTATTTTACTTCATAGTACCTTTTAAAGCATTATATTTTATGGTAATTAATAGTATTTAGACAAGTTTTTAACAGACAAGGAGCAATGAAATCCCAAACTAGTCTTGCTTTTAAATGAGCACACTATATTTCAAGTAAGTACACAAAAATTGTCATATTAATCTTAAACCTTTTAGTGTCTTTCATCAGAAGTAAACGCTGATGCTGAAGCCTGGCTATGGTAGTGTTTAATATTTTCAACACGTATTATATTTTCACAGCCAACCCCAATCGTACATTACAAAAGTAGGTCACTTACCAGACCCGCACTTTAATGCGGTCAGACGAGTTGTGGCATTCACTGAAAAATAAAATAATAAACAATGTTTATTCTTGATTAGTCTGAAAAATAAATCGTCAATTAAAATGTGATATTCACTTCTAGTTTTGTAGTTGCTTCCAGCACTCAGCCAATTGAAGTTAAATATGCTGTGAAATGTTCAATAACAGATCTACTCAAATTTGATAGGAATTGAAGGATATAATGGCTGCCTATGGAAAAGTCAAATGTGGCCTTACGTCATGAGATACACAGAGTCCCTAATGTTGAGAGCCAGGTTGTAACCAATTCCTCTGTGACACGACAGCGGAATAATAATACGAGCACTTTGTACTGCAGATGTGACATAATTCACATCTGTTTTGCTTGTGTCATTCCATATTCAAGGTACAGTTTTGTCAAATTTGGTTTAACATATAAAAGTACCAGGTAGCTTTAACGTAAACAAATAAATAAAAATATAACAAAATAACATTATTTAAAACGTCCCTATGATATAAATACTTGTTAATATGTTAGTAGAAATTACACTAAAATGTAAATAAATAATAGTTTATAAAATAACTTCCACAAATACCATATCCTTTCTTAGTTTGCGAGATATGTCTCGCAAACTAAGAAAGGATATGGTATTTGTGGAAATGATTTGATATATATATATATATATATATATATATATATATATATATTTATATATATTTATATATATACATATATATATATATACATATATATACATATATATATACATATATATATATATATATATATATATATATATATATATATACACATATTTGCTCCTTAAATTTAATGATGCATTCTGTTTAATAATGGGTCTTCCCAATGAGCTCCTTGTCTCCGGACCAGTCTGAGACTGTGAGGACTGTGACACTCACAAGTAGAACTTCTCTGACCACACGGGGTTGAGGTCCTTGGGCACTGTCTTCGTCCTCTTCCTCGTCTTGCCCACCTGCACTGTCACGTACGGGTCACTCGTCCCTGTCTTGTCCTTCCCTATCAGACCCTGGGCACAGATCACTGCAACAGGGAGCGTGGGAGTGAGGCGAGGGTGAAGGGGAGGGGGAATGTGGAGTGGGGAGGAAAGTGGGAAGGGGAGGGGGAAAAGGAAGGGAAATGTGTGCATGCGTGTGTGTGGTTTTCTAAAAGGTGTAAAATTAACAATTATATTGTAAAATTTTAAATTACAGTGTAAAATTACATCATCAATATTTCTAAAATAAAGTAACTTTCTAGCGTAAAGAGTAGTATGATACGTTTCATTTGAGAATGGGGAACCTTTAGGATCACCAGGTGGCGCTAGTAGACAATGCAGGTCTGTGATGTATTCACATTCTTTACACGCACACACGTTTTTTAGTTTTGTTTCAGTTCATCTTTGAGGTCTTTTAGTCACCAACTGTTATAACTACAAGACATATATACAACGTGTGTTAACACATGCTGGATATATTGAATGAATGCAGCATAATAAGGTAATGAGGTAACTAGGCAATGAGGTAACTAGGCAATGATGTAACAAGGTAATGATGTAACAAGGTAATGAGGTAACAAGGTAATGAGGTAACAAGACGCTGGCGGTTAAAGGCACGAGGCCCGAGTTGCATAATGGCGCCACCTGGATTTTTAGTTTTTTAGGTTCCCTACTGTGTCATTAGAAATAACAGGAATAACAAAATTAACTGAAAATATATTTCGTAATGAAAACAGAAAAATATAGCAAAGTATTCTGACATGTAAAACTCTAAATACTATGGTTTAATCCATAAATAGTTTCGTTGATACAGAAATAATTCCACAGACGTAAAACAGCGAAATGAACTGGAAAATGCTACCGATATAAAATATGGCAAACAACTTCACATAATATGTGTTAAAAACTGCTGACAAAAATGAGAGGTCACATGTATGTCAAAATAATGCGGCAAAGTTAAACTTTATTAAATAACTTGTAAACAACTGTAAGCCAACTGTATTGCTAGGTAAGGTCTTCTGAGTTGAGAACTCAGAGTCCCTAGTACAGTGTGACCTTGGGGTGAGTTGTCTGTAATCCAGTTCAGTGATCCACTATTGATTCAACTGGCCCACTGGGCATGTGCAAACAGGGAATTGTGGGGCATGTTACTCCTATCAGACAAAGACCTCGGTGATCCACAAATAAATAGCGTACATTTATTTCATAGCCTTATAGTCACATGCCAACAAACAATAGTTTATATATATGTTTAAGTATGACAGTTGTATAGCACAAACCATATATTTTGCAGCAAAGAAACTTTTAATTTATTAAATACTTTATTTGCTATTTCATTTGGCTGTCACAATTTCAAGGTTATCTTTATGTGGATTCTGAATGATTAGAACATGTACACATTCAAGTGTGTCCCAAATCAGAATATATAATATGGGAAATATGGGATATAGATGGGATAGGTAATGGTGAGGGGGGACTAGTGTTTGTACCTGTAATTGCTACTTTGGCGGCCCAGTTGGATGTTCCCGCCAGCACGTTCTGTTTCACCTGCTCAAGACCTGCAATGTGTGTGTCAGCTCCAACCGCAAACACACCCCTGTAACACATCACATAACACACTCTGAACAACACACTCCAGAACACATCACACAACATACTGTGAACGACAGCACACTCCAGAACACATCACACAACACACCCCTGAAACACATCACAAAACACACTCTGAACTACAACACACTCCAGAACACATCACACAACACACTCTGAACAACAACACACCCCTGAAACACATCACAAAACACACTCTGAACAACAACACACTCCAGAACACATCACACAACACACTCTGACCGACAACACACTTGTTGAAACACTTCACATAATAGACAGTGACCAACAACACACTCTGAAACACATCACACAACATATCCTGAATGACAACACACTAACAGAGAACACGACTAGAACATACCATCCTGAAAATCCACCAAATGAAACACAACGCGCTCCAGCCAAACTACATTTTTTTAAAGCACCTATCAAAAATCATACACACTGAAATGTCACAAATGACATGAGGTCCTTCCTCTGACCTAGCCGTGAACTCATCCACCTGTCACCTCAAACCTGACCTCATACAACTCTGTACACAACAGCACATATGACCCTGTGCGTGATACCATTCGTGACCTGTGACCTCATGTGCAACTTTTTAATATATTATTATATGCATACACACATGGCTTAAAAACTAACATTGAAAGAACAAATACCTGTACTAGGTACACTGACACATTAGACTTTGCTGTGCCATACTACCTAGTTTTGCCCACTCTTGCGATGCCAGAAAAATGTTTGGCTTAGATAAAACATTATATATAGTGTGTGTGTGTGTGTGTGTGGTGTGGTGTGGTGTGGTGTGGTGTGGTGTGGTGTGGTGTGTGTGTGTGTGTGTGTGTGTGTGTGTGTGTGTGTGTGTGTGTGTGTTGGTGTGTGTGTGTGTGCACGTGTGTGTGAAACCATGAGACACTGACCGGATGACTTCAAATATCTCTGGTTTGTTGAGTTCCCTAATCTTCATCCTGTCCTTCATCGCCATGATGATGGTGTGTGTTTTGTCCTCCGCTCCGTGCTTCGAACTCTTCTCAGCCGCACCTGTGTCGCAACACCACAGTTCATTGCACAGCCACCAGGGGCACTTCTCAATGACCAATCATTTTCAAAAGAACACAGACTTTTCTACCCTATTCCAAGTTATCATTCCTTGGTTTGTTACACAGCTTTCATGACACAACTATCCCAGCATCCTACACACAGCTATCCCAGCATCCCACACACAGCTATCCCAGCATTCCACACACAGCTATCCCAGCATTCCACACACAGCTATCCCAGCATTCCACACACAGCTATCCCAGCATTCCACACACAGCTATCCCAGCATTCCACACACAGCTATCCCAGCATTCCACACACAGCTATCCCAGCATTCCACACACAGCTATCCCAGCATTCCTCACACTACTGTCTCAGCAATCCTCATACACTAATCCCAGCATTCCACACACATAATTCCCAGCATTCCTCACACAACAGAACTATCCCAACATTCTTTGTATGGCAATCCAATAACTCCACACATACACCAATCCCAGCACTCTTCGTTCAGCAATCCCAGAATTCCATCCTGCATACGTGACATTCCCTCCACATCCCCACCACTCTAATCACACACCAACCCAAACACCCTCGCCTCAACAACCTTCACCTTGACCCTGCTTCAAAGCACTCACGTTGTAAGCAGTCGGCATTCAGCAAGTCTTTGCACCGCTCGTGACATTTGACCCCGCACTCTGTGCACCTCACCCCCTGGCGAGCGAGCCCCCACAGCAGGCCCTCGCACTCGAAGCAGTAGGTGGGCGACGACGCCGACCAGATGACAAAGTTGTGGGGCGTCGTACTCGAAATGGGGTAAATAAGGGCTTGAAGCGTCTTCTTATATACATGCATTTTCTGAAAGACAAAGTCCACGTTTAAAAAGTGTTCAAAGACGTCTTTTTATCAGACATTTTAATTACTTCACATTGATTTGACATGATGGATGTTGTATTTTATTACTATTATTACCATAGCGTGGCTTTTCAGTGACGGCTCCGCGCCTGTGGAACGATCTACCGGACAGTCTGCACCTAATAGACTCACTTGAACTTTTTAAGTTCAACTTAAAAACACATCTTTTTAAGGCCGCATTTGTAAACTACTTGTAGGGTATTTTATAATGAGTTTATTTTAACTGTAAATATAGTTGTGCAATTTTTTTACTTACTTAATTATTAAGTTATTAATATATTTTATTATTTATTTATTCTTTTATTTTATCTATTTATTGCTAATAAGTTTAGCTTAAGAACTAGGATTTTTAGAAGCTTTAGTTAATTATCTATTTACTATCATTTAACATTTTGTTTAAAGTTTAAACTGATTATGAATATTTTAAATATGTATGTGTTACAGTGTATTTTATGCGCCTCTGAGCGGAAATTATTCTGGATATACAGCGCTTTACAAATAACAAATTATTATTATTATTACTGTCATAGAGCAAACTGAAATGTGAGGTCTTCACCTCAGTGACAGCTCCTCGTGAGGACACCTGAGGTGTGAGGTAAGTAGGACCTCACTGGCCTCATCTCAAGTCTTATGCACCAATGGATATCTGCTACATTTCTCTGATATCTCTAGCCACCCTTAGATCATCCATTTCCAAACAATGTTTTCTTCCTAAAACTAAGCTCAGTATTAGCAAATGTGCTTTCTCAGTAGCTGCGCCAACAATGTGGAATCAACTCCATGTGACAGTCAAAGACAACACTTAAATTCCAAACAGATGTATCATTTCCAATCTTGTTTCGATGTTGTTTCGTACCAATAATAATTAGATCAGTTTTATCAACATTAAGCTTCAATTTACTTAATTAAGAGCTCTTAAACCAAATGTTGTACTTTAAAATCAGTTTTGCTCCATAACAGTGATTTTGAATACCTGAAAACTGTCAACACCTGACGCACCAGCGCGACATTGTCACTGGTGTGACATGGAAATAATGTCCTCAGTAGTATGGGAAAGCATATTTGCGTTTTTGAGTTATTTAATATAACAATAGATTTTGTTTAACTTAAACTTTAAGGAGGAATTTTCCTTAAGAGCTCTTTATCTTAGTGAAAACGGCCCCCTCTTCTATAAACATTCTCCATTGGATCATATCAATTTCACCATCCATAAATACTGCTAGTTGAAAATCCACAATTAAACAAAAGGAACTGCTTTCAAAAAGCTTCTTCAATCAATTTCCACGAGCCACAAATAACCATTTTACAAACTGACGCTGTGAATAAATGCCACCAGGTGGCACGACTTACCAGTTCCTCGTCATTAAGTGACTGTCTGGCCACCAGGGCTGAGGGCAGGGCCTGGTTGCGCTTTAATGAAACCATTGTCTGTGGAAATAAAACATAATATTAACGATCAACAACACGACAGTTGACAGAGATAAAAGCACCATCACCTCAACATTCACAGTTGGATTTCAAAAGCTGACAGGTCAAACCAGAATAACCTTGAATTAAAATTGTAATTATGGCTGATAATATAAGATATCTTTCACACCACTCACCAGATTATTTTCTAAATAATAATTACTGTAGGAAAGCTAGGAAGTAATATTAAGCCCAAAAAATCAAATCAAACAGCACACAGTTTGAGAGAACCAGCCCAAGTCAACTGACTTCACTCACCTTCAACTCAAAGAAAACACACCTTATTCACAACTAAAATACTCAAGCATTGGAAAAATGATTTCACTGACAACATACGAAAAACATAGTATGAACTGTATTAATTCTAACATTGTAATTGTCGGAACTGGTTTTAATCAAGGATAATGTTTGGGGTTTCAAAAGAGTTTTACAACTGATATGCTAAATTTGTTGCCAAATCGTAGCATTCACAAAGATTCACACAACATTAGGTCTAGTTATATTTAAAATAACATTTCTTGTTTTGTAATTCAAAAGAACACAAAATAGAAATAAAGAATTATGACGATGGCAGGAGAATTTTGTTCTGATCTCAAAGTGACAGAATGACGTTGGAATGAGCCAAATGTGATGGTTATAAAAGTGCCAGGTAAGAAAACTTTGGTCACAATGTGCCATATGTGGTGACACAAGTGTGAACAATTTCATGCTCTCTATGACACAAAGTCAGATAATTGGAGGGTCATGACCCGACCTTGAGAAGGACAGAGACCAATGTACCATGCAAGTGAGACTAGAACAAAGTGGGTATTGTGTTAAGTTTTCATTGAAATCTTACATCATCATCCACTGGATGGCAGGTGATGAAAACGTCACCATCCACTGGACAGAAGATGATGACGCCATCATCCATTAGATGACAATGTCATCAGCCACTCACTAGTAGATGCTGATGTCATCAACCACTATATAGAATATGATGATATCATCAAGCACGATATAGTAGATGATGATATTATCAATCATTATATAGTAGATGATGTCATCAACCACTTTATAGTAGACAATTCTTTCATCAACCACTATACAATAGATGATGATGGTGTCAACCACTAGACAGTAGCCAAAGATATCATAAACTACTATATAGTAGACAATGATGTCATAAACTACTATATAGTAGACAATGATGTCATAAACTACTATATAGTAGACAATGATGTCATAAACTACTATATAGTAGACAATGATGTCATAAACTACTATATAGTAGACAATGATGTCATAAACTACTATATAGTAGACAATGATGTCATAAACTACTATATAGTAGACAATGATGTCATAAACTACTATATAGTAGACAATGATGTCATAAACTACTATATAGTAGACAATGATGTCATAAACTACTATATAGTAGACAATGATGTCATAAACTACTATATAGTAGACAATGATGTCATAAACTACTATATAGTAGACAATGATGTCATAAACTACTATATAGTAGACAATGATGTCATAAACTACTATATAGTAGACAAAGATGTCACCAAACATGACACCAGGTGGCAGTGCCACTTGAGTAGTTTACACTTACAATAAAACTACAAAAATGATAAATATAATAATAATCAAACTATAAAAACCAAACGTCTATTCCTTACAGTTGCACCAACTCATGCTGTGGAAGTCTTTACGTTGCAATGCAGTCATGCAGTTCCAGTAAAGAAGTCACACAATAACCATGCAGAATGACGGGAAAACCTGTCTCGTGTGGATAAACCCTACATTTTATTTTTTTTAAACCAACACAAAACAGGAGGAAAATTAGTATTTAAACTTGTGGATTATTGAAATAACACAGGTTCCACAGCGGTGTAAACACAGGTTGAAACCAGGGTCAGTGCTGGAGTTCAAAGGTCACAACGCTATAGTAACACAACCCAAACCAATAACCCAGAAAGAAACAGACACCAAAACCCAGCAAGACAAAGAGGGTATGGAAGATTGTGAAATTTCGTTTACCTTCATTACCTGTGAGAAACGGAAGAGTACGGGTTTGTAAACACACGTTATGCTCCAACGATACATCACAGAACATGTTCACATGACTACATCATTCAGATAACATGTAACACATGTTTCCATCAATGAAACTGCAGTTGATAACCCTCAAAGACAACCCAATCACTGGGCACTAGAAGGGGCAGTACTTGTTAACTTAAACTCATTATCATGACCATTAAATTTAATTCATCCTGTCACTAACTGTGGTTACGTTGAGCAGACAACAGCTACTGTAGAAATGTAACACGGTGGCTCCCCCTGCAGGACTGCTCACCACTCAATTTGTTCAGTGAAAACGTAAATAACTGTAAATACCTAACAACACTTGTGGTCTTGTTACTGGTGACAGTCAATCGTCCATGGGTATGAATAACCATAGGAAGAAGTGAACCCTGGATCTAGGGATGAGATTCACTTACACTGGATCCAACACAGATTTTATGAAACAACTTCAGTCCATTTGTTACAGGAGGATGTGCAATGGAAGTGATAATCACCTTAAAATGTACAAACTTAGCACTGGATTGAAAAATTCAATCACGTTTAATCCATGGGTCATACAGTTGCCATGGTTACTCACCAGGTCGCTGACCAATGGAATGGACTTCGGACGAATCTTTATTTCCGGCATGCTGTCTATATTTGTGTAGAAATCGTTTGGGTCACTGGAAAAGAAGAAGTCGGAGTGTAATATTGCACAGACGTATGTATGAATATGTTATAGTTTGTCTACAGCAATTGGATATTGTTCACAAAATGAACAGAATGGTGGGGTGGAAGCATCAATAACTGGGTCATATACATTTGATAAAATAAAACACATTAGGTCAATTATAAATCACATATATCAAATTTATCAGTACTATTTCACTATTTTAAGCAAAAAAATAAGTCAGGTTAAATAAATTAATGTCGGTCATATTTGTCATTATTAATAATAACTAGTTGCATGTTGAAAACGTATAAGTATAAATTTAGATATAATGAACAAATGAACATGATCAAGTGAAAGAACTTGTTATTTTTACGTACTTAAACAGGAGTACCAGTACACAAGGCTGTCTATTACTGTGGCCAACTGGGCCAATGGCCTGTCTAGATTGTAGAAAGGGGCCATTTTGGAGAATGCTTCACTGAATGTTCAGCATTCAGATTATGGACCACTGTATCACAAGTACAGGTGTATAATTACTATTAATTTATTTAGGGATGAAGCCTATAACATGAACCAAGTTAATGTTACTTAATATAGTTACCATAGAAAATTTAAGTTATCATTATTATGTGTACATTGTATATTTTCAGCAGCCATGCCATATGAAACATGAGACAAGAAACCTACACAACTTCGGCCTCATGCCGTCAACCACCAACAGCCCGTTACCTCGTCACGCCTGGTTACGCCATATTCATTTTATTATATCAACATTTGTTGAGGTCAGGTATAACTGTTTTTTTCTATCTTTCTTGTTATTATAAGTCGTAAAGATGTCAAATTTGTGACAAAGAAGTATAATGACATCCCGACCATAAAATGAGAATAATGACCCAATTACAGCAAGTCACATGACCAAAGATGGCCGCCAAAGATAAATATATAGGGTATTTTCATGTCAAAATATCATGGTTATTTCTGGATGTAATAAATTGAAATTTTAATAGTATGATGCCAATGCACGATAATTTCAACATTTGCTAAAAGAAACAGGATCAGACAAATATTAAAACTGTTATGAATTTTATTGTACAAAGGTTACAAAAACTTGTTTTCATCATGGATATAACATGTTACATCTCTGTAAATAATTGAACAATATAAGTACTTTTCTAGATATATTGACATATATTTACACAAACGGCTCAAAAAAACAAAATCGATAAAACAGCATTTAAACATTTTAAACATGTTTACTGACCACACTACTCTATCTAGAAACCTCCAGCTTCATAGCTACCATCACCAATGCTTGTGCCACCTGTCTCCTTCTAACTGTCGTGGCTGCATCTGTAGCTTGCTTCTCAGCAGACAAGACTCGTTTTTCGGTCAATGCCGCGGAAATCTGTTTTCATCGCAACACCCTGCTCGAGCCCTAGTATTTGAAATATGGGCAACCTTCCCATTTCCCCTTCACTGTAAACAATGGCTGCATCATACACAGCCGTGTATGATGCAGCCATTGTTGCCCATATTTCTTCTAACCTCATTCTGCCCACAAGCACACTCTTTGGGCAGTGATTCCAGATGAAATGGTGGAAGCTCTCATTCGAGTTCTGCGTTCCACCATGAGTGCACTTCAACAGCAAACTGTCATCACTCAGTATCCACTCAGTGGCTCGTCACAAACCACAGGGTCAGTCTGTAGAATGCCAAGCTTCTGAGCTGACGAGCTCCGTGGCAGTGTTGGCTGCGACTGCGGTTCAGATGCAGGGGTGGCCATTGCTACTGTGTAACGATTGCCATGAATTTTTGGGGGGGACGATCACTCGTCCGTCTTGAGGACATCTTCACCTGAAATATATTTAAATAAAAATAGTTATATGCGAGATATATTAAATTATGTGGGTTTATAGTTAGTCAGAAACATTTTGATAAGCACACAGCCACACAGGTACAACATTTTATTTACTAATTTAGTTCAGCCTCCAGGTTTAAGCTTTAGCCTACATCACATGATTAGAGAATGTCAGTGTGATTTAGTATGGACTCTTAAATAAACTGACACTAAACAAAAACCCATCAAGATAATAGTTTACATTAAAAATGACTACATAAAGGACACCAACAAATGGCAACGTCATTTGCAGCAATACAACAGAAACAGCAAGCAATGTCACATGTGATAACAACCCGGTCTCAGTCCTGACAAAACACGTTACATCATCTCTCTGTTTACACAATTAATTCAACAATTTTTAGTAAAAAAGTAACTTCTATACATACCTGAAGATGCTTTTCAATCCCTTGTGTGTTAGTTAGTTGACTAAATGGTCTCTGCATGTAGTACATAAAGTAAAAAACGAACTGAGCAAAATAAACTTTCCACAACTCTCTACAGCAGGCTGCTAGACCAGGAAGTAATGCAAAGTCAAGCCACGACATAAGCTCGACCCTGATTGGCTCATTCGCGAGCTCTGCCTATTCCCCTGTACAAACAACAACCAATAAAAACCAAGCTTTCATGAAATATTTCTGGGTGCATTAAGGATGCTTTTTTTTTTGAGTGCCGTGACTGGAGCCTACTTGTTTGTCTTCTTCATCCCCAGTCAGACATAAGGCTACAACAATGTTCCTCCAAAGGGCCCTGCCCTTGCCTGCGGCCTGTGCCTTGCCCCACGAGAGCTCCATCTCTCGTACCTCTGCCATTACTGTCTTCCGCCATGTCTGGTTGTCCTGGCTTCAGGGGTCAGAGCACAGTTAGACTTCTTGGTCTAACCCATACGAATGTAGTACCTTAATAATTGTGTCATTTGAGATTTTGAAAAAAGAAATTAATGTGAAATGAGTACCGTAGGACAGGCATACCAGTAGGTTAAGTGCTATGATATATCTGCAGTGCAATGATGCATGTTAGGCAGAGTGTAGTTGGCGTAGTGATTTTTAGCCATTTTTTCTTACATGACCCTGCGAATGCAGAAAAGCGTGCTCAGTTTGGTCAATATTGAGGGTCAGAACACATGCATGCATTTTAAAAGAAAGCCTGAGATATGCTTTTTTGACGAAATTTTAATTTTTTCTCAGGTCCAGTTTCCTTATAATCTGACAAAATGTTAACATGGCCACCAATGGGAAAATCAACAGTGCTCTGTGCCTAGGGATGGGACGATTAATCGCGGTTCACGGTATTCGCGGTTTTAAGGCTCACGGTTCGGTGTACCGTCGTCAGATTGCGTACCGCGTTTTTTTCGATTTTGATAAATGGCACATCGTCATCGCCTAATCGGTGTTTCCGCACACGTGAAGACAAGACATCATGGACATGGGCATGGCGAACATGGCCACCAGCGATGGTTACGCGTAACTCTGTGATTACTGTAATATCCACATTGTGTATGATTACAGTTCAGAAACTTGTGTATGATTAAAGTTTAGAAACTTAGGTTAAGTATTAGGTTAGTTTAGGATAAAACCGGAATCCAAATTTAGCGACACCGCGATAAAATATCGACATAACGCCATGCCCATGGTAATCTACGACTACGCCTACGGCCTTCGCGTAACAGTCGCCGGCGATGTCGACTTTAGTTTAGCAAGATTTTGATTTGTAAATTTTATTCGTCACAGCAATTTAAATGATTACATTTTATGACCTAGCGTATGTATATGTAATATGAGTTATTAGAGAGGAAGTTTCGTGGCTTTAGGAGGTCGTCTTCATGATTAGATCAGAAAGTAAAAGATCGTTTTGCGGCGTTGAAAAGAAAAACAAAATGGCGACCGCGGTGCGATTACCCAGACGCCGTGAGGTGGCAGCACTTTTTAGCCCCTCAGACCGAATTTGAAATAAATTAACTGAGAATAGTATTTATATCAATTATTATTAAAAAACAATTCAAAATGAGGATACTCTTTATCAGATATAATTTTTTTTAAACCGATTTAAAAGTAAACTTATACTGAAACGTGTCACACTTAAAATAAACAGAATAAATAATTTTGTTGTTGTTAATATGTTGTCTCATTTATTATTTTCTACTTTTTATTTTGTGTATTTTACTACCTAGTGGTTGTAAGCGCCCCCTAGTGTTGATGTTAGTCATTGTAAGCACCCCCTAGTGTTGAATGTTGCAAACCTTTCATGAGAGACCACCCTTCTTTTAAGACCGTCCCACTCTGATTTTTTTGGGGGGCGGTCTTAAATTAGGGGTTCCACTGTACTGCACTAAAAATTGTTCATTAAAAATGTTGTGTGATAGGTGGCGTGGTTGTGAAAAGTATCGTGAATATATCGAACCGTGGGTCAAATATCGAAAATCGAACCGAAAATTTAAAATATGTATCGTCCCATCCCTATCTGTGCCCTCAAGTAGATCGTGAAATATACTTGTTTAAAATTATGCATATTTAATTAAGCAAACAATGTGAGATAGGTGGTTGATTAAATGCACTTTTATTAGTATTTCTAGGTTTCATTTAGTTTTGAATTTTACAGTGTGCATAGAAATCCTTCTGTCATTATGGTCAAATAAAATATAAAAAAATCCATATTTAAAAAAAAAATCTAATTTTAAGGGGTTATACCTGACCTTGACACAAGTTGTAGATTTGCCTTATATTAATGACAGTTCGAGTCTTAAAGAATTCAAAGATGAACAGAAAAAAAATAACAACACATGCACACATGTAAAGAGTGCGATTACGTCACCACGGGATCCTACAGGTTCCCGTCATGGTATTGTTAAATTTATTACTTAACATAATGGTCTTGGACACCTTTAAAAATACTAAACTGCTATTTTTATGTGTTGTTATATCATTAATGTTGGGTATAGCGTCTGTATAAAACATGTTGTGGCCCATCTATGGTTTATCACGTATATGTCTGTCATCCCTACGTACAACAGACGGCAATCCAGCCAGGCAGTGCATAATTATTACTTAGGTTGCTCTGTAGAAGTACAATCCTTGACCCTGACCCTATCAAACACATCATGTATGATTCAAACAAGAACACTCAGAATTCCTGCGACATCCACGTCCCGATTCAGGCGAGACAGTCCCTCCACCTGGTGAGAATTAGTGTCTTATTGACATTTTGAATCAGTCGGTCTGACTGATAGGCAAGTGGGACCAACTGACCAGACTAACAGAATTGACCGGCCCTTCGGGACTGAAGAAGTCGCCCTGGACAATTGACCGACATGAAAATGCAAGGCCAAATCTCATTCACAGCTATAGAGGAATCAATCGGCTAATGGCCAGCTGGTGCCAGGGAGGATGGCGGCTAATTCCACTGTGTTTGCACAGAATGTCTTCAGAACCGACTGTCTTCTTCTGTCACAGGTGTCACACCTACCCGCGGTGACACATTCGTGTACTTAACACAAACACTTCTCAGAACACCACAACCTCTGTGTGAATCCAAAATGAAGTTTCTTTAAAAAAACGGAATTGGAATGATTTATTTAACAATGAATAAACAGACCAACATCATAGGTCGACTTCGATTGGCCTACTCAAGTTACTCGCGTAACCTTAACATAGTATCTGGTTTAACTGCGCATGCAGTACCACGAGAGTAATCCAACTGAACAGCGAGGATCGTAATCACGGACATAAACCCCTTAAAAATAAATAAAATAAAGTAATCAGTTGTTTAGTGTGTAAATTGTTATGTTCATCTTCTTGGTCTTAAATTATAATTGATAGAATATGGTGACTTTAATCCATATTTAAATGATTGTGTTGTGTAATGTTTAATACATTTTCGAGCAGTAGGGGCCTACGTTCCCTATTGGCTGCCACTGCTAATGACGTAGTTACTCGAGCGAATCCTCTCCAAACCGTGATTGCCTCGGGTAGCAGCCTTGAAGATTGACCTTGTTTATCTATGTCAAGAAGGGTAATGTGAGCAAGTGATCTTGGATGTTTGACTGGCACTCGGGTTACTCGAGTTACTCGCGTAATTCAATCGAAGTCGTCCTTATAGCAATACAAATACAAAAGCTAAGCCTAAAAAGCCACCAGTGTGACAGCCACACACAGAGATAAATATATTAACCACAAATAAAACAATTAATAACAACGTTTTCCCACTGTGGTGTACGCCAGAAAAATGTATTGCGCATTTCTCCAAAAAATACACACAAATTATCACGATTTCATTGGAGAACAGAGGTCAGTCAACTCAACACTATACAAATGCAGAACAGTTAGCAAGAACACAGGCAAGATGAGGTCTACATGATTGGATACTGTAGGGCCTTTATGTCTACAATGACATATTTGGCACTATCGGGAACACTCACTATATAGAACACATTGGGGCTCAGGTATCTGTTCTAGTAAGTGTCCACTATAGGAATACTCACTAAAAGAATGCACTGTGGCTCAGGTCTCTGTTCTATTAAGTGTCCACTATAGGGAACACTCACTATAACGAACACACTGTGGCTCAGGTGTCCGTTCTAGTAAGTGTCCACTATAGCGAACATTCACTATAATGAACACATTGGGGGGCTCAGGTATCTGTTCTATTAAGTGTCCACTATAGGGAACACTCACTATAACGAACACACTGTGGCTCAGGTATCTGTTCTAGTAAGTGTCCGCTATAGGGAACATTCCCTATAACGAACACACTGTGGCTCAGGTATCTGTTCTAGTAATTGTCCACTATAGGAACACTCACTATAATGAACACATTGGGACTCAGGTCTCTGTTCTAGTAAGTGTCCACTATAGGAACACTCACTATAATGAACACACTGTGGCTCAGGTATCTGTTCTAGTAATTGTCCACTATAGGGAACACTCACTATAATGAACACATTGGGACTCAGGTCTCTGTTCTAGTAAGTGTCCACTATAGGAACAATCACTATAATGAACACCCTGTGGCTCAGGTCTCTGTTCTAGTAAGTGTCCACTATAGGGATACTCACTATAATGAACACACTGTGGCTCAGGTCTCTGTTCTAGTAAGTGTCAACTATAGGGAACATTCACTATAACGAACACATTGGGGTTAAGTGTCATGATCATTTGAGAAATATTTGAAAATACATCAAAATAGAAAGAATACTTTATTAATCCAGCAGGGAGGTGGTATTTCTGCCTATTGCCACATACAAATATAAACACGCAACGGTAAATACCATATTAAAAATCACAATAAAATACAAATATAAACATTGCAAAAAACCATGTTAGTAAAATATAAGCTACTAAAAATATGTGTTGGTTCTGGACGTCATTGTCAGTGTGTGACTCTATAAAATGGGGTTGTACACTTACAAGGGCATGTACGCTTTAACAGAACGAATACGGTACGTGAAACTTCTTTCTATCCAATATGCCTCGTATCAGTAGCTACGTGTCATAAGGCCAGCCTGAAATAGAATAACTGAGCCGTTCTGTTTAAAGAGACAGACTTCGCGTGGGGAATCATTACAGCTACAGCGTGTGTATGACCACTGGGGTGTGTGTGTGGCCTGGTGGTTCACTTGATACACAGGCATCTGTCTTGTGAATGTTTATCCAGCGTCCCGTGCTTCCATCGGCTCCTGCGTTTTTTGCAAGGATATGTCAGGCGATTTGCCGAGGGATGATGGATGCGGGTTGCCATGGCTGTCCAGGAGGAAGGACATTAAAAAGCAGATGTCCGTTGCGTAGTTTATCGAGGAACACGGCAGCAGGGTGACTGATGAGACGGAAGATAATGACAAATACAGCAATCGTCAACAACTCTCTCCGCCTGCACCACTTCCACTTGTGCTGATCAATACGCGAGACACTTTCTCGCGGGTTCCGTTGTGTTCAAAGTGACATCTGGTGGCTCGAGACATCAACACCACGCTAGTTAGAGACCAGAAGATTAAGAGGTGACCTGATAGAAGCTTTTAAGATATTAAATGGGTACGAGGATAGAGACAGGAACATTTTCTTTAAGCGTCCGTCTCCCAGAGAACAATAAATAACAAGAATAAATTAAGTCACAATTGTGTCATTGTAAGCAGTGTAAATTAGTTTATAATTAATATTTATAGTTACCTGGCAAGGGCGGGTTATACCTAGGATAATTTATTATTTATAGAAATTATTTTAAAATATAAAATAAATTATCTATTCATAATATATTTATTTTAATTAATCTATTATAAAGTATTGCTATTATTGTAGAACATTTGGTGATTTAAATTTACTTATGTATTTATAGAGACCACGTATTTTAATTAGTAGTATTTTTAGTGGCATTTTAGAATTTGTTTTTAAATGTTATATGCAATACTAATTCATGTATAATCTTATAAGAAGTACTATTATATTTCGGTGAACTGTCGATACACCAAAGGCTTCCTTGTTCACTTGCCGTCTGGAGCTTAGCTCTAGCCTCTAGGTGGCGACTCTGTTAGTTCCAGTTGTTTCCATCACTTTGCAGGATTCTGTTCTTTTTCTTCGTCTTCACATTCCACAGTCTGCTCGCTCATGCGCAGTTTAAAACCATTGATTAAAAAGTGTTTTTTATATTACTTTTCCACGTCTAAACTGGTCTTATTAGAGCCATACCGGTGCAGAGCTAGACGTCACATAGAACCATACGGGTACAGAGCTCTAATAGACACGGTATACAGCCATACTTGTACAGAGCTCAAATAGTCACTATATAGAGCCTTACTGGTAGTGAGGTCTAATAGACACCATATAGATCCATACCAGTACAGAGCTCTAACAGACACATTATAGAGCCATACTGGTACAGCGCTCAAATAGACACTATATAGAGCCATACTGGTACAGGGCTCTAATAGACACCATATAGAGCCATACCAGTACAGAGCTCTAATAGACACTATATAGAGCCATACTGGTACAGGGCTCTAAGAGACACCATATATAGCCATACCAGTACAGAGCTCTAATAGACACTATATAGAGCCGTACTGGTACAGGGCTCTAATATATGCCATATAGAGCCATACCAGTACAGGTCTCTAATAGACACAGTATAGAGCCATACTAGTGCAGGACTCTAATAGATGCCATATAGAGCCATACCAGTACAGGGCTCTAATAGACACCATATAGAGCCACATCGGTACAGAGCTCTAATAGACATCACATAGGGCCAAACCGGTAGAGAGCTCTAATAGACACTGTATAGAACCATACGGTACAGACCTCTACTAGATACCATATAGAGCCATGCAGTACAGACCTCTAAAAGTCACCATATCGCATCATATGCACTCTACAGAGTGGCTTAGCTTTGTCCAACAACTTCACCTAAACAAGAGGAGGATCACGCGTGCTTACGTCTGTGCAGTGATAAAAGCAAGCCTTTAACACTGACTGAATCTTGAGGTGAATTAAATGTTGCCTGATGTGTCAGTGGATTAATGTGGCCGGGTCTGAATGTGATGTTAGGCCATGCGCCTCAATACAGCGTAATGATATCTGTATGGGTGGATTCACTGATGCGGCAGTTAAGATACAGGAGCACTAAGGCAAGGGTGATAAAGCAGGGACTTGAGTGGAGAGAGACAGAGAGGTGACAGCAGGTTGAGGAGTACTACACCCAATCCTCTCATTCTGTCACTTGTAACGACCAATCGACTTAAAACACATCCACTACTGCACGACCCATGTGACCTGGTGGACTGAATGGACAAGTGATTTACAACTGTCCCCTGTACTATGTCTGGCCAACTGAAGGGGACGACCAACTAAATTAATACTATCCTTCCACCTCCAAATACGTCTATCCAGTCGCATGAAATAGCCAATCTAAAACTATTCCTCTGCTGCACATTGTGCGTATGTTGTCGGTTACCATGGCAACCACTGGGCAAATGAGTTGTAATTTCACGTTTACTTTGTCACGCCTTCGTTCTGTCCGCAAGTGCAGCAGCAATTATTTCATAATTGGTTAATATAAAGAGATAATGATACTGTTTGATCCATACGTCATTCTTAAAATTTAACTACACAAAAGTGTACACATACGCTTAATAAAAAAAAAACGAAAAGGATTGATAATGGCATTTGTTTCATGACATAACTCTGACATTAAGTAATCGTGCATAATTCACGTTTAATTTCCCTTCACATGGCACTTTCAAGAATGACCGAATCATCTGAAATTATTCCTCCTTCCCATCTGTCTATCCAGCTATAGTCAATGACCAGAGCAGCACAGAGATTAATGTGACTGCCAAACAGTGGCACTGCCTGGCCCTGTCTCCCAGTGACAACTGACCTGTCATATCACACTGTCTGGGCAGTCATGTGACACTAGTCCATTGACGTGATTGATCAATGATTCCCTTGGTACCTGACCAAGCGACACGTCACTGTTTCTGACACCAAAGACGTGTTGTGCGGCTGTGTTGGGCGAACACGGTAGATATATGGTGCAAAGGCGTGTAGCAGACACTTGTATGTGTGTATACGCCCTAATGTGTGGTGGGATCAGAGTGTGTGCTTGATAGGGCTGGGGTCAGTACATGATGAAGGGGACAAGTACTTTACGCCCAGGATGAATACTTTAAACTAGCACCAGGTGGCAGCACTTTCTGCCCCTCAACTCCACCTGGTGGATTTATGATCGGCCGAGGTAACCACCAGGGCGGCCTTACTCCAGAATAGGGTAGAGACGCCGATTGGGTCTTTGACCAACTATGAAATAAAAACTAAAACAAGGATACACTGTCATATTAAAAGAAATAATTATATATTCATACTGTTTGATCGATACGTGATCTATAAAATTTAATTCGACAAAAGTGTACATATACGCTTAATAAAAACCAAAGGAAAATGTTTGATAATGGCATCTTTTTCATGGCGTATCTCTGACATTAAATAATTGTGCATAATTCACATTTAATTTAACTTCACATGACAATTTCAAGAATGACCGAATCATTTGAAATTGTTTATCTTTCTTCCAATCTGTCATCCAGCTACCATCAGTGACCAGAACAATGCACAGATTAATGTGATAGAGGGTTTCAACACCACAGCACAGGATTCGAACCTGGGTCCTCTTAGAGAGTCTGAAGCTCTATCTCTGAGCCACTGAGCTCTACAAAGGGTAACAGGGTAGTAGACAGGAGAGGGGTAGGGAGATGTGTCATGATTACAGGTGGACAGCAAGCCTCGACTCGAACAGTCCAGGGACTTGGTTGCCCCTGTCTCCTGGGTTCAAATCCTGTGCAACGGTGTTAAAAACTTGGGCAAGTTTTTTTACTCTACATTGCTCCAGTTCACTCAGCTGTAAAAATGAATACCTGGCTATAGACAGTGGTGGATATGTTTACGAGCAGCCTTTGCGCATTAATTGTAGCATATGGCTGGATGCTTCCCAGAGAAGTTGAGATGGTGTTTGATTGAACAGGTCTGTCAGGGAAGTAAAGTGTAAAAGCGCTTTGAGTAATCCTGAGGACTCGATACTGCGCTACACAAGGACTTACCTTTGTACACACCCTTTTACTACACCCTCAAATTACCTGTACTTCAACCTCCATAAGTCAGCATAACACATGGATGTAGGTTGATAGGACACATTAAGACAAGGTGTGGAGACCTGGTTCCATGGAATGTAAGTGCCAGTGTCAACATGGTACAGAGATATTGATGCAATGAAAACTACAGGTCGTCAGACAGATATGATGTTGTTCTACGCTACAGATTTAGATTTAACAAGATTTAACAAGATTGCCACCTAGAGAATCAACTCTAGATGGCAGGTGGACAAGGAAGCCGTTTGGCTTATCGAGAGTCCAACCTATCTATCTAAGTATACCCTGCCCGTCTTAGGTATATGTCAATTTTATTTTTAAACATATTAACACTTCTAGCACCTACACAATCAGCTGATAATTTGTTCCATTCGTTTACTATTCTTTGGGAAAATGAAAATTTTCTAATATCTAGTCTACACTGCTTCTTTGCTAATGCAACTCCATGTCCTCTAGTCCTTCTCTCTTCCTTGACCGTGAAAAAAATATTTCTGTCAATATTTTCATACCCATTCAATATTTTAAAAACCTCAATCTGATCTCCTCTCAATCTTCTGGTTTCTAGTGTTGTTAGACCACATTCTTTTAGACGCATTTCATAACTAATATTCCTGAGTTTTGGTATCATTTTTGTTGCTCTCCTTTGTACTCTTTCTAGCATATCAATATCCTTCTTGCGATATGGCCTCCATGCTTGTATACAATATTCTAAATGAGGCCTAACTATTGTTTTATAAAGCGGTATTATTAGTTCTTTTTCTTTGTATACTATATTTCGCCTAATTAATCCAAGAATTTGGTTTGCCTTCGCTGCTGCAATTCCACACTGCTCTGATACCTTCATGTCAGCACTAATGGTTAAACCTAAGTCCTTTTCCTTTACAGTAGTATTTAGTACAGTACCACCCATTGTATATTGTGCATTTTCATTCCCATGTCCTGTGTGGAGGCACTTACACTTTCCAAAGTTAAACAGCATTTGCCATTTCTCAGACCATTCTATCAACTTATTTAGATCATCTTGTAAATGCTGTCTATCTGCATCACTTTTTATTTTCCTAAACACTTTTGTGTCGTCCGCAAACTTCAACACCTTGCTTGTTATGTCATCATCCAAATCATTGATATATATTAAGAATAAAATAGGTCCCAATACTGATCCTTGCGGTACTCCACTCAAAACAGATTTCCAATTTGAAACCTCCCCATCAACTACTACTCTTTGTCTTCTATCAATAAGCCATTTTTCTATCCAGTTAATCATACTATTTCCTATGCCATGGGCCTTTAGTTTAAGTAGTAATCTTTGGTGTGGCACTTTGTCAAAGGCTTTTTTAAAATCTAAGTAGATTATATCTACTGGTGATCCCTCATCTACCCACTTTGTGACATCTTCCAAAAAACATAACATATTTGTTAAGCATGACCTCGCTTTTAAAAACCCATGTTGAGATGTGTTTATCAATTTATTTTTAACAAGAAAATCAACCAAGTGATCTTTAATTAGTCTTTCTAATAGTTTACAAATCACCGATGTTAAACTCACTGGTCTATAGTTCTCTGACTTGCTTCTTGATCCTTTTTTAAATAATGGTATGATGTTTGCTTCTTTCCATTCTACCGGAACCACTCCTTCCTCTAATGCCAAATTGAACACTGTTGCAAGTGGTATGCTAATTTGTTCTACAATTTCCAGTAGTAATTTGGGAGGAATCCCATCCACTCCTGGTGATTTATTATCCTTCATATCTCTTATTTTCATAGCTACCATTTTTGGGGTTACAGTTAGTTGTCCTAAATAGTCACACTCTCTCCCTTCGAACTTAGTCTCTAGTACTGGTAATGTACTAATATCTTCCCTGGTAAACACCGAACTAAAGTATTCATTTAGGTTTTCTGCCATTAAGAATCCCTCCGTTATTATGTTTCCATCACTACCTTCTAGTGGCCCGACCTTATCTTGAACTTTCTGTTTACTTCGAACATACGCATAAAAACTCTTGCTGTCATGTTTTATGTTGAAAGCTATTTTTTGTTCATAGCTTCTCTTCGAATTTATAATTTCAGCTGTAGCTTGATTAAGTGCTTCTTTATAAATGGCATAGTCTTCTTCACTTCCAGTATGTCTATATGTCTTCCACATCATTTGCTTGTACTTGATTTTTCTACTGGCTTCCTTCGATAAGTGTTTCTTCTTTGACCTTTTCCCTTGTTTTTTCAAGGGGACAAATTTGTCAACGACGCAGTCAATTTCCCTCTTTAAGATATTCCAGCATTCTGTTGCTGTCTTATTCTTCAGTGTGTTATTCCAGTCTATCTTCGCTAAATATTCCCTCATGTCCTTATATCTTCCTTTGTGAAAATTTTTTCTGTACCGTATTTTTCTGTTCCGTTCTCCTTTTACTTTGATGATAAAATGTATCTGGTTATGATCACTACATCCCAGTGGCTCACATATATTGACATTATCAACAAATTCCTTCTGTGAGCTCAAAACTATGTCCAACACGTTCTTGTCCCTGGTTGGTTCTAACACATGTTGAAAAAGGAAACTATCTTGTACTAAATTTAAAAACTCTTGATCCTCTCTCCCAGGACTCTGTAGAGATGTCCACTTTATATGCCCATGGTTAAAATCCCCCATAATAATACAGTCCCGTTTACTCACTTCTTTTATAGCGTTGTGCATTTTTTCATTCTCTTCTATGCTTATGTTTGGACTACGATAAACTAACCCAACAGTTAATGTTGAGTTTCCTGTAACTATGTTACACCAGACAGCTTCACATTCTGCTTCTTTTTCTAATTTTATTTCGTAAGCCTGGATGGATTCTTTAATATATAAAATAACTGAGACACTTACTTTCCAGTGAGCCAGCGCTGCCCCCTCGCGTCTCCCGGGTCGATCTGCTCCTGCAACCAACCAACAAACACACATGAACACAACCATTGCAACCTCCCTTAAACAACACAGACACATTCATCACAACTTTCCACAAACAACACAAACACATGAGCAAAACCATCATATATGTCTGAACTAAACCAGAGCAATCTGTCATAAATCTGCAACAAGGTTAGTCCTCCATCTGCTA